>SJXQ01004474.1:137102-217400 GCA_006408695.1 Aepyceros melampus
GGAGGCAAGAATATACAATGGAGTAAAGACAATCTCTTTAACAAGTGGTGCTGGGAAAACTGATCAACCACTTGTAAAAGGATGAAACTAGATCACTTTCTAACACCACACACAAAAATAAACTCAAAATGGATTAAAGTCCTAAACATAAGACCAGAAACTATAAAACTCCTAGAGGAGAACATAGGCAAAACACTCTCCGACATAAATCACAGCAGGATCCTCTATGATCCACCTCCCAGAATACTGGAAATAAAAGCAAAAATAAACAAATGATATCTAATTAGAATTAAAAGCTTCTGCACAACAAAAGAAACTATAAGCAAAGTGAAAAGACAGCCTTCTGAATGGAAGAAAATAATAGCAAATGAAGCAATTGACAAACAACTAATCTCAAAAATATACAATACAAGCAACTTATGCAGCTCAATTCCAGAAAAATAAATGACCCAATCAAAAAATGGGCCAAAGAAGAAATCACTTTAAATGAGCCAATGCAATGTCTAATATCACACTTTCATTAACAGGGACTGGGAGTTAAAGATTGTCTTTTGTTAGGCTTTGAAGAGAAGGCCCAGATGTTGAAATGTTTATTTCTGGGACCCAAATGATATAAAGATGATCATACAGAAACAGGAATTGATGTAGGATATATGCTCAGCACATTCAAAGGCCTTGAGGCTGGAAATGGCTTGGTCCATCTGAACATAAAGGAGTCCAGTTTGGATGGATCCTAGTTCTTATACTTTTTTAGACTCTCTCTCCTTACATAAATAAATGAAAGTCATACGCATTTGATTTTTCAATTTTTATAATAATTGTATGCTTAAAGTGTCAAGTTTAAATGAGAAGAGTAAGCCATGACTAGGACTGGGCCAAGAGCATTTAACTCCTCGCACCTTTAAGTTACAAATGCATAACCCCTTTTTTTACTTTCTTTTATGTCTGCCTTTCCAAATGAGCTTCCATCCATGCTTAAATTTATAACCTGAATTATGTTTTTCTCTATGAGGCTGGCCCAGGATATTTTCCAGTTGCATGCCTTGAGGAAGAAAAAGTATTTTATTATGGTCAATATTTGAGCCCCAAAAAAGTTGCAAACAAGATATTGCCTGTCACAGTCTAAAAAAATAGTATTTAATAATTTGATCCTTATTATTTCAAAGAGAATGCCAAATGCACAGTTTTTGAAGTTAGAAGTGCCTACATTTGAATTCTACTTCAGTTCTCAGTTGCTGGGTGACTTTGTACACGTTATTAGATCTCTATCTGTGTTTTTTCATCTTTAATCACAATAGTGGTTACTGTACAGAGGATGTACAACTAAACTTTCAGTTTCATACTTATTATAGAACCAATCTCCAGTATGGTGGATTAGAGGGTAAAAAATCTGCCTGTAATGTAGAAGATCCAAGTTCTATCCCTGAGTTGGGAAGGTCCCCCAGAGAAGGGCATGGCCACTCCCACTAGTACTCTTGCCTGGAGAATTCCATGGACAGTGGAGCCTGGAGGGCTATAGTCCATGGGATCACAAAGGGTCAGATACTACTGAGCGACTAGCACTCACATAGAATCAATGCCCCGCATATGGTAGCAATTGCTTATCTTGACTATTTATCTATTTATTTTTTTCTAGACTATTCCATAATTCTCCCCAGATTTTTTCCCTCATTGTTCCAGGAGATGCTCTATTTCATAATAGCTAGGACATTTTAATAACCCATGAAATGCTTTAAAAACATTCATTGCTTCCAATAAAATTATTGGAATATTAAGCAAATTGTTGATTCTTTATAGGAAATGATGAAAACAAGTAAGACAAGTGGCAAAAATATATGACAAGCATACAAGTCAGAATTTTAATCCTATTAACTGTTTAATAAATATTTCTTAAGTTCCTGTTATGAAACTAGAAACTAGGTTATTGCATAAAATTATTATAAAAATATAATTATGTTAGATAAAATCATCAGAGTAATAACGGAATTTTTTTAACATATGTAAAAGTGTTTACTCTTTGATTTAATCAATTACTATGAACTTGGTTAAGGTTACATTTTAAGGAGTTTAAAAAGTTAAGTAGTGGAAAAATCTTTCTTTTTTTCTCCCCTCCCCATCCCTGTTGGAGCTAAGTATTTGGCTGGTGGAGCTGTGTGTGATTAGGAACTTTGCTATATGGTGGGGAAGTTTTGAGTAAATATGTAAAATGAAGATAAAGTCAGGTTTCTCATGGAAAGGAAGAGGAGTTACAAATTGTGGGAGACAAAAACATAGGCAAAAATAAACCATGTCTTCTTGAATTTGAATTGAAGATATCCAAAAGAAATCATGGTTTTAGATGGATCTATCAAGAGCTATACAGATATAAATATGTAGATATGTGTGTGTGCCTGCAGAGGTATGCATTTAGGATATATATTTTCTTCCTCTGTCAACTTGAAGAATTTAGAAGCAATGAAACCTCTGTAACAAATTCCTAATATATAGTGTAAGGAACTATAGTCAATATCCTGTAATAACATAATGGAAAAGGATATGAAAAGAATATATATATGCATGTAACATATAGGTGTATGTAATAAATATATATATATGTGTATAACTGAGTCACTATGCTGTACACCAGAAATTAACATAGCATTATATATCAACCAAATGTCAATTTAAAAAAAAGTAAGCCCTCTATAGCAATGATCACTGTTAGCATCTAGCTCTCTTATTTTTAAATGATGTTTTCCCATTTGGCACAGTGATAAAGAATCTGCCTGCCAATACACGAGACACAAGAGATGCAAATCTGATCCCTGTAGTAGGAAATGGCAGCATGATCCAGTATTCTTGCCTGGAAAGTTCCATAGGCAGAGAAGCCTGGTGCACTACAGTCCATGGAGTTGGACATGAATGAGCTGGACATGAATTGGGTATGAATGAGCAAAACACACACACACACACACACACTCTACTAAAATAAACCAAGACTCTTTGGAGAATCAGCTGTACCAGAACTAGAACGGGAGAGTAGCAGAAGCTAAGGAATTGCTCTCACAAAAATTATATTGAAAAGACATAAAAATGAGCTTGAGGAGAATGCTGCTGACCAAATTTGAGACGCTTTAAGCATCAAAATAAAGTAAGATAGTAACAAAAGATAACTCTCGGAATAAAATAAGAATCTCTAAAGTCACACCAATATATATTTAAAAAGGAGTAAATATATAAATAAATGTTTAAAAGGAGAAGGGAAAGCTTTCCTTAATGGTGGAATACCAATGATAAATACAACTTATGGCAAAATTAGGGAATTGCTATTTGAAAATTATCACAGCAATAATTGCTTCAGGCAAGTAAAAGTGAGTGCTAAACCAAGGAAGTAAAAATTTTACAAAGAAAAATATGTTTTTTCCTCACAAAATAATTATCAATTACTTATTAGTTATTAAGTACAAAATAATTATTAACTTTATAGTGGAGAAACTTTATAGACACTATCTGCCTCTGGAGAGAAAAGTTAACATTATCAAGTACAGGACAAATTAGTGTCATGTGTCTCTTATGTGATACACTGAAAAGAACTCAGTAGCACCTCAGTGATTTTCCTGATAAAATGCATGATCTGAACATAACTCTGAGGAAACATCACTTCAACCTGAATTGAGGGACATTGTGCAAACTGGTTGACCTATACATTTTTAAAATGTGAAGATAACAAATGAGAAGGAAAGAGTGGAAAAAATTGAATAAAACTAAAGAGATATCTCATCCAGGTGCAACATGTGATGTTGAATTAGCTCTTGAACCTAAGGAGAAAAAAACAGATAAGTATGAATAAGCTCTGAATTTGATTGTTAATATATCTTTGTTAATTTCCTGATTTTATACTTCCATTGTTAATCAGGAAGGTGTCATTTTATGGAATAATCATTCAATTATGAAGGGATAATGGAGAATCATTTTAGCAAGTCACCCTCAAATGGTTCTGGAAAACATTAGGTATAAATACAGATAAGAAGCTTTCCAGGTGTGGCACTAGTTGTAAAGAACCTGCCTGCCAATGCAGGAGATGTTAAAGGTGTGGGTTTGATCCCTGAGTCAGGAAGAATGTTGGAGGAGGGCATGGCAACCCACTCCAGTATTTTTGCCTGGAGAATCCTACAGACAGAGGAGCCTGGCAGGCTACAGTCCACAGGGTCACAAAGAGTCAGACATGACTGAAGCAACTTAGCACATATGCACCTAAATATAGATGGGAAAATTATAAGATAAAATGTGATAAAATCTTACAATTGAGAAATCTGTTAAATGATATGTAGAAATTATTTTTCCTATTCTAATGCTTTTTTTAAAAATAGAGTTTCTGGATCAGTTTTAGGTTCACAGCAAAACTGGGCAGAAAGTACAGAGAATTTCCATATACTCCCTGCCACACAGAGGGGAGAACCTTCCTTATCAACATCATTCATCAGAGGGGTGAATTTTTTACAATGGTGAATCTATATGGACATATTGGTATCATTCAAAATCCAGATTTTATGCTGAATTCACCTTATCTTACATTTGATTTTGATGTTGTTTTCCATGGGTTTTGACCAATGTATGACATGTATTTGACAAGTGACTAACACACACATAGACACATGACATGTATCTATCATAATACTCTCATAAAGAATAGATTCATTGATCTAAAATTTTTCTTTTCTTTCTCTATACATGCCATCATTCCTCCAAGTTTCTGGCAATCATTTTTGCTGCCTTCACAGTTTTAGTTTTTTCTTCCCCCATAGTGTCATATAATTGGAATCATATAGTTTGTAGCCTTTTCAAATTTACACTTAGTTATATGCATTTAAGTTTCCTCCATGCTTTTTTTCATGGCTTGATAGCTCATTTCCTTTTAGAATAATACTCTATTGTCTGAATATGTCATAATTTGCTCATCATTCATTTATTGAAAAACATCTTGATTTCCTCCAAGTTTTGGTGATTTTGAATAAAGCCACTATGAACATTTGTATGCTGTTTTTGTACAAACACAAATTTTCAACTCCTGAGGTAAATACCAAAGATCTTGATATGATAAGAGTATGTTTAGTTTTATAAAAAAATGGCAAACTGTCTCCAAAGTGGCTGTTTCTTATGACCTTTTAATAAATTTTATTTTATTTCTAAATAAAAAGTTAAAACCCCAAACAAAAGGAGGTAAGTAGGCAAATAAGTTATTAAAATGTGATCAGTGTCATGAGGTAAACACAAAAAACCACATGACAGTGGGTATCTACTACAGAGGGATGTTAAATAAAACAGAAAGAAGCAGCAAGATGCTGAGTTCTGAGATATGAGGAGTTTAGTCTTGCAAAGCGTGGAGGAGTCACAGAGAGAGAGCCTAGTGTATGCCAAGAACCCGAGGCAGGAGAGAGTTTAGCATATTAGGGGAAGTGGAAGAAGATTTAGTATAGACAGAACCTGAACAAAACTGAAATTAGAGAAAAAAGGGAAAGAAATGAATCGAGCACAATTAATGGAGATATCTAGCAAATAGTGCAGTAGACAGAGCCTGGAACTTCCTTCAGTGCCACCTTTGTTTAGCTTCTCCCTATTCCCCAGCTTTCTTCTTCCATTATTATTGCTGTTCAGGCACTAACTCGCATCTGAACTACAGTCCCTCATGCTCCTCTGTTCAAGGGCTTTCCTAGGTAAAAATACTGGAGTGGGTTGCCATTTCTTTCTTCAGGGAATCTTCCTGACCCAGGGATCAAATCTGGGTCTCCTGAATCACAGGCAGGTTCTTTACACTAAGCCACTTTTACTTCTAAATATCTCCCTAATAAACCATTTACACATGAATCCTTGGCTCAAAGTAAGATTTTGGGAGACTGACAAGTCAAACTCCAAGCCTTCTGCCTAAAAATATATAGACAACAGTGATGTAATGTTGTTTTTGAGGTATTATTATTAACTGCTAGAAAACATTACATGATGAATAAATCATAGACTTCTTAATGTGAAGTCCATTATAAGCTGGCTAAAAGACAGAGTCATACAGTTTTACAACTGAGAGATGCACCTTTGAAATCATATAATGCAAGCTTTTCATTTTACCAATAAACTGAGGCTTAAGCAATGTGGGAATTCCTATCAAGAGCTTGTCAGAAAGGTCACATTTTATGACCCTCTAATCTCTTTTTTACAGAATATAGCCTAAGTAAGTAGTCATAAACTCAATGATTGATGTACAAAGATTTCCATCTGACTATTATATATAATAGTAAAAAAAATTGGAAGCCATCTAAATGTCCAAAATATGAGAAAGGATAAATACATTACATAATATGTGTTGGCTATTTATTCATGTAATAAAAATGGGACTCTAAAAGAATATTTGAGAGATGTGAAAAGGCTCACAAGTTTAAGTTGAAGGAAAGGGTATAAACAGGCATGTTCATTAGAAGGACAGAATGGAAGGAATATATAAAAATATTAATAGCAGTTATCTCTGGGTAAGTGATTTATATTTTCTTTTTATACCAAAATTTGCCAGAATAAAAATATATTACTTTTATCAGCATTTATTAAAAAAAAAAACAGGAATATAAATTTAGTCTTACAGAATTCAAATGACATGTTCCAAGGTCAGACATATCACTGCAGGGCTGAAGATCCAAGAATCTTGATTCTTAGTCTTGGTCTCTACTCTTTGAAAATATGTTATCATCATTATTTTTTTTTTTTAATGCATCAGAGAAGTTCCAAAGTGAATTATTTGGTTCACTAATGTCTAGTAACTTCATTTTGGAAAAAGAATAGTTCTTTTCTTTGCTAAATCATAGTTTGAAAAGCCTATGTAACTTCAGGTCAGTTCAGTTCCGTTCAGTAGCTCAATCGTGTCCAACTCTTTGCAACCCCATGAATCACGGGCTTCCCTGTCCATCACCAATTCCCAGAGTTCACTCAAACTCATGTCCATCAAGTCGGTGATGCCATCCAGCCATCTCATCCTCTGTCGTCCCCTTTTCCTCCTGCCCCCAATCCCTCCCAGCATCAGAATCTTTTCCAGTGAGTCAACTCTTCGCATGAGGTGGCCAAAGTACTAGAGTTTCAGCTTTAGCATCATTCCTTAGAAAGAAATCCCAGGGCTGATCTCCTTCAGAATGGACTGGTTGGATCTCCTTGCAGTCCAGGGGACTCTCAAGAGTCTTCTCCAATACCACAGGTCAAAAGCATCAATTCTTCGGCGCTCAACTTTCTTCACAGTTACTTAAGTAAGTATATGCCTAGTGTTCCATAGAGATGGACAAGGAGGAAGACTGTGGTTGTCTCTGACAAAGTGTTTTTTCAGAGAGATTCTCTGAGAAGGAGGTGAAGTGAAAGTGAAGTTGCTCAGTTATGTCAGACTCTTCGCGACCCCATGGACTGCAGCCTACCAGGCTCCTTCGTCCATGGCGTTCTCCAGGCAAGCATACTGGAGTGGGTTGCCACGTCCTTCTCCAGGGGATCTTCCCAACCCAGGGATAGAACCCAGGTCTCCCACATTGCAGGCAGATTCTTTACCATCTGAGCCACCAGGCAAGCCCTTGTGAGAAGGAGATAGATATGTTAAAACACAGGTCAAGAAAGTGTCAGTTGCTCATTCATGTCTGAATCTTTGCAATCCCGTGGACTGTAGCCTGCCAGGCTCCTCTGTCCAATGAACTCTCCAGACAAGAAAACTGGAGTAGGTTGCTGTGCCCTTTCCCAGGGGACCTTTCTGATCCAGGGATCGAACCTGGGTGCGACCCCATGGACTGCAGCCTACCAGGCTCCTTCGTCCATGGCGTTCTCCAGGCAAGCATACTGGAGTGGGTTGCCACGTCCTTCTCCAGGGGATCTTCCCAACCCAGGGATAGAACCCAGGTCTCCCACATTGCAGGCAGATTCTTTACCATCTGAGCCACCAGGCAAGCCCTTGTGAGAAGGAGATAGATATGTTAAAACACAGGTCAAGAAAGTGTCAGTTGCTCATTCATGTCTGAATCTTTGCAATCCCGTGGACTGTAGCCTGCCAGGCTCCTCTGTCCAATGAACTCTCCAGACAAGAAAACTGGAGTAGGTTGCTGTGCCCTTTCCCAGGGGACCTTTCTGATCCAGGGATCGAACCTGGGTCTCCTGCATTGCAGGCAGATTCTTTACCATCTGAGCCACCAGGGAAGCAGAGATCAAGAAGCTAATGGTAACAAACTAAATATTTTTGATTTATGTATTACAATGCTTTCAACCAAGTTTTCACCTGACATTTATGAATCTCAAAGTACAAATGAGAGCACACTAGCATATGTCTTAATATTTAAAAGTTATTAAATCAAGACAATAAGTACCACACCTTGACATATATACCTTCATAATGGAGAAATATTTCAAAACATTGGATAGCTCATAATTTTGTTGTATAGAGCATGCCATCTTTGTTCCATAATTGCAAAATATTTTAATTTATAAATTTATAAGTAGTACTTAAGTGACATAACCATTTAATTATTTCATTTTAAAATTATCTTCTAATTTTCTGTTTGTAGACTCNAGAAATATTTCAAAACATTGGATAGCTCATAATTTTGTTGTATAGAGCATGCCATCTTTGTTCCATAATTGCAAAATATTTTAATTTATAAATTTATAAGTAGTACTTAAGTGACATAACCATTTAATTATTTCATTTTAAAATTATCTTCTAATTTTCTGTTTGTAGACTCACTTAATTTCAGTGCTTGCCCACTTAAAAACTCTATCAAGTAAATTTTGGCACAAATATAATAAAAGAATGGGAAAAATCATATTTTCATCATAAAATATCATTAAAGTTTCATCAAGAAGATCAAGGAGTGTTGTCCTCTTTTAACAAAATGGGATGGTCCAGGCAAAATACCACATGCTGAAGTTTTTCCTGTAAATGACTACCTAAAAAGAATGACATATTTTCTCTTTGTTTTTATACCTATTTTCACATGTCAATTGTTGAGTTTGAAAAAAATCATTCAGGTTATCATCGTTGAAAGGGATTTAGTCGGAAATTTCACTTAAGCAATCGATTTCACCATCCTTAGAGTCTACAGCCAGTAATGCCTTTGTATTCAAGATTAAACTAATTACTGTAAAATGTCTTCTACTGATAATTGTTACTTTTCTTTGACTTTAAGAACAGAAAATATCAAATTGTGAATTTTAATTGTGTTCAAAGATGTTGAGAAACAGACCATAAGTATGTGAGGCTTCCAATAATTTTTTATGGTTTCTTGGAATCAGTTGCAATACTTTAGCCTGCAACAACACTAAAAATTGTTGAATTGGTGATAATTTATTTCATTATTGTGTGATTCTTCTAAAAAACAGCATCATTCTGTTTTCTTACTGTATTATAAATCTATGTTAACATAGGTGGAAATAATATATGAGTAATGATTAAATAATAACAATAATGATTAACAGTTTAAATAGCAAATAAGACAATAAATAGAAAAATGGTTCAACATATAGAAATAATATCACTAAGATCCCATAATGTATCAGATTTATACAGGGTGTAATGAATCCTTGTGGTAATTTCAAGGTAGATTTAATTTAATTTTATTCTATTAAAAATAAGTGATCATTATTCTTTCAAAGACCTCTAGAAAAAAGTAAAGTTCATGTAATTTTTATTTTTACAAAGAGTTAGAGCTCATCAAAAAATAAAAATAAAAGGATCAATAAATCTTAATGTTTTTGAGGGTTAATAGAGACATGATTGGGGGTAGATGGGGGTTGGGATTGGGAGTTCATGTACACTCGTGGCTGACTCATGTCAATGTATAGCAAAACGAATACAGTATTGTAAAGCAAAACAAACTAAAAAATAAAAATTAATTAAAAAAATAGAGACATGATTTCAACTGATTTGCAGCTGCAAAATAACATATAGAGACTTTGCTGGAAAACATGAGAGTTGGTGTCTATAACTAATGACTCAAAACTGAATCTGACTTACACTGATGCGTATGAACTTTTTGAAAAATTTTGAAAACTGTCTAACTTCCTTGAGCATTTTGAACTTGTCATACATATTTTTAAATCACATATTTAAAGACTGAAATTATGCAATTTCTAGAATTTATCATAGTGACATTTCAAATAAAATGTTACATCATTCTTAAAAATGGTGCCTTAATTTGATTCCTTTTCTCTCCTCTCAGAAATATAAAAAAATTCTCACTTAAAATTTAGAAGTGTTACCTCTCTATCTTCTTTATTAAAAGGTTTTCCTTCCATTTCCCACATATATTTAGTTTTAACTTTGTGTTTAAAAATATTTTAATGTTCTTTTTCTGCTTCCTTGCACTATATATATAATTAAATTTATTTTAATAGTAGTTACCATTTTCTCCAAATGTTATTTTCTTTCCTTCTGTATAGAGTAAAATTTAAAGAAGTTACTATTAGTAATAAACTGATTAAAATAACACAAATATATATTTTTACAAACAAAAGTAAAATTAAAATTATATTGTGATGATTTTCATAATGATATGGATGGGTTTGGGGTTTATGTTATCTTGATTAAAATTACAGTGAAATATTTTTGGTGAGAAAATATAGTTTAAATTCAAACACTTTTCAAAAAATATCCCATAAGTATTTCCATTTATTTGGAGCAAAAGGAATAATATCACTGAGTGATAGTTTATATATCACTAAATATCACTCACCTAGATAGCATATTCAAAAGCAGAGACATTACTTTGCCACAAAGGTCTGTCTAGTCAAGGCTATGGTTTTTCCAGTGGTCATGTACAGATGTGAAAGTTGGATTGTGAAGAAAGCTGAGTGCCGAAGAATTAATGCTTTTGAACCGTGGTGTTGGAGATGACTCTTGAGAGTCCCTTGGACTGCAAGGAGATACAACCAGTCCATCCTAAAGGAGATCAGTCCTGGGTGTTCATTGGAAGGGCTGATGTTAAAGTTGAAACTCCAATACTTTGGCCACCTCATGCAAAGAGTTGACTCATTGGAAAAGACTCTGATGCTGGGAGGGATTGGGGGCAGGAGGAGAAGGGGATGACAGAGGATGAGATGGCTGGATGGCATCACCAACTCAATGGACGTGAGTCTGAGGGAACTCCGGGAGCGTGCTGCAGTTCTAGCGTCGCAAGGAATCGGACATGACTGAGCGACTGAACTGAACTGAACTGAAATATCACTAAAAGAGAAGAGTGATAGTTTATAAGCAGCCTTGATGTAATTAGAGCTGTGCCTTCTAAGGCTGATTTAATTAAGGGTTTGATGTTACCTCTGATACCAGTGATTTTCTACAGAAAAACTAATATTTGCTTGTGGCTCAACTTATATTTTTTATATGTGAAACTACAATATATCAAAGTTTACAGTATGAATATTGCACAGTGGATATTGGCAGATCTGTCTTAAACTTACACTGCTATGATATTAATGGGCCAGAAATTATTATCTGAAAAATGGACAATAAGCTGTTAACTTTTCATTCACCCCTATTTTTTATGATTTGTATTTTAATATCCATTTCTACAGTATAATATTTAAGGATATGCTTTTTAATATGTTGCTAATTGTTTTTTAAATTTGCTTTAAAAGGAAATCAGTTATTCTTATTAAAAGTACAGATTTTTTAAAATGTTGATCAATATGATTATCTTTGTGATTTCTAGTGAAGACAGAAACAGAAACTTCAGCTATTAGCTATGTCTAAAATGATTTATAATAGCAATTTTTTAAAATCTACTAAGACTGCTGGGAAATTTATTATATTTTATTAGAACTTGCTTAAAGTATTGTACTTTCATTTAAAATGAAATCTTTTTAATGTGATATTAACATTTTTGAAATAGAACACTTAAATTTGATATGATATTAAATTTTATTTTTTGGAATGTGAACATGTCTAAATCTTTCTATATTCTTTACATTATTGAGTATATACATCGCTGTGAAATTTTAGAATTAAATACAATTTTATAGTTTTTTACATATCATTTATTAGCCAAATCTACTATTATAGCCTATTAGACAGAATAAGGACTCTATGACTTGGAACATGTGGATATGTCACCGACAGAACAAAGAGACTTCCCAGATATGATTAAGGTTACAGATCTTAAAATGCTAAAATTACCCTGGATTATCCTTGGAGCCCATTTTCATTACATGAGTAATTAGTAAACCTTGCCTGTTGTGGTCAGACATAGATGCAACAACAGAAAATGGATTAGAGGTGATGTGGGAACTACTGGACCTATAGTCTTGCTGGCTTGAGGATGAAGAAAGAAGGTTGAAAACCAAGAAATGCAGGTAGATTTTAGAGGCTGGAAAGAGCACAGAAATTGAGTGGCCTGCTAAAGTCTTCAGCTTCCCTGGTGGCTCAGAGGTTAAAGCATCTGTCTGCAATGTGGGAGACCTGGGTTCAATCCCTGGGTTGGGAAGATCCCCTGGAGAAGGAAATGGCAACCCACTCCAGTATTCTTGCCTGGAAAATCCCATGGACAGAGGAGCCTGGTGGGCTATATGGAGTAGCAAAGAGTCAGACACGACTGAGTGACTTCACTTCACTTCTAAAGTCTCCAGCAAGAAATACATTCTAACTAAACCTTGATTTTTGTCCTGTTAGACCATGTTACAGTCCTGACTCCAGAACTTTAAGATAGTATATTGGTGCTGTTTTAAGCCACTAAATTTGTGGTAATTTGTTACAACAATAATAGAAAAGTAACACATTCATTATGGTATTTTGATTGAATAATATAAGACATTTATTTCATCTGTTATCCATTAAAATCTGTTATCCCTCCCCGAGAAAAGTATACAAGAGCAGCAATACTTCTTCTTTTTTTGAACATGTCTTTCATTGGCCAGGGCCACATTTCTTTGCCCTCAATAATTTCCTTATGAATTTTCTAATCTTCTTACTAATAGCAATATAGAGTCCTTCGACCAAATAAAACATTATCAATATCTTAGTAGCATGTATTTAGAAGTAATACAATTCCATTCACAATGATAGCAACAGAAATCAACAACTTAATATTTCAGTATCTGAGAGAAATCAAATCAAGGTATGTGTTAGAAAGTAAAATATGCTTGTAGGTTATTCTAAATGCTTTACATTTATGATAAAGCTTTGCAAATGTGTTTCTAAATCAAATCTAATTTAATAAAGCAATTGTGAAAACACAGACTAAAACGTTAACATTTTAGAGACTTAGTCCTCTTTAATAGTTTTTTACTCTCAGAATTATCACCATTTATTTCCATAAAATCTCGAAAGTAATACAATAACTAAATATAATGATGCCATCAAAGATGAAAGATGTTTAACAATTATAGCTTTGTATTTTTATTTATTTCTGTGTAAAAAATCCACCCCCAAATTTAGAAACTAAAATGGTAACTACCTATTATTTAATCTGTGGGTCAGAAATATGGGTAGCACTTAGTGGGGCATCTCTTTGGGGTTCAAGGTCTCCTATAGGGATGTTGGAAGGGTGTTACCCAGGACTGCAGTGTTATCTCAGGACTTGATGAGATGAAACATCTGCTGTCAGGCAGATGTTGCTTGCAGGGTTCAGTTCCTCCTGGATTATTAAACTAAGATCTCAGATCTTCCCCATCATGCAGAAGTCTCTGAGTAGGGTTCTATACAACATGGTAGCTTCTCCCAGTGTGAGCAATCCAAAGAGAGAAAGCATGACAGCATCAAAAATGGACGTCACGATTTCTGTGACCTAGACTTCAATGCGTTGTCCCACCACTCCTGTATCCTCTTCTTTTGATGCAAGTCACTGAATCTAGCCTGTATTCAAAGAGGAGGTTAAATAAAAATGTGGATGCTATAAGGTAGGGACCATTGGGTGCTATCTTAAAGGCTGCCTAGCACACGAGCTGTTTAGAGTCAATACTCTTGTTAATTATTTTTAATGAAAAAAAAAAAAGATATTCCTATTCGAAGGGTATATAGTCAGTTTCCTTCATTGTTTTATGAAGAATGAGAAAATTTAGCAGTAGATATGGGAAGTCAATGTAAATGGCAAGTATTCAAAATCAAAATGATGATGGGAATTACAGTAAAGTATTTTCAAAAGTGAACTATTCCTGAAGTAAAGTTCATATGTCATACAGGGAATTAAACTTAGCTTGCCTATTAGTTTCCTGGGGCTGCCATATGAAAATATCATAAATGCCCGCAGTAGTAGATATAATAGTCATCTGAGTTAAATTCACCCATTCCAGTCCGTTTTAGTTTGCTGATTCCTAGAATGTCGACGTTCACCCTTGCCATCTCTTGTTTGACCACTTCCAATTTGCCTTGATTCACGGACCTGACATTCCCGGTTCCTATGCAATACTGCTCTTTACAGTATTTCTATACAATAGAAATGTATTGTCTTACAATTCTGAAAACTAGAAGTCTGAAATCTAGGTGTCAGCAGAGTTGGCTCCTTCTAAGGGCTTGAGAGAGAATGGGTTTCACCTATTTCTCCTAGCTTTTGGTGGCCTCGGGCATTGCTTGGCTTGTAGATGGCATTCTCTCTCTGATTGTCCCCATCACCTTCCCTCATCTGTTGGTCTCTGTTTTCCCTTTTAGAAGGACCCAGTTACACTGGATTACAGCCCATCCTGTGACCCCACTTGAACTTGACTGACTTCTGTAAAACAATTGTCTCCAAATAGGGTCCCATTCTGAGGTCCTGCGGATTGGGACATCAACATACCTTTTGGGGGCAGACAAAGACAACATCCTGCGTTACATATTTTTCTTACTATCATTCCTAAACCAGGAAATAAATATGTTTCAACAGGTATGTCATGCTTCACACTGTTCTATGTGGGAACCCCAGATGGTTAAACTCTGTATTCTGTGACAGCTGCAGAGAAACAAAAGCTGGAAAAAAAAATGGTGAAAGATGGAAGTTTCTTGCAGAAATGCTAGAAAACCAAACTTATTGTTCAGGAATTAGCAAACAAATCTGCTCATTACCTCCGACTCAAGGAATGGTTTGTGGTTACTGCAGTTTTGTTAAAATCCAGTAGCTTGTGCTATAAAAGTTATAACTAATAAGGATGGCTGACTTGTAATCTAGAGAATAAAAAATTTGTGATGGTGTTCTTTTTTATGTAATGGCACCAAAACTGACTCTTCTTACAGGAAGCATGCTCGATTTGTTATTTTTTAAAAAATTATCTTGCTTTAATATAATGCTGCCATAATGTCTTTATCAGGGAAATAACCATGTCCATTTCCATTGTAAAATTAAAATATGAAATGCAATATGGCAGTTATCTGATAGGGGAAAGTTATTATGCTTCTTTATGGCACATCCAAGTAAAATTTAGATTTGTCTTTTAGAAATATTATAGGACTGTTTCAGAGTTTTCTTTTGTTGTATGGTTACTCTTTGAAGGTAGATGATTTATTTTGTTTCTACAGTGAAACTGAACTGTATATCAGTAGAATTGTTGGGTCATGCAGTGGCTGTATGTTTCATATTTTGAGAAACTGCCAGGTTATTTTCCAAAGTAGCAGGAAATATGTGAGGATGTCCAAATTTTCTACTTCCTCATAAACACATTTGATTTCATATCTTTTTTAAAAAATTTTAGTCCTCCTAGTGGTGTAAAGTATCACTTTATAATTTTGATTTGCAATCCAGTAATGACTAATAATGCTAAGCACATTTTCATGTATATATTGGCTGTCTGGATAACTTGTTTGGGGAAATATCCATTTAGATCATTTTCCCATTCTTTAATGAGTTTCCCAGGTAGTTCAACGGTAAAGAATCTGCCTGTAATGCAAGAGACACAGGTTCAATCCCTGCATCAGGCAGTTCCCCTGGAGAAGGAAATGGCTACCCACTTCAATATTCTTGCCTGGAAAATCCTATGGACCTAGGAGCCTGGTGGGCTACAATCCATAGGTTTGCAAAAGAGTCAGAGACTACTTGGAAACTGAACAACAACAACGTATTCTTTAACGGGGTCAACTGTCTTTTTATTATTACGTTGTAATATATTTGGGATGCTGCTGCTGCTGTTGCTAAGCTGCTAAGTCGCTTCAGTCGTATCCGACTCTGTGCGACCCCATAGACGGCAGCCCACCAAGCTCCCCTGTCCCTGGGATTCTCTAGGCAAGAACGTCAGAGTGGGTTGCCATTTCCTTCTCCAATGCATGGAAGTGAAAAATGAAAGTGAAGTCACTCAGTCGTGTCCAACTGTTAGCGACCCCATGGACTGCAACCTACCAGGCTCCTCCGTCCATGGGACTCTCCAGGCAAGAGCACTGGAGTGGGGTGCCATTGCCTTCTACTAGACGCTATATGTCTTGGTACTAGATAAGCAAATGTATGATTTGCAAATATGTTATCTTCATTTACTGGTCTTCCCTGATGGCTCAGCTGGTAAAGAATCCACCTGCAATGTGGGAGACCTGGGTTCCATCCGCTGGGTTGGGAGGATCTCCTGGAGAAAGGAAAGATTACCCACTTGAAAGTGAAAGTTGCTCAGTCCTGTCCGACTTTGCGGCTGCATGGACTACACAGTCCATGGAATTCTCCAGGCCAGAATACTGTACTTCTCAAGGGTATCTTCCAAACTCAGGGATTGAATTCAATTTCTCTGCATTGCAGGTGGACTCTTTACCAGCTGAGCCACAAGTATTCTGGCCTCGAGAATTCCATGGACTGTGTAGTCCATGAGGTTGCACAGAGTTGGGCACAACTGAGCGACTTTCATTTTTATCCTCATACACTCAGTTCAGTTCAGTCGCGCAGTCGTGTCCGACTCTTTGCGACCCCATGAATCGCAGCACGCCAGGCCTCCCTGTCCATCACCAACTCCCGGAGTTCACTCAGACTCACGTCCATTGAGTCTGTGATGCCATCCAGCCATCTCATCCTCGGTCGTCCCTTTCTCCTCCTGCCCCCAATCCCTCCCAGCATCAGGGTCTTTTCCAATGAGTCAACTCTTCGCATAAGGTGCCCAAAGTACTGGAGCTTCAGTTTTAGCATCATTCCTTCCAAAGAAATCCCAGGGTTGATCTCCTTCAGAATGGACTGGTTGGATCTCCTTGCAGTCCAAGGGACTCTCAAGAGTCTTCTCCAACACCACAGTTCAAAAGCATCAATTCTTCGGCGCTCAGCCTTCTTCACAGTCCAACTCTCACATCCATACATGACCACAGGAAAAACCATAGCCTTGACTAGACGGACCTTAGTCGGCAAAGTAATGTCTCTGCTTTTGAATATACTATCTAGGTTGGTCATAACTTTTCTTCCAAGGAGTAAGCGCCTTTTAATTTCATGGCTGCAGTCACCATCTGCAGTGATTTTGGAGCCCAAAAAAACAAAGTCTGACACTGTTTCTACTGTTTCCCCATCTATTTCCCATGAAGTGATGGGGCCAGATGCCATGATCTTCGTTTTCTGAATGTTGAGCTTTAAGCCAACTTTTCCACTCTCCTCTTTCACTTTCAACAAGAGGCTTTTTAGCTCCTCCTCACTTTCTGCCATAAGGGTGGTGTCATCTGCATATCTGAGGTTATTGATATTTCTCCCAGCAATCTTGATTCCAGCTTGTGTTTCTTCCAGTCCAGCATTTCTCATGATGTACTCTGCATATAAGTTAAATAAGCAGGGTGACAATATACAGCCTTGACGTACTCCTTTTCCTATTTGGAACCAGTCTGTTGTTCCATGTCCAGTTCTAACTGTTGCTTCCTGACCTGCATACAGATTTCTCAAGAGGCAGGTCAGGTGGTCTGGTATTCCCATCTCTTTCAGAATTTTCCACAGTTTACTGTGATCCACACAGTCAAAGGCTTTGGCATAGTCAATAAAGCAGAAATAGATGTTTTTCTGGAACTCTCTTGCTTTTTCCATGATCCAGCGGATGTTGGCAATTTGATCTCTGGTTCCTCTGCCTTTTCTAAAACCAGCTTGAACATCAGGGAGTTCACGGTTCACGTATTGCTGAAGTCTGGCTTGGAGAATTTTGAGCATTACTTTACTAGCATGTGAGATGAGTGCAATTGTGCAGTAGTTGGAGCATTCTTTGGCATTGCCTTTCTTTGGAATTGGGATGAAAACTGACCTTTTCCAGTCCTGTGGCCACTGCTTGAGTTTTCCAGATTTGCTGGCAAATTAGTGCAGCACTTTCACAGCATCATCTTTCAGGATTTGAAACAGCTCAACGGGAATTCCATCACCTCCACTAGCTTTGTTCGTAGTGATGCTTTCTAAGGCCCACTTGACTTCACATTCCAAGATGTCTGGCTCTAGATTAGTCAACACATCATCATGATTATCTGGGTCATGAAGATCTTTTTTGTACAGTTCTTCTGTGTATTCTTGCCACCTCTTCTTAATATCTTCTACTTCTGTTAGGTCCAGACCATTTCTGTCCTTTATCGAGCCCATCTTTGCATGAAATTTTCCCTTGGTATCTCTAATCATTATGTTAGCTCTATAGTAAGTTTTGAATTCAGGAAATGTATTTTAACTTTGTTCTTTTAAGCAAATTTTTTTCAAAATTATTTCAATTGTTCTGAGTTCCTTATATTTCTACATGAATGAGAATATCAACTTCCCAATTTCTAAAAAAAAACAACAACCTGTAATTTTGATAGGGGTTAAGTCTTTCAGCTGATGACTACAGGATGTGATTTCATCTATTTAGATCTTCTGTAATTCCTTTCAATAATTTTTTGTAGTGTTTAATGCACAAGTCTTGTACCTTTTTTGATGCTATTGTAAATAGAATTTAAAAATATTTCACTTGGGATTGTTCATTGCTAGTGTATATAAATTAAACTGATCTTTGTGTCATCTTACCAAATAGCTTACTGGTGCCCTAGACATATTTTAGAAACATTGAATGCTTAAAACTAATCTAAAACTCCATCATTCATGTTTCATAATCAACTGGAGAGAAAACTATTATCTTGCATTACTATTATCCCATATAAGAGATGCATTATAAAATTTCCTAGTGACATTGAAATATATATTTTTATATTTCTGCATAATTTATACAATGACCCTAATAACTGATCTATAGCAACATTAACATAGGTATGCCTAATATATCTGTGCTGCTTCTATGTTGTTTGAAAAACCTTTTTATCCTTGGACTTTGACAACCCAAAGCAAGACCAAGTGTTGACATCTCCTTCCTGCATCCGTGTTCTAACAATCTGTGTCAGGAAACTACACTTCAAAGAATCTCTCTTTACCCTACTTGGACTCTGATGTCCATACTGGCTTTCTCCCCACCTAAATGCCCTTTTCATTTAACTCAAGCTATGCCACCCTTACTTGAGCACTCCCACTCTAAATAAATACTTTACTCACAATCCTGCTCACTCTCAGACTCTGATACCTTGCACTCAGTGTCCCTGTTGTTCAATTCTGATATCCAACACCAGGCATCTCTCCTAAATGGTTGCATTCCTCACAGTGCTTGGGCTCTAACACCTGGCACTTGGCCATCCTGGCTCTTCTTTCACTGTCAACCCCAGTGCAGACACCTGATGTGGTTGGTGCCATTTAATAATAAATGTTAATCCATAGAATACCATCTCTTATTCTCTCTTTCTCTCTACGTTGAATATTACTGAAGACAGAAAAATAGATAACTTTATAAGAGTTAGAGAATCTGGAATCAAGGAATATTTTTCACTTTTCAAGTTAGAGTGATAACAATTAGATGAAAAAAGAAGTCTTATATGATCTTAAGAATATTAAATGCCTTAACATTGTACAAAAGTTTCAGATAATCTCAGTTAGATTTGGAAGGCATATATATCTTATCTAAACCATTATTGAACATACAATTTCCCTGAGAATATTCCCAGAAAATAGTTATACAGGTGTTTTTTGGAACAATTCCAAGTGTGAAAATTTACTATTAACAGCATTCACTTATAGAATTTAATTTAATGTTCTGTAATTAAAAATAAGCTGTAAATTTTGTAACAACTATTCATGTATTTATTCCTTCTTTGTGTCCTTCATTCTTCAACAAAATATTTTTTGAGGAGCTATTAAGTGAAAATTATTATTCCATAATGGTTTAAAAATAGATAAAAATTACTGTTTCACAGAGCTGACACCCTAATGAGATAGAAAAACAAGATTAATAATGAAAATATAAGATATATTGGCTAGTTATAATTTCTTTGGAGGAGATAAAGTGATGAAAAGACATATGGACTGTCAGCAAGCACTGGTGGCCAGGTCATTTTTTTTTTTTCCTTTTAATGGTGTAGCAGTTTGAGTTATCATCCACTTAGATATTAAGTCTTAATCAATGGAATTTATAAAAGTTAGACTTTGTAAATATGATCAAAGATCTTGAGACAGCAAGATTATTTTGGATTAGGTCTAAATGCATTTAAAATATCCAAGTAAAAGCAAGAAGAAGGGAATATGAAGTTGAGACACAGAAAATTTTGAAGATTGGATGTTTGTGGCTACAAACCAAAGAATGCTGGCAGCCACCAGAAGGTTGTAAAAGCAAGGCTTGGATTCTTCCTAGGGACTCCAGCAGGAATGTAACCCTGCCAAACCTTGATTTTGGTCCAGTGACACTATGGATTTTTGGGCCTCCAGAATTTTGAGGATACACATTTTTATTGTTTTAATCCACCTAGTTTGTGGTAATTTGTTACAGCTGTTACAGGAAACTAATGCTAATGGCATCTGGGAAAGGACTCTCTGAGGAGATATTTGGGTAAAGATATGATGATATGAAGGGCTGAGGGACAGAAAGATCAGAAGTTGGAGTTAAGGGCAAGTTGTGCAAGATTTTTCAAGACTTTCAATTTTATTTCTTAATTTGAATTTATATTCACAGAGAAGTGACATTTGAGCTGAGTCTCGAAAAAACAGTTTAAAATATTATAGGAAGAGGGCATAATATATGCAAAAACTTGAAAGTATGAAAAATTTAAGAATATTCTAGGATATTAAAAGATTTAATACCTTTCTGCATGAACCTATCAATTAGAAAGCGTTAAAACCAAAATATGTCCTTTGGTATATGATAATGTTAAGCCATAAAACATGTATACAGCAGTTCCTTTTCCAACTTGTAAGTCTACTACTTGCATGAAGAAGAGTGATCTATAACCTGTACCCTGATGATTAAGTGGTGTTCTTAAGAAGTAAGGGCTCTTCTTGGCAGGAAAACTAGAAGTTATTTCATCTGATAGGAGTCATACTGCTGCTGACATCTTACCACATGTTCAGCTGCACTGTGATTCATTTCCATGAGGTATTTGATAAAAAAAAAAATATATATATATATATATACACATATATATTAGCAGCAGTTAAGAAGTTCTAAATTTAAAGTTCGTAATAGTTCAATATAAAGCCAGACATACACCTGTTTATCTATCTATCTGTGCATGTGTGCATGCTAAGTCACTTCAGTTGTGTCCAACTCTTTGTGACTCTATAAACCATAGCCTACCAGGCTCCTCTCCATGGGAATCTCCAGGCAAGAATACTGGAGAAGGTTGCCGTGCCCTCCTCCAGGGGATCTTTACAACCCAGGGATTGAACCCACATCTCCTGAGTCTCCTACATCGGCAGGCAGGTTCTTTAACATTAGTGCCACCTGGGAAGTACCCTATCTATCTATCATCTACCTATATTTATCATTTATCTAGTCATTATTGTATCTCACTCTCAGTGAATAAATCAAAGTTGAATTTTGCTGTTATTCATTTACTTTTTCTGCTATATATATATATTCATTTTTGAGTTCCTTATGAATTATACATATATGAAGAATAATTTTACAAATATTTATAAGAACTTACTATATGCCAAGCATGCTTCTGATAACATCATATATATTATCTCATTTAATCTCTAGAGCAATAAACACTATCTCCATTTCACAGATGATGAAAGTTCATTTTGTTTTCAAAATGGAAGCAGATATTTAGTATATTTATAACATTATTTGAAATATATAAACCATTAGCTTGTAGTAACATAGAGTAAAAGATCACAGGGCTAAAATAAACTCACAAGCTAGTTCTTATGAAGTAATATTAGAATGGCAAACATTCAAAACACAAATGTAAGTCAAGAAGATGGAATTATACTGGATACTAGCATTATGTGGGCCTCGAACAAGATGGAGTGATTGTCCAATTCAAAGTTATAAGCACAAAGTAAGATCATATAGGCAGAGGCAAATAAGCTGCTAAGACATTAAACTCGGTGACTGTATATAGGCAATGTAAATGATATTCCATTCAACTACAACTTGTTAGTTCAAGGTCTCCTTTCAATTGGTGGAAAACACTTCTGAGACTCTAGATATTTTCCTGGTATGAGCATTGTGGGTAAGAAAGGTAAACAAACAAATGGAATAAATGTTAATTCCAGTGAGGACAGAACTCTGTCTCCTTCAAAGTGTAAAGTGTTTGATATAATCATCACATGGGTGCCTATTTTTCTCAAGAAAAAAATGATAGTGGCCTTGTGTTAATCTCTGTTGTAGAAATCTGTAACTTCCAGGAGTTAAAAAAAAAAAAAAAAACCAGCCCTTGTTGTTGGGTTTACTGCATATGCACGTGTGCATGCTAAATCGCTTCAGTGTGCCTGACTCTTTGTGGTCCTGTGGACTGTAGCCCACCAGGCTCCTCTGTCCATGGGATTTTCCAGGCAAGAATACTGGAGTGGCTTGCCATGCCCTCCTCCAGGGGATTTTTCTGACCCAGGGATCGAATCTGTGTTTCCTGCATTACAGGTAGATTCTTTATCACTGAACCACAAGGGAAGCTCCTTATTTCATACACATGAATGCAAAAGTTCATTTTCATGAATCCATTGTGCCAGCACAGAATGGCTACCTCATGTTACTTCTCCTCTACACATTAGACAATAAGTACACAACTGAAGCAGTGACCACTGTAATCTATCACCAAATACTTTGAAATCACCAACAAATGGGCTTGTGATGCATCAGTTGTCCATTCTTGACTAGCACCAAACTTTAACCCAGGGTAGCCTGTAAACGGGGCCCAAGTTCTTTCCTCTGCCATTTGGTTAAAAGGATCCCTTACATACACTAGCTGTAGGTATGCATTGAAGAAGAGTCTTCAGGGTAGTAGAAATGGTTGACAAGTTATCTTTTTTTTTTTTTAACTATTTATTTAATGTACTTTTCCCTCTATACCTGTTTCAACCTAATCCCAAATATATAATTTTATTGTAGTGCTGTGAATCTCCACTTGCCCACTTAACCATAGATTTTGTGGATTTCATAATTCCCAGATCATCATGAGCTCTTTCAATCTCATGGTCACTTGGTGTTCTAAAGGCAGCCCCTTTACAGCTCTGAGACCTTAGAGTTAGATCCTGCTATGATTTTCTTTATAGCCAACGTCTGAAAGTGATGATATTCTTAAAATTTGCACATCTACAAGAGTAGTATTTCATACTTTGCCTAAGTTGGCAGTATGATGACCTTCAGATCAGTTCAGTCGCTCAGTCATGTCTGACTCTTTGCGATGCCATGAACTGCAGCACGCCAGGCCTCCTTGTCCATTGCCAACTCCTGGAGTTCATCCAAACCCATATCCATCGAGTCAGTGATGCCATCCAGCCATCTCCTCTGTCATCCCCTTCTCCTCGTGCCCTCAATCTTTCCCAGCAACAAGGTCTTTTTGAATGAGTCAGCTCTTCGCATCAGATGGCCAAAGTATTGGAGCTTCAGCTTCAACATCTGTCCTTCCAATGGAAACCCAGGAATGACCTCTATTAGGATGGACTGGTTGGATCTCCTTGCAGTCCAAGGAACTCTCAAAAGTCTTCTCCAACACCATAGTTCAAAAGCATCAGTCCTTCAGTGTTCAGCTTTCTTTATAGTTCAACACTCACATCCATACATAACTGCTGGAAAAACCATAGCCTTGACTAGACGGACCTTTGTTGACAAAGTAATGTCTCTGCTTTTTAACATGCTATCTAGGTTGGTCATAACTTTCCTTCCAAGGAAAGTCTTTTAATTTCATGGCTGCAGTCACCATCTGCAGTGATTTTGGAGCCCCCCCAAAATAAAGTCTGACACTGTTTCCACTGTTTCCCCATTTATTTGCCATGAAGTGATGGGACTGGATGTGACCTTAGCTTATAACTTTCCTCTTACGAAGTTTCCACTTCAGTTCAAATAAGCCAGTCTGCTTCAAACTCCTTAAAATTACCCACAATTTCAAGTGATACAGTTCCATGTATCCTTATGCCTATTTTTTACCTAATTTAATTCCAATTAGCCATAGATAAAAGCTTTAAGGGTTTTGATGCCACCATATACCAAGTATTATCACTGTCTCACTAATAATGGTATAATCCAAATATAATCAAATATCTCATTCTGAGGCTCTGTTTTTGAAGTTCATTCCCCAGGAAGTAAAGACTTCATATTATGAAGTATAATTTCGTAGAGTAAAAGTGAAGAGCATATGGGATGAAATCTACAAGGCTTGCAACATCTCTATTCTCTCTTGTTGCCCTTTCCAAATAATTCAAATAATTGTACAATTATTGTCCTTCTAGATGGGACTACAAGCCCCTTGAAGGCAGAAACCCTGTCATGTTCACAGTTATATCTCAAGCACCAAGCACAATGCCTTAGTTAAAGTGTTTAATGAGGCATTGAGTGAATGAATACTGGGGCTTCATTCAAGGTTTCAAACAAATAGTATCATAAAGCAGAACCCCCTTTGTGGGCAGAGACTGTGGTGGGGCTTCAGAAGAACAAAGATTCAGCCACAGAAACAAGAAGAATGATGGAGCCCAATTCCTGTAACAAAGGAGTCAGGCAAAATTGAGCCCTGCTGCTTACTTAATGCAAAGGAGAAAGAGTCAAAATACTCCTGTCTTTTTTTTTTTTTTCTCTCATCTATTAAAATAGAGTGCCTGGTGAGCTGTGGGTAGCTACTTGAATGTTTGAGAGTTCCTATGGAAGGATGAAAAAACAAGGGAGGGAACTCATAAATTGCTCGGTGAAGATGAGTTCCTGAGGACGCTGAAGGCTTTTGATGCTAATAAAATTGTGCCAAAGGAAGCTTATGAGAGATGTTGAGAACCAAACTGCTCTGCTTAATTTACCTTTCCAGGAGAAATGATGCTGTTTGTAGTGGACTCACTACAGAAATAAACCATTTTAGTGTCTTTCAAAGTTTCCATTTCTAAGAACTGTTGCCACCAACCACTCAGAAAAGCACAAGTCAACAATCCCCCACAGCCAGAACTGTGCTGTTGTTCTTGCAAGCAGTGCCATTGAAGGACGTCAGCCTATCATGTTTAAATGAGATGTTCTCCTCTCTTCCTGGAATGTACCTTATGCTTCCCATGACAGCTCCCTGATGACACAGGTTTTAAAATATGTTTGCCAGTACTTATTAAAAAAGGTATATTGCCGTGGAATTTTAAATGGAAAGGGTTGTATTTATTGATTAGGCTTTGAGATGTATATTACAGGTGAAGTGGCCTACTTTTTTGTGTGTGTGTGTGTATGTTATGAATTAACTGAAACACACAACCTGCTTAGATTTCTTCTTGTGAAAATTTATAGGACCCAGTCCTCTACTCTTCCATCCTGCCCAAACTCCCCAAAACTGAAATTAGTCAGTTTCCTGTCCTTTTCTTCCCTCAGCTTAGACCTCTCATAATACCAGACTGTATTCTTCTTCTCTGGATTCTGAACAATTTCTGGCTTGGAGCTCTATTACATTCATCATCGCATTCCCTATATGTGTTGACTAGGGACATACTGGTGCTCAGTAAATACTTACTGACAAGAGAATATGTGCCTGATAACCTTGAAAATACATTCAATATTAATTTTTCATCCTCACCTATAAAAGTTGCTTTTTGCAGGTCTTCTCTAAATGCCCTTAACTGGTTACTTGATTCAAAGCTTCCATTTCTCTGGCTTTATGATTTTGATCCTTGAGATCGCTAGTGAAATGAACATTCCATTATGAGATATAATACTTTAAGCTACTGATTTTCAAAATTTTTAACAGCAGAATCCTTTTGCTGATTTGGCTAAAGTGAATACTACTTGCTCAAAGGACTTAAGCTTGCAAAGTCCAGCTTACTCACACTGGTTTTTTAACAAATTGCCTGTCCTCTAATGCATGTAACAATGACCAGGAATTATACTTAAAAAGGAGCATAACAAGAAGGATGGGTGAAGGGATTGAAAGTTGAGAAGAGAGGCAAAAATGGAAAGTCTGTGCTTCTGCTTTTTCTTCCTAAAACCCCACTACCAGGCAAAGCTTTCTCAAAGATAGCAAGCCTGAGTTTCAGAGCAACTCAATAAACTTATTATATTCATTTGGAAGTTCCAAAAACACCAATTTATAACCATAAAGTTTTCCAAAAGTTTATAGATAAGTTAGGTGTTTGAAATCCAAAAATACCCTTTGCCTGTAGAAATAGTTTATCTGTCTGGATTAGGTTCTTTTATCCATTTATCCTCCTAAATTCCAGAAGTATAGCACTGTTTCCACAGCACTACAGAGCCTCAGTGCAAGGAAAACAGTTGAGGCACCTTCAGGGAACTGAGTTCTCTCCAGCTCAGACTCCCTGGCTCTCTGCTCTCCACTCTCTCACAGTCAAGGAGAATAAAGATTCTTGTTACCAGTGTTAGCACCATGGGCAGAGCTATAGGAGGGCAGGTCTAGGACAATGGGAGACTTGAATGGAAATGCTAAACAAGGAGGAGCAGACTCCCTGACAGTCAGGAGCTTTAAACTGTTAAAGAAGGAAACGACGATGATCTCTTTCTCCAAATCCTTCCAATTCCGCCAGGCCAGGTGACACTTTTTGTTACATACTTCTCATTGAAGACCTCAAGAAATGACTAATTTCATGTTTTTCTTTTTCTTATGGTTTTGGAAGTATCTCTTATTGATGGACTGGATTTCAGATTAAAAATAGAATAGTTTTGTCTCTCTGTCTTTTTTTTCCTTTTCCCTGTCTCGACTTGTTTCTCCCTCTTTTTCTTTTACATTTTAGATTAGCTCTATTTTTTTTCTGTAAGATATGGAAAGGGGTTTATAATTCTAGAGTAAAAAGATATGGCTTAATTCGTCAGGACTTCTCTGCTAATCTAGTGGTTAAAATTCGGAGCTTCCATAGCAAGGGGCATGGATTTGACTCATGGTCAGGATTTTAAGAGGGTTTCCCAGGTGGCACTAGTGGTAAATAACCCACCTGCCAATGCAGGAGACATGAGAGCCACAGGTTCAGTCCCTGGGTTAGGAAGATCCCCTGGAGGAGGGCATAGCAGCCCACTCTAGTATTCTTGCTAGAGAATCCCATGGACAGGGGAGCCTGGCAGACTGCAGTCCATGGGGTTGCACAGAGTCGGACAGGACTGAAAGCAATGTAGCACATATTGCACACAGGCAAATAAGATATCACATGGCATGGCCAAAAAAAAAAAAAAAATAGATTTGTCATAGGCCTAAGAAGATGAATATTTATTATCAACAGGATGTACTTAGGAGCTAAAATGGTATTCCTAAGAGGCATGAGGTCTCAGGTGGCACTGAAGAAGAGCAGTAGAAAATTGATGGAGATGCAGCTTCTCTCCTGTCTTATTTTTGTTGCCTCCAACAGCCAGCCCAGGCCCATGGTTGTGAATGTGGCCTGCACATCCAGTGAAGAGATCAGAATAGAAACTCCAGGAGCAAGTGCACATTGGAAGAGAGGATGCAGGTCATTCCAGGCATTGTCTTGTGGAAAGAGTAAGAAGAAATAATGAAAAGGAGGCTATTGGGAAGGGAGGCAGATTTTCCAGAGGCCACTGGTCATTCTTGGCTGATTATTTATGTGTAATGGACAGCTAAGCCATCTAAGTCAAGGACTGCCTGAATACATCCTAAAGGCAGCAATGGCCTACTTCATTAAATGCAGCACAATGTTCTTAGAATGGTGTGTCAAAATAGAAAAGTAATTGCTAGTCTTATTATCTTAAGCTGCATATGCCATGACCTGAAAGTCAGAATGTAACAAGAAATGTTTCCTTAAAAAGGTGAACATAATTTCTCAGAAAGTTAACATAACTAAAATGAATAAATTAGCAGTCAAAGAAAAAAAAATCAAATGCTCTTTATTTTTAAACAATGCATACGCTACAAAGGACAAAATAATTTATATTTATTTTCATGAACTGGATTTATCTGTATTAAGATAAGCTTCTTATTTTACTCTGAATCTTTCTCCTAAGCAGAAATTGTACAGGGATAATGAATGTATAAAACTTGAGAGGTCAATCTATCTAAAAATAATATGGAATTATCTGTAATTTTCTCAATTAAAAGAACATTATTGTCCATGAAATATCCTTCTTGTTGAAAGTCATGTACCATACTTTCAAAAAAAAAAAAAGAGAAATCAGAACAGAGTTTATGTTTCACAGCTAAATGACAAGTATTCCTGCAAACTTGAAGCTTTCAGTAATAAGTTCAAATCATTTTTATAACCAATTATTTGGCATTTTTATAAATTGCATATTTCCCAGAACATGGTAATTTATATAGGAAAAGTTTCTTCCACAAATATTAAGTTCCATTTCTCATGACTTTTTTGCTATTAAATCAAATTGTTTGATATATTATTAAAATAAACTCATTAGACTTTTAACATCCCAGTAGAACCAGTAGGTCAGATGCTAGTCATTGGTTGTTAAATACAAGAAGGCGTGTTTTCAGGACACATATAATAAAGGGCCTGCCAATTTATAAATAAAAAACTTAACCCTCCTTCAATAAAATTAAAAGAAAAGATGCAGGAGCAAACATATGACATAGTTTACTGTTGAGAATTTAGGCAGTGTCTTGACAATAACTCTAATTAAAGTTGCCACTGCTTTGACCTGATTAGACAGAGAACAATAGTACTGCTACTCTTTGTCTACCTTAGGATGGTAAGCAGTGGATGATATATAATATCTTTTGACAGCCATGTTAATTATAACTTAGCTGAATGCATTTCTTTAGAGTAGCTGTTTTAAACAAAAGGAAAGGAAATTGTAGTGAAAGCTGTCAGAATATTTCTGAATATTGCTAATGACTATCTAATAGCTAAAAATGTTAATTTTCTTGAGTTTTTCCCCCTTATTTTTACAATGTATTCATCATCTTTTCCACAGTTTCACAGGAGCATTCGCATAAGAGTATCTGAATTATCAAAGTAGGTCAAAGCAATGGTCAATCTTTCTCAATAGTAACATTTCAAATTTATTTGTTTCTTCTTGACTTGGCAAAATGAGAATAAATGTCATGCCTTCATAAGTTAATGAGTTTAGAATTCCTTCATTTTGGCTTCATCATGATGTGTGCATATGCTAGTCATGTCCAACTCTTTGCAACCCTTTGGACTGTAGCCTGCCAAGATCCTCTGTCCATGGGATTGATCAGGCAAGAATATTGGAATGGGTAGCCATTTCCTCCTCCAGGGGATATTCCCTACCCAGGCATTTAATCCGTGTCTCCTGCATTGAAAACAGATTCTTTACCACTGAGCTACTGGGGAGTCATTTTGGAATAAATATAGTTTATAGGCCAAAATATTGATATGGGTCAAGAGTATATAGTGTGATTTCCACTGTAATATCAAACTATGTCATTACTTGGTAATGCTGTTAAAAGAGGAATTTTGAGAATTACTCAGGCTCTAATTTCAACATATATTGTCCACCATAGTCATGGCAAGAATTTTGTATTGCCTAGAATATAGAAATTTTAAGCTACTGAGTATATGTTAGAGAAATTATGTGTTTGGCTACCTTGATCATGATTTTTCTTTCTAACAATGTTTTTAACTGAAGATAATTTATATGAAAATGTTGAAGCCATTGAAATTTTCAAGTTCTTAGTCAAGTCAAAGCCTTCCAGTCAAAGTGAGTGTTGGTAATCATTTGACTTTTAATTTTAAAACTTTTATTTATATGGAGTTTAATTCTTTTTCATTGATCATCAGAATTGAGTGAGTTGAAGTAAATTATATCTTATCTGATTTTCCCTGGGTCTGATTTGACCAGATATCAGTTGAATGAATCAAAATTAAAATCAACGAATATTTATTTATTCACTAATTGCATATATGTCCCAATCTTGGTAACATGGTACAATGGACTGAAGTGTGTTCCCAATCACAACTCATATGTTGAAACCCTAAGTCTAAATGTGACTATATTTGGAGAAAGGACTTTTACAAGGTATTTATTGTAACTGAGGTTATAAGAATGGGATTCTAAATTGATAAAACCTATGGCCTTAGAGGAGGAGGAAGAGAACTTTCTCTCTGTCTCTGCCATGTGACAACATATCCAGAAGTTGGCCGGAAGGAAACCAGGAAGACAGCGCTCACATAGCCCAATCACACTGACATCCTGATGCCTAATTTTCAGTCTATAGACTGTGATTAGTCTGTGTGAGTGACAGTTGCTCAGTTATGTCCATCTCTTTGCTACCCCATGGACTTTAGCCTGCTAGGCCTTCTGTCCATGGAATTCTCCAGGCAAGAATACTAGACTGTGAGTAAGTACATTTCTATTGTTTCACAGGGAAAATGCTTCTACAACCAGCAGGAGGCAGAAAAGTCTTTCCAAGAGTTTGTTGAATCCTGAAGCATGGATTTTTACACTACAGAAGTAAGCAAGCATTTCTGGTTGGCAAAAATGTGTTGATTGTAATGGTTCCTATTTTGATTAATAAAGATGTGTTCAAGCCTAGTTATAATGATTTAAAATTCACAGTCTGAAACCATAATTATGTTTGCACCTCCCTAATAGTGTTTTTCCTATTTTTCAGACATTACAGAGGAAAATGGAAGACCACACATGAGATAACTTTGCAGGCCAGAATTGAAAGTGATATATATCAATTTTACTCACATTCCACTGGCCAGAGTTCAGTTATATGACTACATCTAGCTTCAAGGGAGGCTTGAACATGTATCCCACTCTTTGCCCAGAAAGAATAACAGAAAAAAGATATTGTAGAGCAAGGCAGCCTCAGTCATACCAGATCATTCCTTCTAATGAGCATACTCTAATAGTCTTCAAAAGTTGCTGGGAACTAAAACTAATTCCTTCTACTTGTCTTTCACATATTTTTCTCTCCTTATCATGAAAGCCAGAATAAAGCCCATGTCCTAATTCCTGAAACCTGTGAATATGATATCTTACATGGCAAAAGAACTTTGCAATTGCAATTACATTAAAGATCTTAAAATGATGAGATTATTCTGGATTTCTGAGTGGGCTGAATGTAAATAGAAGGGTTTTTAAAATGGAAGAGGAAAATAAAATAAAGTGTCAATTAGGAAACAAGAGAGAGACTGGCCATCATTGGACTTACAAATGGCAAAAAAAAAAAAAAAAAAAAAAATCCCAAAGTTAAGGAATCTGAGAAAACTCTAAAAGCTAAAAGTCACAAAGAAATGTTTTCTATGAGCCTATTAGAGAGGACCTCGGCCACTCTGACTTTGATTTGAGCTCAGTTAAATCTGGGTCAGACTTCCGACTACCAGAACTATAAGATAATAAACTCATGTTATTTGAAACAACAGTAAAGGGAAACTAATGTAAACATGATCTTATTCTCTGAATACCTTGATGCATTATTATTATAACAGTCACATTTCCTTTCTCTTACTTTGTTATCCTCACTAGCTTATTCTAAGCCTCCACTTACTTCAGGTCTGCATCATGCTGCATAATACAGTCACCAAGGGTATCTACCTTGCATTATGGTCTTAGTGTTTTTTAAGGTCAGTTTTGGGGAATCTCTACATCTATCTGTTTTCTGTACAATGTCACGAACCTCAGTCCATAGTTCATCAGGCATTCTATCTATCAGATATAGGCCCTTAAATCTATTTCTCACTTCCACTGTATAATCATAAGGGATGTGATTTAGGTCACACCTGAATGGTCTAATGATTTTCCTTACTTTCTTCAATTTAAGTCTGAATTCTGCAATAGGGAGTTCATGATCTGAGCCACAGTCAGCTCCTGGTCTTGTTTTTGCCGACTGTATAGAGCTTCTCCATCTTTGGATGCAAAGAGTATAATCAATCTGAGTTCAGTGTTGACCATCTGGTGATGTCCATGTGTAGAGTCTTCTCTTGTGTTGTTGGAAGAGGGTGTTTGCTATGACCAGTGCATTCTCTTGGCAAAACACTATTAGTCTTTGCCTTGCTTCATTTTGCATTCCAAGGCCAAATTTGCCTGTTACTCCAGGTGTTTCTTGACTTCCTACTTTTGCATTCCAGTCCCCTATAATGAAAAGGACATCTTTATTGGGTGTGAGTTCTAAAAGGTCTTGCAGATCTTCATAGAACCGTTCAACTTCAGTTTCTTCAGTGTTACTGGTCGGGACATAGACTTGGATTACTGTGATATTGAATGGTTTGCCCTGAAAATGAACAGAGATCATTCTGTCATTTTTGAGACTGCATCCAAGTACTGCATTTTTGACTCTTTTGTTGACCATAATGGCTACTCCATTTCTTCTAAGGGACTCCTGCCCATGATAGTAGGTATAATGGTCATTTGAGTTAAAATCACCCATTCCAGTCGATTTTATTTTGCTGATTCCTAGAATGTCGATGTTCACTCTTGCATCTTCTGTTTGATCGCTTCCAATTTGCCTTGATTCATGTACCTGACATTCCAGGTTCCTATGAAATATTGCTCTTTACAGCATCGGATCTTGCTTCTATCACCAGTCACATCCATAACTGGGTATTGCTTTTGCTTTGGCTCCATCCCTTCATTCTTTCTGGAGTTATTTCTCCACTCATCTCCAGTAGCATATTGGGCACCTACTGACCTGGGGAGTTCCTCTTTGAGTATCTTATCATTTTTCTTTTTCATACTGTTCATGGGGTTCTCAAGGCAAGAATACTAAAGTAGTTGACCATTCCCTTCTCCAGTGGACCACATTCTGTCAGGAGACAGGGATCAAGACCATCCCCATGGAAAAGAAATGCAAAAATGCAAAATGGCTGTCTGGAGAGGCCTTACAAATAGCTGTGAAAAGAAGAGAAGCTAAAGGCTAAGGAGAAAATGAAAGATATAAGCATCTGAATGCAGAGTACCAAAGAATAGCAAGAAGAGATAAGAAAGCCTTCCTCAGTGATCAATGCAAAGAAATAGAAGAAAACAACAGAATGGGAAAGACTAGAGATATCTTCAAGAAAATTAGAGATACCAAGGGAACATTTCATGCAAAAAATGGGCACGATAAAGGACAGAAATGGTATGGACCTAACAGAAACAGAAGATATTAAGAAGAGGTGGCAAGAATACAGAGAAGAACTGTATAAAAAAGATCTTCACAACCAATATAATCACAATGGTGTGATCACTCACCTAGAGCCAGACATCCTGGAATGTGAAGTCAAGTGGGCCTTAAAAAGCCTCACTACAAACAAAACTAGTGAAGGTGATGGAATTCCAGTGAAGCTATGTCAAATCCTGAAAGGTGATGCTGTGAAAGTGCTGCACTCAATATGCAAGCAAATTTGGAAAACTCAGCCGTGGCCACAGGACTGGAAGAAGTGTTTTCTTTCCAATCCCAAAGAAAGGCAATGCCAAAGAATGCTCAAACTACTGCACAATTGCACTCATCGCACATGCTAGTAAAGTAATTCTCAAAATTCTCTAAGCCAGGCTTCAGCAATATGTGAACCATGAACTTCCAGATGTTCAAGCTGGTTTTAGAAAAGGCAGAGGAACCAGAGATCGAATTGCCAACATCTGCTGGATCATAAAAAAAGCAAGAAAGTTCCAGAAAAACATCTATTTCTGCTTTATTGACTATGCCAAAGACTTTGACTGTGTGGATAACAATAAACTGTGGATAATTCTGAAAGAGATGGGAATACCAGACCACCTGACCTGTCTCTTGAGAAACCTGTATGCAGATCAGGAAGCAACAGTTAGAACTGGCCATGGAACAACAGACTGGTTCCAAATAGGAAAAGGAGTACATCAAAGCTGTATATTATCACCCTGCTTATTTAACTTATATGAAGAGTACATCATGAGAAATGCTGGACTGGAAGAAGCACAAGCTGGAATCAAGATTGCCAGGAGAAATATCAATAACCGCAGATATGCAGATGACACCACCCTTATGGCAGAAAGTGAAGAGGAACTAAAAAGTCTCTAATGAAAGTGAAAGAGGAGAGTGAAAAAGTTGGCTTAAAGCTCAACATTCAGAAAATGAAGATCTTGGCATCTGGTCCCATCACTTCATGGGGAATAGATGGGGAAACAGTGGAAACAGTGTCAGACTTTATTTTTGGGGGCTCCAAAATCACTGCAGATGGTGACTGCAGCCATGAAATTAAAAGATGCTTACTCCTTAGGAAAAAAGTTATGACCAACCTAGATAGTATGTTGAAGAGCAGAGACACTACTTTGCTGACTAAGATTCATCTAGTCAAGGCTATGGTTTTTCCTGTGGTCATGTATGGATGTGAGAGTTGGACTGTGAAGAAAGCTGAGTGCTGAACAATTGATGCTTTTGAGCTGTAGTGTTGGAGAAGACTCTTGAGAGTCCCTTGGACTGCAAGGAGATCCAGCCAGTCCATTCTGAATGAGATCTTCCCTGGGATTTCTTTGGAAGGAATAATCTTAAAGCTAAAACTCCAGTACTTTGGCCACCTCATGTGAAGAGCTGCCTCATTGGAAAAGACTCTGATGCTGTGAGGGATTGAGGGCAGGAGGAGAAGGGGATGACAGAGGATGAGATGGCTGGATGGCATTACTGACTCGATCGACGTGAGTCTGAGTGAACTCAGGGAGTTGGTGATGGACAGGGAGGCCTGGCGTGCTGTGATTCATGAGGTCGCAAAGAGTCAGACATGACTGAGTAACTGAACTGAACTAACTCCATCTATCTAGCCATCCCTCTACATTTTCTTAGTCTCCATAATTCCTTACCATTCCAGAGGACCAATTCACATCTCTACAGTTTTCTGAAATGTATAGAAACTTCTATCTCATATGCAGGCTCAACCTCCTGGTATTTTTTATATTATTGAGAAAAAATATCCCCAAAGGTAAATTCTTCACACTCTTATAATCATAGTTGCACAGTTAAAAGCTGCAGAGCTCATTGACTTTGTTACTATGACTTAACTCTCTGTCCTTCTAATAGAAGCCAGTTTTTCCCCTTGAACACTAAATCCCAGCCACTGTTACCACTCAAAGTCATTTCTTCATCTGTGTTGTCAATTCTCCCTTTCTCTTTGATCATCTCCATCAGGCAGAAATCTTGCTGAATTACTCATTTTAAGTAAAACCTTCTTTTGACTTCACATTTAGCTCTCACCCAGTTTCTAGGCAATATATGATAGATATGAATAGATCTATCAAGTAGATTTCATATACTTGATATTATTGTATGTAATTGACTTTTCTCCCATTCCCAAACCACTGTTCCCCCTAGCATTGTTCTAAGATATCACTATCCTTTTATTCTTTTTTCATATCATTGGGAGTTTGACAGCTGCATCTCAGTTCTTTTGCTGATTTCCTTTGATCTTCCCAGTTCTAAATTTTAGCATGTCTCAGAGTAATATTTGTACAGCTACTATGGAGTTCCTTTCAAAACTAAAAATAAAACTACCATATGATCCAGCAATGCCATTCTTAGGCATATATCTAGAGGAAACCATAATTTGAAAGGATGCATACATCCTGATGTTTATTCCAACACTATTTATAAAACCCAGGACATGGAAACAACCTAAATGTCTATTGATAGATAAATGTATAAAAAGATGTGGTATATATCTATCTATATCTATATCTATACCTGTGCATATATAATAGAATATTACTCAGCCATTAAGAATGAAATAGTGCCGTTTGCAGCCACATGGATGGGCTTAGAGATTGTCTTAATAAGTAAAGTAAGTCAGACAGAGAAAGATAAGTATCATATGCTATCAGTTAAATGTAGAATCTTTAAAAATTGTAAGACTGAACTTATCTACAAAACAGAAATAAACTTACAGATGTAGGAAACAATCTCATGATTAGCACAGGGTAAAAGGGGGGAGGGACAAATTGAGATTGACATATACACACTACTATATATCGTTGCTGTTCAGTTGCTCAGTTGTGTCTGACTCTTTGTCATCCCATAATAGATAACTAGTAAGGACCTACCATATAGCACAGGAAACTCAAATTAATTTTCTAATAATGGCTTATATGGGAAAATATAAAAAAGAGTGGATATATGTACATGTATAACTGAGGTGGTCCGAAGAAAGGTGGAAGAATAGAATGGGAATACCACTTTCTCCCCTAAAAATTCATCGAAAGAACATTTGAACACTGAGCAAATTCCACAAAACAACTTCTGAATCCTGGCGGAGGACACCAGGCACCCAGAAAGGCAGCCCATGTCTTCAAAAGGAGGTAGGACAAAATATAAAAGATAAAAAGAGAGGCAAAAGAGTTAGGGACGAGACTCATCCTGGGGAGGGAGTCATGAAGGAGAAGTTTCCAAACACCAGGAAACCATCTCACCGGTGGGTCTGTGGGGAGTTTTGGAATCTCCGAGTGAAGCATAACCAGGAGGAAAAAATAAATAAATAAACCCCACAGATTACATGCCTAACTGCAACTCCCAGCAAAGACGTAGCCCAGACACTCATGTCTGCCACCAGCAAGCGGGGGCTGAACTGGGAGGCACGGGCTGCATTGCTTAGGGGAAGGACAGGGCCTGAATGCCCTGAGGACAACTCAAGGGAGCTAATCTGAGATAGCAACCCAAACTGTGGGATAACCAGAAAGAAAAAAAAAAAGAGAGAGAGAGAACTTTCCTGTGAAAAGCTCTAACCCAATAGGAGAAGTTTCCAAACACCAGGAAACCATCTCACCGGTGGGTCTGTGGGGAGTTTTGGAATCTCTGAGCGAAGCATAACCAGGAGGAAAAAATAAATAAATAAACCCCACAGATTACACGCCTAACTGCAACTCCCAGCAAAGAAGTAGCCCAGACACTCATGTCTGCCACCAGCAAGCGGGGGCTGAACTGGGAGGCACGGGCTGCATTGCTTAGGGGAAGGACAGGGCCTGAATGCCCTGAGGACAACTCAAGGGAGCTAATCTGAGATAGCAACCCAAACTGTGGGATAACCAGAAAGAAAAAAAAAAAGAGAGAGAGAGAACTTTCCTGTGAAAAGCTCTAACCCAAGGCACTGCTGGGCCCGTTCACAGAGCAAAGGACTGAGCAAATACTAGAGGAGCACTAGCCAGCTGCAGACTGGCCCACCCACCACCAGAGGCAGAGAGGCAGGCGGGCAACAGCCAGAGCCCGCGAGCGGCAATCTCTACCCCAGAGACGGCATCCTCTACCAAACTGCGAGCAGGCTCCCCGTTGCTAACCAAGTCTTCCTGGGATCCTGGACAGCTGACATTCACCAGGAGGGTCACAACCAGAGATCAGCTCCCCAGAGGAGATGGCACTCCGGCTGTGACTGAGGAGGTGATAAGATGCACCACCCCAACTGGGGATGGTGCGCTTGCCAAGTGCCTGGTTGCCTGAGCTTCTTGGACCTGGGAAGGGCACAAAATGCAGGACCAACCAAGTCTGTGCATTTGGGGAGTACCTGAGAACCTGAACCTGAGCCACTTAGACCTGGGAAGTACACGCAACCTAGGGCCAGCTTTAGACAGTACCCCTGAAGAACAACCTGGAGCTTAAGCAATGTAGACCTGGAAAGCACACATGCCTTGAGCGGGGACAAACCCAGTGTGGCCCAGACACTGTGAGCATGCCCCACACATGTCAGTGATATTTGTTTGCAGTGTTCCTCCCTCCCCAACGTACAACTGAACAAGTGAGCCTAAATAAGTGACCACCTCTGCCCTGTGTGTCAGGGCAGACATTAGACACTGAAGAGACTTGCAAACAGAAGCCAAAATAAACAGAATGAACCACTTGGAAGTGACAGGTGCTGACAAATTAAAACCCTATAGTTAGCACTGACTAGACCTTGAGAAGAAGTATAAGCTGGAACAAGGAACTATCTGAAACTGAACTGACCCTACACTGCCTCAACATCTCCAGAGAAATGCCTACATATATTTTACTATTATCATTTTTTTTATTTTAATTTTTTCAATTTGAAGTCCTTTATTACTACTTTAATTTTCATTTTTATAACCTATTACATTGCAAAAAAATCCTACTTTTAAAGCAAATTTCATATATATATTTTATAATTTTTGTGATTTTTTTAATATTGTATTTTTGAGAGTCTAACCTCTATTCTAGATTTTTAATCTTTGCTTTTTTGTATTTATTATCAATTTTGTACCTTTAAGAATCCAATCATCAGTACCCATTTTTACTTAGGAGAATGATTACTGGCTTGATTGTTCTCTCCACCTTTTGACTCTCCTGTTTCTCCCACAGGTCACCTCTATCTCCTCCCTCCCCCTTCTTTTCTCTACCTAATATTGTGAATCTCTGGATGTTCTTGGCTGTGGAGAACACTTAGGGAACTGATTATTAGCTAGATCTGTCTCTTTCCTTTTGATTCCCCCTTCTCTCCTCCTGGTCACCTCTATTTCCTTCCTCCCTCTTCTCTGTGAAATTCTGTGGACCTCTCTGGGTGTTCCAGGATGTGGAGAGCATAAAGGGAATTGATTACTGGCTAGAGTGCTCTCTCCCCTTTTGATTCCCCCTCTTCTCTTCTTGGTCACCTCTATCTCCCTCCTCCCTCTTCTCTTCTCCATGTAGCACTGCAAACCTCTCTGGATGTCCCTCACTGTGGAAGATCTTTTCTCCATTAACCTAGATGTTTTATCATTGGTGCAGTATGGATGGAGAAGTCTTGAGGCTACTGTAAGAATAAGACTGAAAACCAGAGGCAGGAGGCTTAAATATAAACCTGAGAACACCAGAAAACTGACTCCAGGGAACATTAATTAACAAGAGCTCATCCAAAACTCTCCATACCTACCCTGAAACCAAGCCCCACCCAAGAGCCAACCAGTTCCAGACCAAGACATACCACACTAATTCTCTAACAACACAGGGACATAGCCCTGAGCATTAATATATAGGCTGCCCAAAGTCACACCAAACCCATAGACACCTCAAAACTCACTACTAGACACTTCATTGCACTCCAGAGAGAAGAGATCCAGCTCCGCCCACCAGAACACCGACACAAGCTTCCCTAACCAGAAAAGCTTGACAAGCCACTCATCCAACCCCACCCACAGGGAGGAACCTCCACAAAAAAGAGGAACCACAAACTTCCAGCATACAGAATGGTCACCTGAAACACAACAATCTAAACAAGATGAAAAGGCAGATAAATATTCAATGGGTAAAGGAAAGTAATAAATGCCCACCAAAATAAACAAAAGAGGAGGAGAAGGGAGTCTACCTGAAAAAGAATTCAGAATAATGATAGTAAAAATGATCCAAAATCTTGAAAACAAAATGGAGTTACAGATAAATAGCCTGGAGACAAAGATGGTGAAGATGCAAGAAATGTTTAACAAGGACCTAGAAGAAATAAAAAAAGAGTCAATCAATAATGAATAATACAATGACAGATCAAAAACACTCTGGAGGGAAGCAAAAGTAGAATAAATGAGGCAGAAGATAGGATAAATGAGGTGGAATATAGAATGGCAGAAATAAATGAAGCAAAGTGGAAAAAAAATGAATTAAAAGAAATGAGGATAACTTCAGAGACCTCTGGGACAATATTAAATTCCCTAACATTTGAATCATAGGAGTTCCAGAAGAAAAAGACAAAAATAAAGGCCACGAGAAAATATTTGAGGAGATCATAGTTGAAAACTTCCCTAAAATGGGGAAGGAAATAGTCACCCAAGTCCAAGAAATCCAGAGAATCCCAAACAGGATAAACACAAGGTGAAACACCCCAAGACACAATTAATCAAATTAACAAAGATCAAACACAAAGAAGAATTTTAAAAGCAGCAAGGGAAAAACAACAAATAACACACAAGGAGATTCCCATAAGGATAGCAGCTGATCTTTCAATAGAAACTCTTCAGGCCAGAAGGGAATGACAGAACATACTTAAAGTGATGAAAGAGAAAAACTTGCAACCCAGATTACTGTATCCAGCAAGGATCTCATTTAAATATGAAGGAGAAATCAAAAGCTTTACAGACAAACAAAAGCTTAGAGAATTCAGCATGACCAAACCAGCTCTCCAACAAATGCTAAAGGATCTTCTCTAGACAGGAAACAAAGAAAAGGTTTATAAACTCGAACCCAAAAGAATAAAGTAAATAGCAACAGGATCATATTTATCAATAATTACCTTAAATGTAAGTGGATTGAATACCCCATCAAAAAGACAAAGACTGGTTATATGGATACAAAAACAAGAGCCCTATATATGCTGCCTACAAGAGAAACACCTCAAAACAAGGGACACATACAAACTGAAATTGAAGGGCTGGACAGTTATTTCACCCAAATGGAGACCAAAAGAAAGCAGGAGTAGCAATACTCATATCATATAACATAGACTTTGAAATAAAGGCCGTGAAAAGCAACAAAGACGCACACTACATAATGACCGAAGGATTAATCCAAGAAGAAGATGTAACAATTAAAAAATTATATGCAAATGCTAACAAAGGCAAATGCTAACAATTATGAAAGGGGAAATTAACAGTAACACAATAATATTTGGAGACTTTAATACCCCACTCACACCTATGGATAGATCAACTAAACAGAAAATTAATAAGGAAACACAAACTTTAAATGATGCAATGGACCAGTTAGACCTAATTTATATCTGTAGGACATTTTGCCCCAAAACAATGAATTTCACCTTTTTCTCAAGTGCACATGGAACCTTCTCCAGGATAGATCACATCCTGGGCCAAAAATCTAGCCTTGGTAAACTCCAAAAAATGCAAATCATTCCAAGCATTTTTCTGATCACAATGCAGTAAGATTAGATGTCAACTACAGGAAAACAAACAAACAAACAAAAAACACAAAACAACAACACATTAAAAACACAAGCATATGGAGGCTAAGCAACACACTTCTGAATAATGAAGAAATCATAGAGGAAATAAAAAAGAGATCAAAATATGCATAGACATGAATGTAAATGAAAACACAACAACCCCAAACCAATGGGACTCAGTAAAAGCAGTGCTAAGGGGAAGGTTCATAGAAATACAAGCTTACCTTAAGAAACAAAAGTCAAATAAATAACCTAACTCTATACCTAAAGCAACTAGAAAAGGAAGAAATGAAGAACCCCAGGGTTAGTAGAAGCAAAGAAATAATAAAAATTAGGGCAGAAATAAGTGAAAAAGAAGCAAAGGAAACCACAGCAAAAATCAACAAAGCTAAAAGCTGGTTCTTTGAGAAGATAAATAAAATAGACAAAGCATTAGCTAGACTCATCAAGAAAAAGAAAATGGAGAAGAATCAAATCAACAAAATTAGGAATGAAAATGGAGAAATCACAACAGACAACATAGAAATACAAAGGATCATGAGACTACTATCAGCAACTATATGCAAAACAAACAAACAAACAAAAACCGGACAACTTGGATGAAATGAACAAATTCTTAGAAAAGTATCAGTTCAGTTCAGTTCAGTTCAGTCGCAGTATGCCAGGCCTCCCTGTCCATCACCAACTCCCAGAGTTCACTTAGACTAAGTATAACTTTCCAAAACTGAACCAGGAAGAAATGGAAAATCTTAATGGACCCATCACAAGCATGGAAATCAAAACTGTAATCAGAAATCTTCCAGCAAACAAAAGCCCATGACCAGACATCTTCACAGCTGAATTCTACCAAAAGTTTAGAGAAGAGCTAACACTTATCCTACTCAAACTCTTCCAGAAAATTGAAGAGGAAGGTAAACTTCCAAACTCATTCTATGAGGCCACCATCACCCTAATACCAAAACCTGACAAAGATGCCACACAAAAAGAAAACTACAGGCCAATATCACTGATGAATATAGATGCAAAAATCCTTAACAAAATTCTAGCAAACAGAATTCAACACCACATTTAAAAGATCATATGTCATGACCAAGTGGGCTTTATCCCAGGGATGCAAGGATTCTTTAATATCCACAAATCAATCAAATGTGATACACCACATTAACAAATTGAAAGATAAAAACCATATGATTATCTCAGATGCAGAGAAAGCCTTTGACAAAATTCCACATTCATTTATGATAAAAACCCTCCAGAAAGCAGGCCTAAAAGGAACATAACTCAACATAATAAAAGCCATATATGATAAACCCACAGCAAATATTATCCTCAATGGTGAAAAACTGAAAGCATTTCCCCTAAAGTCAGGAGCAAGACAAGTGTGCCCACTCTCACCACTACTATTCAACAGATTTGGAAGTTTTAGCCTCAGCAATCAGAGAAGAAAAAGAAATAAACAGAATCCAGATTGGAAAAGAGGAAGTAAAACTCTCAGTGTTTGCAGATGACATGATTGATCCTCTATATAGAAAACCCTAAAGACTCCACCAGAAAATTACTAGAGCTAATCAATGAATACAGTAAAGTTGCAGGATGTAAAATTAACTCACAGAAATCCCTTGCATTCCTATACACTAATGAGAAAACAGAAAGAGAAATTAAGGAAACAATTCCATTCACCATTGCAATGAAAAGAAAAAAAAATCAGTTTAGTTCAGTTCAGTTGCTCAGTTGTGTCTGACTCTGTGACTCCATGAACTGCAGCACACCAGGCCTCCCTGTTCATCACCAACTCCTGGAGTTTACCCAAACTCATGTCCATTGAGTTGGTGATTTCATCCAACCATCTCATCTCTGTCTTCCCCTTCTCCTCCCACTCTCAATCTTTTCCAGCATCAGGGTCTTTTCCAATGAGTCAGCTCTTTGCATCAAGTGGCCAAATTTTTGGAGTTTCAGCCTCAGCATCAGTCCTTTCAGTGAACACCCAGGACTGATCTCCTTTGGATGGACTGGATGGATCTTCTTGCAGTCCAAGGGACTCTCAAGAGTCTTCTCCAATATCACAGTTTGAAAGCATCGATTCTTCAGTGCTCAGCTTTCTTTATAGTCCAACTCTCACATCCATACATGACTGCTGGAAAAACCATAGCCTTGACTAGATGCAAGCTTGGCAGAAAGCAAGACGAACTGTTGCTTTCTCTCCCTTCCCATTTGCCTCTTTTGAGTTTCTTTGGCCTGTTTTTTGGATGTGTGTGTTATTATATATATATATATTTTTAATGAGTCAAAAAATTAAAAAAAAACACAAAGCAAAAATTTAAGTCAAAAGGAAGAGCAAAGTCAAAATGAAATGAATCAAAAAATAAATAAATAAAATACTTATCATCCATACATGACTGCTGGAAAAACCATAGCCTTGACTAGATGCAAGCTTGGCAGAAAGCAAGACGAACTGTTGCTTTCTCTCCCTTCCCATTTGCCTCTTTTGAGTTTCTTTGGCCTGTTTTTTGGATGTGTGTGTTATTATATATATATATATTTTTAATGAGTCAAAAAATTAAAAAAAAACACAAAGCAAAAATTTAAGTCAAAAGGAAGAGCAAAGTCAAAATGAAATGAATCAAAAAATAAATAAATAAAATACTTAGGAATAAATCTACCTAAAGAAACAAAAAACCTATATATAGAAAACTATAAAACACTGATGAAAGAAATCAAAAATGACACAAAAAATGGAGAAATATACCATGCTCATGGATCAGAAAAATCAATATAGTGAAAATGCATATACTACCCAAAGCAATCTATAGATTCAATGCAATCCCTATGAAGCTACCAATGGTATTTTTCACAACTAGAATAAATACTTTCACTATTTGCAGGGAAATACAAAAAAAAAACCTTGAATAGAAAAAACAATCTTGAGAAAGAAGAATGGAACTGGAGGAATCAAGCTACCTGACTTCAGACTATACTACAAATCTACAGTCATCAAGACAGTATGATACTGGCACAAAGACAGAAATATAGATCAATTGAACAAAATAGAAAGCCCAGAGATAAACCCACGTAGATCAATGGAACAAAATAGAAAGCCCAGAGATAAACCCACACAACTGTGGACACCTTATCTTTGACAAAGGAGGCAAGAATATACAATGGATTAAAGACAATCTCTTTAACAAGTGGTGCCAGAAAAACTGGTCAACCACTTGTAAAAGAATGAAACTAAAATGAACACTTTGTAACACCATACACAAAAATAAACTCAAAATGGATTAAAGATCTAAATGTAAGACCAGAAAGTATAAAACTCCTAGTGGAAAACATAGTCAATACATTGTCTGACACAAATCACAGCAGGATCCTCTATGACCCACCTTCCAGAGTAATGGAAATAAAAGCAAAAATAAACAAATGGTACCTAATTAAACTTAAAAGTTTTTGCACAATGAAGGACCTATAAGCAAGGTGAAAAGACAACCTTCAGAATGGGAGAAAATAATAGCAAATGAAGCAACTAACAAAGAATTAATGTGAAAAATATACAGGCAGCTCCTGCAGCTGAATTTCAGAAAAATAAATGACCCATTAAAAAAAAAAAAATGGGCCAAAGAACTAAACAGATATTTCTCAAAGAAGAAAATACAGATGGCTAACAAACACAAGAAAAGATAATCAACATCACTCATTTTCAGAGAAATGCAAATCAAAACCACAATGAGGTACCATCTCACACCAGTCAGAATGGCTACTATCACAAAGTCTACAAATAATAAATGCTGGAGAGGGTGCAGAGAAAAAGGAACCCTCTTACACTGTTGGTGGGAATGGAAACTAGTACAGCCACTATGGAGAACAGTGTGGAGATTCCTTTAAAAACTGCAAATAGAACAACCATATGACCCAGCAATCCTACTATTGGGTATACACACCGAGGAAACCAGAGTTGAAAGAGACACGTGTATCCCAATGTTCATTGCAGCACTATTTACAATAGCCAGGACATGGAAGCAACCTAGATGTCCATCGGCAGATGAATGGATAAGAAACTGTGATACATATACACAATGGAATATTACTCAGCCATTAAAAAGAATGCACTTGAATCAGTTCTAATGAGGTGCATGAAACTGGAGCCTTTTATACAGAGTGAAGTAAGTCAGACAGAAAGACACCAATACAGTATACTAATGCATATATATGGAATTTAGAAAGATGGTAATGATGACCCTATATGTGAGTCAGCAAAAGAAATACAGATGTAAAGATCAGTTTTTTGAACTCTGTGGGAGAAGGCGAGGGTGGGATGATTTTAGAGTGTAGCATTGAAATGTGTATATCATCATATATGAAGTGGATAGCTGATCCAGGTTTGATGCATGAGACAGGGTACTCATGGCTGGTTCATGTCTACAAATAATAAATGCTGGAGAGGGTGCAGAGAAAAAGGAACCCTCTTACACTGTTGGTGGGAATGCAAACTAGTACAGCCACTATGGAGAACAGTGTGGAGATTCCTTTAAAAACTGCAAATAGAACAACCATATGACCCAGCAATCCTACTATTGGGTATACACACTGAGGAAACCAGAGTTGAAAGAGACACGTGTATCCCAATGTTCATTGCAGCACTATTTACAATAGCCAGGACATGGAAGCAACCTAGATGTCCATCGGCAGATGAATGGATAAGAAACTGTGATACATATACACAATGGAATATTACTCAGCCATTAAAAAGAATGCACTTGAATCAGTTCTAATGAGGTGCATGAAACTGGAGCCTTTTATACAGAGTGAAGTAAGTCAGACAGAAAGACACCAATAGAGTATACTAATGCATATATATGGAATTTAGAAAGATGGTAATGATGACCCTATATGTGAGTCAGCAAAAGAAATACAGATGTAAAGATCAGTTTTTTGAACTCTGTGGGAGAAGGCGAGGGTGGGATGATTTTAGAATGTAGCATTGAAATGTGTATATCATCAAATATGAAGTGGATAGCTGATCCAGGTTTGATGCATGAGACAGGGTACTCATGGCTGGTTCACTGGGATGACCCTGGGGGATGGGCTGGGAAGGGTGGTGGGAGGCGGGGTGAGGATGGGGAACATATGTGCTCCTGTGGCTGATTCATGTCAATATATGGCAAAAACCACTACAATGTTGTGAAGTATTTAGCCTCCAATTAAAATAAATGAACAAATTTAAAAACAAAAGAAAACAAAAAATATGTACATGTATGACTGATTCCCTTTGCTGTACACCTGAAACTAAAACAACATTGTAAATCTACTATACTCCAATAAAAAGTTTAAAAAATAAAATAAGAAATGAAATTGAGGACATTATTATCAATTCTACAGGAATAAAGGGGATTATAAGAGTGAACTTATAATAAGTGAACTACTGTCCACTAATGAATATCATGACCTAGACGAAATGCACAAATTCCTAGAAGCACAAACCTACAAAGATTAAATCATGTATATAAGTTTAAAACAAATATAAATAGAGCTAAATTAGTAAGAACATTGAGTCAGCAAGAAATCTTCTCCCCAAAGAAAAGCCTTTAACCAAATGGCTTCACTGGTATGGGTGAGTTTTACCGAACTATTAAAGAATCACTTCCCAAACTCTTTCAAAAATTGAAGAGGACGAAACTCCTAGCTCATTCCACGAAGCCAGTATTATCCTGATACTGAAAACAGACAAAGGCACTACAGGAAAAACAAGACAAAATAAAGACATTGGCCAAATTTTTCCTAGGAAATTAGCGTAAAAATTATTACCAAAGTACTACCAAACCAAACTCAGCAGCATGATAAAAGGATTACATTTCATAAGATAAAATTTATAATTTTCCATCTTAGAACATGAGAACTTCCTGTTCCTTCTCTCTAGAATCTCCCCCTGATTATCCTCCTTCCACTTAATCTACTTTTCTTTCTCCATTGTGTTTTATATTATCTGACAAAGAATGTATTTATTTGTGAACTTAACTACTTCTGTCTTTTACCACTAGGTTATAAACTTTATTTACTGATACATATTTTAGTTTCTATAACAGCACTTGGTACAAAGCAGGTACTCAATAATATGAGTTGACTGGATAATTGAAAAATTAATGAATAAAACTTTTACTGTGTGTAATTTCCATTCCTCTATGCATTTTAGAATCATTAAGAATTTTTTTTCTGGCTTGCTTAAGGAAGATTGACTAAACTTTCTTTCATAGGGTTAGTAGTGTTATTACTCATGTAACAGAACATGATTAAAATGCTTTGCACCTCTGATTCTTCCATGTTATTTTATTTCCCTTTGCATTATTTATTAGCTTTTCATCTAATTAAAAATTATAGTTATTTTGAAAATGTTCTTCATTCAAGCACTTGTGTCACTGTTTCCCAGGGGAAAAATAACCAATATGTGACCAGGATACACAAAAAAGCACAGAGAGAACATTAGATTATGTATAAAGTTTTTTAATATTATTTTTTTTCTGGGACAGCAGGAAGACTGTTGCAAGAAATCAATATTTGGAATCATTTAGATCATTTTATTTGAGTGACTGCTACCTGAAAATGCACAGAGCAATAGATCTGCCAAATATAATCATGAGAAGAAAGGAAACATTTTTACCAGCATTATTCCAGGGTAAAACTCAGTAGCATGACAGATTAGTAGATAGAATAAGTGCTCTGTCAATCCTGAGTATACTGTCCAAGTAACAAACAAACTTACATGTCCCAGGTAAGACAATTGACGGCTTCATCGATAGCTCAGTGGGTAAAAATCTGCCTACAATGCAGGAGACTAGGGTTTGATATCTGGCTTGGGAAGATACCCTAGAGAAGGAAATGACAACCCGCTTCAGTATTCTTACCTGAAAAATACCATGGACAGTGTAGCCTGGTGGGCTACAGTCCATGGGGTCTCAAAGAATCGGACGTGACTAAGCAATGGAGCACACACACAAGGAAACTGAACCTGCAGGAATAATTCTAATATATGTTTGCTTTGCTTTTTAGATTGTTCATCAGTCAAAAGCCACTGTGCTTTGTTTAAACTGATGTAACCAGCACCACTTTGTGTCTCTACATTTTTTAATCTTGACAAAATGAAATGATTGATTTGTAAAAGCCTTAGTTTCTCTTTCATCTTTTAATAAATATGTTGTAAGTATTGAATAAAATAGAAAATGCTGAAATAGAAAATGAACACGTCCTAGAAAACTGTCAAAGTATTCTCTCTTAACAAGTAACTCATATTAAGCCAAATATAGGGAAAAACAATTAACCTGAGTAGCCATATTATTTTATCATCTTATGGTGTGATATTCAATGAGTATTATTAATAGAGAAAAAATGAACAGAAAAAGTATGAGTTTAAAGACAGAGCACTGCTCTGTAAAGGGCTAAACAATTTAAATTACAATCCTGTTTCTCTTTGCTCCTTGTGTCTAATTTTGATCTAATTCTTGAAGTGCAATGGTTTTTTGTTATTATTATACAGCTAGAACCATTCATTCTCATAAAGCATTTATTGCAACCTAGGAAATACTTGGTTCTATAATCCTTGTCTGATCACTCTGATCCCATTTAGGGGAAAATGATTTATAAATATAAAACACCAAAGCCTCAAGAACAAAATTATCTGTGATACTGTGATGTATTGTATTCTTTGCATCATGAATGATTCCACCAATATGAAAAGTCAGAGGACACTTCACTGATTTTTGTATGGCAGAATAATGCATTTATTTCTTATTCATCTACGAGTGAAAACTTTGATCAAAAAACTTTATTCTTTGCCAGTATGTCAGTTAATTGAATGAAGTGAAAAGCAAAAGTATTAGTTGCTCAGCTGTGTACAAATCTTTGTGACCACATGGACTGTAGCCAGCCTCTCCTGTCCATGAAATTCTCCAGGCAAGAATACTGGACTGGAGTGGGTAGCCATTTCCTTCTCCTGGGGATCTCCAGCTCAGGGATCGAACATGAAGAAGAGTTGATTTACAATATTATGTTAACTTCAGATGTCTAGCATAGTAATCCAGTATTTCACAAATAATACTCCTTTAAAATTGTTATAAAGTAACAGCTATAATTTCATATGTCTATGATATATCCTTATTGTTTATCTATTTTATATATAGTAGTGTATATCTTGGAGAAGGCAATGGCACCCCACTCCAGTGCTCTTGCCTGGAAAATCCCATGGACGGAGGAGCCTGGTAGGCTGCAGTTCATGGGGTCGCTGAGAGTTGGACACAACTGAGTGACTTCACTTTCACTTTTCACTTTCATGCATTGGAGAGAGAAACAGCAACCCACTCCAGTGTTCTTGCCTGGAGAATCCCAGGGACGGCGGAGCCTGGTGGGCTGTCGTCTATGGGGTCGCACAGAGTCGGACACGACTGAAGCGAGTTAGCAGCAGCAGCAGCAGCAGACGCAGCAGCAGTGTGTATCTTAATCCCATACGTTTATTTTTACCCCTCCCCACTTCTCTCTCCTTACTCGTAACTCCTAGTGTGTTTTTTATACCTATTAGTCTGTTTTGCTATATATATTTGCTTTAATTTTTAGCTCACATGTAAGTGACATCTTACAATATTTGTCTATGACCGATTTCCCTAAGCATAATATTCTCTATGTCCACTCATGTTGCAGCAAATGGCAGCATTTCATTTTTTTTTAATAGCTGAGCAATATTTCTTTGTGTATATACATCATTTTTTCTTTGTCCAATCATCCACTGATAGAAACTTGGGTTGCATCAATATCTTACTATTGTACATAGTTATCCTATGAACACTGGGGGAGATGTATTTTTTTTAGAGTTTTTGTTTTTCCTGGATATATAACCAGGATTGAAACTACTAGATCATATAGTAGCTCTGAGGCTTTCCAGGTGGTACTAGTGGTAAAAAACCTGCCTGACAATGCAGGTAGACATAAGAGACACATGTTAGATCCCCCAGAGTAGGGCATGACAACCCACACCAGTATTCTTGCCTGGAGAATCCACTGGACAGAGGAGCCCAGCAAGCTGCAGTCCACAGGGTTGCACAAGTTGGACATGACTGAAGTGTCTTAGCACATACATGCATGATAGTTCTATTTTTAGTTTTTTGAGAAAACTCCATACTATTTGCCATAGTGGCTGCAGGAACTTGCACTCCCATTAGCAGCGTATAAGGGTTCATTTTTCCCCACGTCCTCTCTAACATTTGTTATTTATAGATTTTTCAATTAATACCATTCTGAAAGGTGTGAAATGATATCTCATTGTGATTTTGATTTGCGTTTCTGTAATAATTACAGACATTGAGTATCTTCTCATTTATCTACTGGCCATCTATAGATCTTTGGGGGGAAAAAAAAGTCTATCCTGGTCTTCAACAAGCCATCAGCTTGGTATAGGCTGGAGCTGGAGACAGTGGGGCTAGAGATGATGCTGGGTGTGAGGTGGGAGTTACCATCTGCTCAGTGGTGATAACTGCACTATCTAGGGGGAGGGAAATCCAACCCTAAATTGTTGGAGTAGAAGCTCTGAGTGTCGAGCCTGAGTTGGTTCTGTTCCACTTAAGTGTGTCTTTTCTCCTCTTCCAGAACTGGGATCATTGGCTTAGAATAGAGTAGTGCTGAAGAAAGGTGGGGGCCCATGCAAGACCTGGGTTCCTGTTGGCTTCAGACAGAGGAACCAAGCTATCTTCAATGAGCTGCTTAAGCAGGCACCCACAATTTTTTCCCTCGCTTAGCTCAGGTGCATGTCCTTTTTGTCCCTCACAGCCAATCAATGCCCCAACCTATGCCTACAATTAGTCATTTTTAAAGTGAATACTTATTATATATTGTACATGTTATATTGAAAAAAAGGTCCACGGTTTTAGACTTTGAAACCTTGCTAAATATATTTTCAAGGCAATTTGGTTAAATTGCTTGGACTTCCATTCATTTATTTCCAAATGAGCATAGTAATACCTTCATAGGTTTTCTAGACTTCTCAAATCAGATAATAAATTTGAAACTCTTTGGAGCTTGTTAAAGGTAAAATATTACTTTTAAATTCAGAAGTGTCATGGCTGACTCATCCTGAGTAAGTCACTTAATCTCTTAGGAGCGATAAAATGGAGAGTTTAGTTGATGATTACTAAGGTCACTTTAAAAAATTATCAGCCTATGAATCTAAGATAAAGTCACTATAAAATTCAAGTAATTATGATAATGCAGAACATCTGTATTGCCAGCAACTGTCTTATTTTAAAAGTAAGCATTTTATAGTATGGTATTCTCAGAAAAAGCATAATGAATTTGTCTGTTTGTGGTTTTAAGTGATGAGTTTCAATTTTTCTTCATACAGTGCCTTAGAAATTCCAGTCTTTCATGACTCAAATCACCGTATCTTCAGCTTTAAAACATATATTACTTATTTCTCCAAACAGCCACAAACTGGCTTTTCCTTCCCATATAATATTAATCTCTGAGTTTCAAAAATATATAAGATACATGAAGAACAGAGCACAATTCAGCTTGGTGTTTTTTCTTGAAAATCACATCTCCAGAAGGCAGTGCTTCCAGGAATGGTAGCACACTGTCAGCTCATTTGTGTTGCCGATGCCGCCACCTCGTTCCCAGAAGAGCATCTGTGGATTTTTGGAGAGAATGCTATACTTCTGGGAATGGTGCCCAGAACATGTAAGCTTCTGTGTCATTTTAGAAAGTCAGAGAGAGGACAATAAAATCTTCATTTGCTGCATTCTCTTATGTGCAGTCATCAGTCTTAGGGCTAACAGCTGCAATAGCCATATATTTTTATTTGTGGATTTTAAAAAGGAAAAGAACATTTTTATTTATTTTTGGCCATGCTAGGTCTTCATGCTGCATGGGCTTTTTTGCTAGTTGTGGCGAGAGGGGGCTACTATCTAGTTGCAGTGTGCAGGGTTCTCATTATGGTGGCTTCTCTTACTGTGGAGCACAATGTTGTGGTAGTTTTAGATGGCTAATGAAGGGGATCAGCTATACACACACACACACACACACACACACACACACACACACACACACTTATCCATTCTCTCCCAAACTGCCCTTCTATCCAGGTGGCCACATAACATTAAGTAGAGTTCCCTGTGCTATACATTAAGACCTTGTTGGCTATCCATTTTAATATAGCAGAGTGTACTTGCCTATTCCAAGTGTTGGTTGCTCAGTCATGTCTGACTCTTTGAGAAACCATGGACTATAGCCCCCCAAGCTTCTCTGTTCACGGAATTATCCAGGCAAGAATACTGGAGTGTGTAGACATTCCCTTCTTTAGGGGAGCTTCCTGACCCAGACATTGAACCCAGTTCTGCATTGCAGGCAGATTCTTTGCTGTCTGAGCCACCAGCTGCACTGCTGATTTCAAACTTCCTAACTATTTCTTTCCCCCTTTCCCCCCCTGGCAAGAGTAAGCTCTGTTTAAAAAACAAATTTAAGATTTAAAGAATGTTTTGCTGCTTTGTGGGCTTCTCTTGTAGCACAGCTGGTAAAGAATCCACCTGCAAAGTGGGAGACCTGGGTTCAATCCCTGCATTGGGAAGATCCCCTGGAGAATGGACAGGCTACCCATTCCAGTATTCTGGCCTGGAGAATTCTGTGGACTAAGTCCAGGGGGTCGCAAAGAGTTGGACACAACTGAGTGACTTTCACATTCACTTTTTTTCACTTTGCTGTTTTAGGGATTAACAAAAGTAAAATAGTGACACAGCAAAGCAATCTACTTTACCATGACCAGGTAAGTTACAGATGCAGTGCTCAGAAAGTCTGGAAAGTCTTAAGTCTTTAAAATAGAATTTTTCATCATTGTGGTTTATGAATATGGATAATAGGATGATATAATTTGCTGGTATGGGTTTTCAGTGCTGATTGACATGGATGTTATCTTTTTTTTTTTTTTACCACAGTGTTGGAACTCTATTTCAAGAAATTAATATTAAGCCTACCAGTTATATATAGATAAAATAAGTATGATTTGGAATTGGTTCTGTTTTCTGTTTTAGTTTAATTATATAGTATATACTTGTGCTGATTTCCTCTGTATTTAACCACCTTGGTTTAATGCAAAAGCTTACCCCTTGAAAGGAAAGTTATGACTACCTAGACACTATATTAAAAAGCAGAGACATTACTTTGCCAACAAAGGTCCATCTAGTCAAGGCTATGGTTTTTCCAGCTGTCATGTATGGATGTGAGAGTTGGACTATAAAGAAAGCTGAGAACTGAAGAATTGATGCTTTTGAACTGTGGTGTTGCAGAGGACTCTTGAGAGTCCCGTGGACTGTAAGGAGATCCAACAAACCCATCCTAAAGGAGATCAGCCAGAATGTTCATTGGAAGGACTGATGCTGAAGCTGAAACTCCAAAATTTGGCCACCTGGTGTGAAGTGTACTATATTAAAAAGCAGAGACATTACTTTGCCAACAAAGGTCCATCTAGTCAAGGCTATGGTTTTTCCAGCTGTCATGTATGGATGTGAGAGTTGGACTATAAAGAAAGCTGAGAACTGAAGAATTGATGCTTTGAACTGTGGTGTTGCAGAGGACTCTTGAGAGTCCCGTGGACTGTAAGGAGATCCAACAAACCCATCCTAAAGGAGATCAGCCAGAATGTTCATTGGAAGGACTGATGCTGAAGCTGAAACTCCAATATTTTGGCCACCTGGTGTGAAGTGCTGACTCATTTGAAATGACTCTGTTGCTGGGAAAGATTGAAGGTGGGAGGAAAAGGGGACAACAGAGGATGAGACTGTTGGATGGCATCTTTGACTCAATGGACATAAGTTTGAGTAAAATTTGGGAGTTGGTGATGGACAAGGAGGTCTGGTGTGCTCCAGTCCATGGAGTCACAAAAAGTCAGACATGACTGAGCGAATGAGCTAAACTGAACTGAAACCACCTTGGTTTAATGCAAAAGCAGGAAGTCAAGAGATACCTGGAGAAACAGGCAAATTTGGCCTTCAAGTACAGAATGAAGCAGGGTAAAGGCTAATAAGAGTTTTGGAAAGAGAATGCACTAGTCATAGCAAACACCCTCTTCCAACAACACAAGAGAAGACTCTATGCATGGACCTCACCAGATGGTTAATACTGAAATCAGATTGATTATATTCTTTGCAGCCAAAATTGGAGAAGCTCTATACAGTCAGGAAAAACAAGACTGGGAGCTGACTGTGGCTCAGATCCTCACCTCCTTATTGTCAAATTCAGATTTAAATTGAAGAAAGTAGGGAAACCACTAGACAATTCAGGTATGACCTAAATCAAATCCCTTGTGATTATACAGTGGAAGTAGAATTAGATTCAAGGGATTAGAGCTGATAGACAGAATGCCTGANACTGGAGCTGATTATACAGAGTGAAGTAAGGCAGAAAGAAAAACACCCAAACAGTATACTAACACATACATACAGAATTTAGAAAGATGATAATGATAACCTTGTATGCGAGACAGCAAAAGAGACACAAATGTAAAGAACAGATTTTAGGACTCTGGGAGAGGGAGAGGGTGGGATGATTTGGGAGAATGGCATTGAAACAAGTATACTATCATGTAAAAATGAAAAACTTTTCTAGGTTTGATACACGATACAGAATGTTTGGGGCTGGTGCACTGGGATGACCCAGAGAGATGATATGGGGAGGGTGGTGGGAGGGGGGCTCATGGTTGGGAATTCATGTACACATGTGGCAGATTCATGTCAATGTAGGGCAAAACCAATACAGTATTGTAAAGTAAAAAATATATATATATATAAATAAAAAATAAAAAAAGAGGTGACAAGAATACACAGAAGAACTATACAGAAACAATCTTCACAAGACAGATAACCATGACGGTGTGACCACTCACCTAGAGCCAGACATCCTGGAATGCAAAGTCAAGTGGGCCTTAGGAAGCATCACTATGAACAAATCTAGTGGAAATGATGGAATTCCAGTTGAGCTATTTCAAATCCTAAAAGATGATGTTGTGAAAGTGCTGCAGTCAATATACCAGCAAATTTAGAAAACTCAGCAGTGGCCACAGGATGGGAAAATGTCAGTTTTTATTATATCCCAAAAGAAAGACAATTCCAAAGAATGCTCCAACTACCACACTTCTCATACACTAGCAAATTGCACTCTTCTCACACACTAGCAAAATGATGCTCAAAATTCTCCAAGCCAGGCTTCAACAATATATAAACCATGAACTTCCAGATGCTCAAACAGTTGAGCTATTTCAAATCCTAAAAGATGATGTTGTGAAAGTGCTGCAGTCAATATACCAGCAAATTTAGAAAACTCAGCAGTGGCCACAGGATGGGAAAATGTCAGTTTTTATCATATCCCAAAAGAAAGACAATGCCAAAGAATGCTCCAACTACCACACTTCTCATACACTAGCAAATTGCACTCTTCTCACACACTAGCAAAATGATGCTCAAAATTCTCCAAGCCAGGCTTCAACAATATATAAACCATGAACTTCCAGATGCTCAAACTGGTTTTAGAAAAGGCAGAGGAAACAGAGATCAAATTGCCAACATCTGTTGGATCAAAAAAGCAAGAGAGTTTCAGAAAAACATCTACTTCTGCTTTATTGACTATGCAAAAGCCTTTGACTGTGTCAGTTCAGTTCAGTTCAGTTCAGTCACTCAGTTGTGTCTAACTCTTTGTGACCCCATGAATCACAGCACACCAGGCCTCCCGGTCCGTCTGCAACAACCGGAGTTTACTCAAACTCAAGTCCATTGAGTCGGTGATACCATCCAGCCATCTCATCCTCTGTCATCCTCTTCTCCTCCTGGACCCAATCGCTCCCAGCATCAGGTTCTTTTCCAATGAGTCAACTCTTTGCATGAGGTGGCCAAAATATTGGAGTTTCTGCTTCAGCATCAGTCCTTCCAATGAACATCCAGGACTGATCTCCTTTAGGAAGGACTGGTTGGATTTCCTTGCAGTCGAAGGGACTCTCAATAGCCTTTTCCAATACCACAGTTCAAAAGCATCAATTCCTCAGCACTCAGCTTTCTTCACAGTCCAACTCTCACAAGTCATCCTCTTCTCCTCCTGGACCCAATCACTCCCAGCATCAGGTTCTTTTCCAATGAGTTAACTCTTTGCATGAGGTGGCCAAAATATTGGAGTTTCTGCTTCAGCATCAGTCCTTCCAATGAACATCCAGGACTGATCTCCTTTAGGAAGGACTCGTTGGATTTCCTTGCAGTTGAAGGGACTCTCAATAGCCTTTTCCAATACCACAGTTCAAAAGCATCAATTCCTCAGCACTCAGTTTTCTTCACAGTCCAACTCTCACATCCATACATGACCACTGGAAAAACCACAGCCTTGACAAGAAGGACTTTAGTCAGCAAAGTAATGTCTCTGCTTTTGAATACGCTATCTAGGTTGGTCATAACTTTCCTTCCAAGGAGTAAGCGTCTTTTAATTCCATGGCTGCAGTCACTTTTGCAGTGATTTTGGAGCCTCTCCAAAAGAAAGTCTGACACTGTTTCCACTGTTTCCCCATCTATTCCCCATGAAGTGATGGGACCAGATGCCATGATCTTCATTTTCTAAATGTTGAGCTTTAAGCCAACTTTTTCACTCTCCTCTTTCACTTTCATCAAGAGGCTTTTTAGTTCCTCTTCACTTTCTGCCATAAGAGTGGTGTCATCTGCATATCAGAGGTTATTGATATTTCTCCCAGCAATCTTGATTCCAGCTTGTGTTTCTTTCAGCCCAGCATTTCTCATGATGTACTCTGCATATAAGTTCAATAATTACGGTGACAATATACAACCTTGACGTACTCCTTTTCCTATTTGAAGCCAGTCTGTTCCATATCCAGTTCTAACTGTTGCTTCCTGATCTGCATATAGGTTTCTCAAGAGGCAGGTTAGGTGGTCTGGTGTTCTCATCTCTTTCAGAATTTTCCACAGTTTACTGTGATCCACACAGTCAAATTCTTTGGCATAGTCAATAAAACAGAAATAGATGTTTTTCTGGAACTCTCTTGCTTTTTCCATGACCTAATGGATATTGGCAATTTGATCTGTGGTTCCTCTGCTTTTTCTAAAGCCAGCTGGAACATCTGAAAGCTCACCGTTCACATATTGCTGAAGCCTGGCTTGGAGAATTTTGAGTGTGTGGATCTGTGTGGAAAATTCTAAAAGAAATGGGAATACCAGCCCACCTGACCTGCCTCTTGAGAAATCTGTATGTAGGTCAGGAAGCAACAGTTAGAACTGGACATGGAACAACAGACTGGTTCCAAATAGGAAAAGGAGTACGTCAAGGCTGTATATTGTCACTCTGCTTTTTTAACTTATATATAGAGTACATCATGAGAAACACTGGATTGGAAGAAGCACAAGCTGGAATCAAGATTGCCAGGAGAAATATCAAGAACCTCATATATGCAGATGACACCATCCTTATGGCAGAAAGTGAAGAGGAACTAAAAAGCCTTTTGATGAAAATGAAAAAAGATGTGGAAATGTTGGCTTAAAGCTCAACATTCAGAAAACGAAGATCATGACATCCGGTCCCATCACTTCATGGGAAATAGATGGGGAAACAGTGGAGACAGTTAGAGACTTTATTTTTTGAAGCTCCAAAAATCACTGCAGATTGTGACTGCAGCCATGAAATTAAAAGATGCTTATTCCTTGGAAGAAAAGTTATGACCAACCAAAACCTCAAACTCCCTGAGTTGAGTCAGTGATGCCATTTAACCATCTCATTTCTTGTTGTCCCCTTCTCTTTTTGCCCTCAATCTTTCCAAGCATTGGGGTCTTTTCCAATAATTTGGCCCTTTGCATCAAGTGGCTAAAGTATTGCAGCTTCAACTTTAGTATCAGTCCTTCCAGTGACTATTCAGGGTTGATTTCCTTTCAGATTGACTGGTTTGATCTCCTTGCTGTTCAAGGGATTCTCAGGAGTCTTTTAGCACCACAGTTAGAAAGTATTAATTCTTTGGCACTCTGTCTTCTTTATGGTCCAACTTTCACATCATACATGACTTCTGGAAAAGCCATAGTTTTGACTATGTGGAAATTTGTTGGCAAAATGATACCTCTGCTTTTAAATATGCTGTGCCGGTTTGTCATAACTTTTCTTCCAAGGAGCAAGCCTCTTTTAATTTCATGGCTGCAGTCACCATCTGCATTGATTTTGGAGCCAAAGAAAATGAAATCTGACATTGTTTCCACTTTCCCCCCAACTATTCACAATGAAGTGATGGGACTGGATGTCATGATCTTCACTTTTTGAATGTAATATGGGGATTCAAATAGTTGATATAATTAAAGTACTTAAATAGTATCAGCCACATAGTATAGATATTAAATTATAGCTACTACTGCTATACTTTTGGTATTACTATTATATTGTTAGGTTTGATTGTGATAAAATCTGTATGTATCTTAAGAGACACAATCACTTATAACCTTAATTTTTTGTTTGTGTTGTAGAAGTAACAGTTTTAGTGGAAGTATTGAAAATATCATGAAAATATATGAAATTTAAATTACTGAAATGTAAACAATGAACTAATTCCTTTAAGTCTGGAGATATTACCAAATTCTATGACATTATCTGACCACAAGCAGCATTGTAAAACTTCCAAAGAATTAAACAATGTGGAAAGATGTTCAAGCATTTTTGAGACTTGTTAACACTCTAATTGGATAAAAATGCTAATACTTTAGAATACTCATTTATCATGTTTTATTTACTTGTAAAGCTTATATTTGCTGGAATAATCTCTAAATAAATTTGTCATACCCACTGACAAAATGGCTTAAATAATAAGCAGGGACAAGCAAAGGAACTGGTTGGATGCTTCTGTCAAATTATAGAGTTCATTACAAAATTACAGATTTGGCTAAGAACATAAGGCACCAAATATTATCATGACTGTAATAAAATCTGTTTTATTTCACTGTATATGGATAAGTCCTCTAGTGTTGTGATTTTAGTTAACATTTTAAGCTAAACACTGAGACCATGGAAAGCTTTAGTTCTACCAGTCTTGGCCAAATAACACAACTGTCATGGAGGTTTTAAAACTTATTAGCAAGTTCATGACATAGTCTGAAAGCAATTTATTGGGATAAGCAATAAGAGCACTAAAGTCACAGTTGGTACAAAATGTGAACTTGTTCCACGTAATCAAACGGGGTCACAGGAAGTGATGTCCCATGTTTTCCACCCTTATCCTCCACTCCACACCACCCCAGAAGTGTAGAAGACTTAAGAGGCATACATAAAGTTGTAGAAAGAAATATATCAAACATTGAAAAGAGAGGCCACTGAACTCTTGAAATGTTTTCTAATATTTGTCTAAAATCAAGAAATTACAACAAAATTAAGGATTTTTTTAAAAACTAAAATTTGTTTTATTTTCTATGTTGAAACTCTCCCTTTTCTGTTAAGGCAAAGAGACAACATTAGTGTATTCTTTAAGGTTAAAACATTGAATATGTGACAGTGTATTCACTAATAGGGACTGTTTTCTCCTATTAGAATATTTTATAGGTCTATCAGCCTAACAGGACAGTCTTATTCTTACAAAATCCATTTATGTCAGTGTTACATATGCAAGGAAGACTGAATTCATTGATAGCAAAGTGAAGTATCAATCATCAAGCCTTGATAATGGTATGTTAGATTATTTGATGTGATAGTATGCATTAGTTATAAATTCATTTGAAGTACTTGTTGAAAAGTATTTTGAATATTGTAACGATGCTGTAGATTGAGAACAAAAGTAAATGGTCTTCATTTATAACCTCCTAAATTGAACATCACATTTGTATTGCTATGAAATGACTGAAGCAACTTAGCACGCACACAATGCAAACATTATCAGATTACCTGATACCTTTAGAAGAATAGAATTTGAAGAACACCTCAGATGGTTTCTTGAAACAAAAATTTGTTCAAAGCTGCTCATCTTATTTCGATTAACAATGAATTCTAAGTTTTAGAATCTATCACAAAAAGTAACAAAATAATTTTTCTAGTTTCCAAATGTGTATGTTTCAATTTAGGTGCTTGAGATTGGTCAATATAAAAAGCAATGAGTTTGTCCTGTTAAATTATGCTTCATTTTAATGTTTAATTTAGTTTCAAGGATCTAAAACTTGATTGCTGAACAATGATAGATATTTCCATTCAACTTTTTGAAAAATTTTTAATCACGTGCTTGTTTTATTGATTACATTGATGGCTATTTTTTGTTGACTTAAAAATTTTAACATTTAATAATATTTTGCTATAATGGTATTAATTATTACAATAGTGCTAAAGCATACATAATATTGTTGCTGTTGTTCAGTCACCCAGTTGTGTCCGACTCTTTGTGACCTCATGAACTGCAGCTCGCCAGGCCTCCCGTCCTTTACCATCTCCTGAAGTCTGCCCAAGTTTATATCCATTACAATGAGTCAGCTGTTTACATCAGAAACCCAAAATACTGGAGCTTCAGCATCAGTCATTCCAAGGAGTATTCAGGTTTGATTTTCCTTCAGATTTACTGATTTAATCTCCTTGCTGTCCAAGGGACTTTCAGGACTCTTCTCCAGCACCAGAGTTCAAAGACATCAATTCTTTGGTGCTCTGCTTCTTTACAGGCCAACTCTCACAACAGTAGGTAACCACTAGGAAGACCATAGCCTTGACTATATGGACCTTTGTTGGCTGAGTAATATCTCTGTTTTTTCAACACACTGTCTAGGTTTGTCATATCTTTCCTGCTGAGAAGCAATGTCTTCTGATTTCATAGCTGCAGTCACCATCAGCCATGATTTTAGAGCTCAAGAAGAGGAAATCTATCACTGCTTCTACCTTTACCCTTCTATTTGCCATGAAGCAATGGGGCCAGATGCCATGATCTTAGATTTTTTGAAATATATTTTGGGGCAAAAATAATACCAAATACTAAGTAATAACAGTAAACTGGTAAACACAGCAGAAAAATGGAGATTTCATGTAAATGACTTAATTTTGAGAAATACTAACAAAAAAAAAAAGTCTTAATGATATACATAAGATAAATCTTTCTTGACTTTTAATCCACTGGAAGATATGACTGAGTGTCCTTGATGAAACTCTGGTATACCATCTATCAAATAGATGAAAATTCTGGATAATTGTTTATATAGATTTACTCTAAAGTTTGTCATCAGATGCACAGAATCTTTTGTGAGAAAGATCAGTTTTCTGGATCAAATTGCAGGTTCATGAATTTTTGATTCTCATTTGTTAGGGGATTTATTAATCTGCAAAGAAATTATCAGCATTGTGGTTAGTGTAATAAATTTACAGCTATTGTTGTAAAAATATGTGCAAAGCTTTAAAAGTGAATTTTATTTGTAATTCTCATGCCATTTTTGGGGTGTTGTATTCTTTGGAAAGAATATAGGTGTATATATATAGTCTTTATGAGCCTAGTGGGCTTCTGTCTATGGGGTCGCACAGAGTCGGACACGACTGAAGCGACTTAGCAGCAGCAGCAGCATATATATATATATATATATATATATATATATATGTTCAAGAACTTGACAGAATTTCCTTAGAAACTTAGAAATATTTCCAGTTCTTAGAAACAATTGTTCCAAGGTTTTGAGACTAAAACACAAGTGACTATTATTACACTTGGTTTTGTTACTGGACAGATTTCATTATTCNATATATATATATATATATATATATATATATATATGTTCAAGAACTTGACAGAATTTCCTTAGAAACTTAGAAATATTTCCAGTTCTTAGAAACAATTGTTCCAAGGTTTTGAGACTAAAACACAAGTGACTATTATTACACTTGGTTTTGTTACTGGACAGATTTCATTATTCAACCTACACACTCAAACTACATGCCACGTTTGACATCCAATGTCAGCACAGACTGTGACAATAAAAGTGACACTCCAGAGCGCAGCCACTTCTTGGCACCGCAACTATGATCTTGGTGCTTCAATAAAAAAACAACATTTAAACTACTCAGCTTTCCTTGGGAAGAGAATACTACCCAGAGAAGGAGTTAGAGCTAAAAATGAATATGAAGAAATATATTTCAATATCTGAATGAAGAGAAATATGTACAGAACCAAATGGTCAATCTCTCTTTGCTACAGTATCTACCATTATCTGATCATTGGTTATGGGAAGATAGTGACCCCAGCCATTCAAGACTATTTCACCTCCTTTCCTCTAAATAAACTCTCAGGCAGTATCTCATATCTCAAGCATTTGTCTCAAAGATAGATTGGCTTTGCAGACTTCACTGGCACTCTGATTTGTAAGACATTCATAAGGACAAAAAGAAATGATTCTGTCTTTCTAGCTGAGAAAATTCAGATACCCAAGCAGCTAAGTGCTCCCAAACTGATCACACATTAGTTTCTCTTCACTGACACTACAATCTCAAGATAATTAAGTCTCATCACATTCATTGCTTGGATATCAGTGATTTAACAGTATCTGCTATTATTTACTTTGGTGGGATTTACCTGCCTATGACTCACAGAGTATAAGCATCCACAAGCCTGGAATATTAAAGCCAAAAAAGACTTCATGAATTATTTATTTCAATTTTAGGACAGTGAAATTACAACTCAAAAATGTTAAGTACTTTTTCTGATATTTAGTATCATTGGTAGCTCTAAAACCCAGGTCTTCTAATTACCCAATACTTACCCACTCCTAAAGGGTTTTCTATATTCATAAATTTAGTTTTTATTTATACCAGAAACCTGGCCATATATTTTATTACATAACTAGTTAGAGCTATGACATTATGTTTATTAAAGACTGAACATCAGCAAAAGAGGCACTTAAGGGCTTGATGTTCGAGAAGATGCAGACTGCATATGCATTTTGAAAGCTAATTGCCAGTATTCTGGTCTTTGTGCTGTGCTGTCACTCCAGTTGTGTCCAACTCTGTGCGACCCTATGGACTGTAGCCCACCAGTTGCTCGGTTCATGGGATTCTCCAGGCAAGAATCCTGGAGTGGGCTGCCATGCCCTCCTTCAGGGGATTCTCCCAACCCAGGGACTGAACCCAAATCTCTCTCCTGTATTGGCAAGTGGGTTCTTTACCACTAGTGCCACCTGGGAAGCCCATTCTGGTGTTTATTGTGTATGAAACATGGTGATAAGTTATAGATGTATGGCAGCTTAAAGAGTAGCTGATGGAAGTGACACAAAGGGAGGAGTGTGCAATGAATAATCAGTATGTGCCAGATGTTATGTATCCCCAGAACTCAATTTATAAGGTCAACACTGCTAAAAATAAAAGCTACTATATTTTGGAGTGAATTGTACTAAATGTTAGTCAGTTTAAAAATAAGGTCATCTGATTTCCATAAACTTCCCTGGTTTCATTCCCAGAAATACATTATATATGTAAAAATAAGACTGGAAAGTTTTAACAATGGTCTGCTGTCCACGCTGAGTTCCTCAGCAATATCCCACACGTGCCATATACTCTCAGTGTACGTTTATTTTCATGGCTGTAACGCTCATTTTCTTATTCTCTTTAAAATATTTCAGCACATCAGTTTCCCTCTACCTGAAATGTCATTCCCGATACCTTTCCCAGTTTCCCACCATCTCTTTCTCCCACTAGACTAAGAAAACAATGAATTTCAAATTATCTTTCACATCCATGTTAGAACTTAGCATAGTATTAAACATAGATGAAGTACTCTCAACATTTTTCTAACAACAAATAACATTCTTTCACTTTTGGGGCTGATGAATACTCTGGTGAATAATATCAAATATCCGTTAGGATGCTTCTATTTACATTTAGCTGGGTCTAGTTATTCAGAAATAATTTTTTCACAAAAAATTAATATTGGTATTACCAAATCAGCCCATATGTATTTTGGACCTTGTACACCAGTTAGCTTTGACCTTATTTATAGAAGTAAAATTATACCTTGGAAAAGTTCTGTATTAGTCAGGGCTCCTCAGAAAAAAAAGGACCAATGAGTTATGTGTATATTTACACGAATAATTGTATTTTAAGGACTTGACTCACATGATTGCCTGTTGAAAAAAGAGGTGATGCTGCAGTCTTAAGTTTAAAGTTCACAGGGCAATTTAGTAGACTGAAAACTCAGACAAGATTTACAGTCTTGAGGGAAAATTCTGTTTCCTTTGGGAAATCTCAAGTGAAGTGAAGTGAAGTGAAAGTTGCTCAGTCGTGTCCGACTCTTTGCGACCTCATGGACTATACAGTCCATGGAATTCTCCAGGCCAGGATACTGGAGTGGGTAGCCTTTCCTTTCTCCAGGGGATCTTCTCAACCCAGGGATTGAACCCAGGTCTTCGCATTGCAGGTGGATTCCTTATGAACTAAGGTATCAGGGAAGCCTGGGAAATCACAACTTTGCTCTTAAAGTCTTCAACTGATTAGATGAGGTCACCCACGTTATGGAGGATCACCCTTTTTAACTCTAATTATAGATATTAACAACATCTACAAAATATATTTGCAACAATAGCTAGACTAGTGTTGGACCAATAAGTGGACCCCATAATCTAGCCAAGTTGACACATAAAATATATTATTCACAATCACTATAAGTAATAGCCCTAAAGAGCATGTGTATGTGAAGGACCTTGCACATAAGAGGCTTCCAGAGTATCTTTCTATGCATTGTGTAAGCCCTCACTGACTGAGTACAGATGGTTGAAGATGTCTTTAGGTAGTATAAAACCCCCTACCCACTAATAATCCAGCAGAACAGATATCTTTGTGTGAATAGGGTGCACCCTGAGCTGTAGTAAATCTTACCACTAATCTCTATCAATAATCAGCTTCAAGGGGGTACATAGAAGTCAAAATCATAATCAGAACCTAAGTATTTGGTATAGATATAAAGTATGATGATAAGATACTGGGTACTTTTCCATGTCAAAATAACTGACAAAACCCATGTGCTTTCTTAATTGATGTTTGAAATGAGAAAGGAAAATTCCTTTGAGAAATCTAACTACATTCAGGAAGTTTTCACCTAGAATTGCTGAGTAAAATTAATATAGCTTTCAATGTATTCTTGATCTTTATAAAAGTAGTTGCCTTTGTTGAGTTATGTCTAAGAGCTAAGGGTCTGGTATATTTCTAATTCTGTTTTCAATTTTAAGCACATTTCTTAGGACATGAAGCATAGTGCTTAAACAGCGATTTCTTGTGAATAAATTGTCAATTTTCCACACAAAAGACATTTATGATGACACATTATCTATTGTTAAGAAATTCAATGTGATTTACAAAAGAAGTCATTCTTTACAGGCAGAAAACTCAGGTTTAAATGTGCCCTTCTGCTGACCATCCTCTGCATATCTACTTTCAAAACAAGCCAAAGTGAATCATGAGTAATCACTCATGTTGCTAAGCCTGTTTCATGCAAGTCTATTACCCAGACTGACAATGGATGGGCTTAAAAGCTGAAATTGGCACCAGCATAAGTTATGGCCTTTTATGGAAGTATCCATTGAAAATTTCCAGAGAAAAACTACATATACATTGACATACCATGAAAAAGAATTGAGGATAGCATAGGATCATACACATAAAACAAAGTTTACAAAGTGATTGGCACAGGAAGAAGTATGGTTATAAATAGGCAACTGGAAAATGTGTCCATCTCAACAAAGTAATTCTGACCTAATATTAATTCTTATTTAGAAAATACTTGCTATCTCAATTCAAACCAGTATTTTTTTTCACTATGAAAACTAATGCAGTAAGTCAAGTGCAATAGAAATTCACAAGAACAATTTGTTTTTTTACTGCCACATAGAAATGATGATTTAAAAGTCGATAGCTCTTTGACATTCTCAGTACTATCTTCATTTTGGCAAATAAGCACTTACTAAATGTCTGTTTTAAGATTGCAGGTAGAAACAGAGTTTCTTATGTTTATTTTCAATATAGAATGAAAACAGCATATGATTTTTAACCAAACAAAGGATGGACTTTTTTTTTCAAAATGTTCTATGAATTATTTTTACTCACAAGGCCAATTCAGATTTTAGAAAATAAATCATTATCAGTCTTAATCAGGAGCACAGGCTCTAATCTAGAGCCTGTGACACATTTCTGCCCCTTTCTTGATTTTCAAGAAGGTTAGAAAGAGCTTATATGTAGTTTCATGGAAAGATCCCAAAATTGAAGAATTCTCCACTTTTTCTCATGCCACAGCTGATTTGATGGGATGCTTAACCCAGAATTTTGCATGAATAAAAATTATCTTACTGAAAGGCTAATTATTGCTTAAATTTTTATTTTGTCATTACTTTTGGAAACTTTCAGTTATTTACCTTCTTGTTTTTTTTTTTTTTTATAAAGATCTGATTAACAAGAAGAGTGACCCTGTCTTCCAGTTTAGAATGTATTCTTTTTCTTTTTCTTGGAAGGGAGGATAATGGAGACTTAGTGTGCATGTTTTCTTTGAATTCCCTTATACACATTTTTAACCTTGCAGTGAAAATGAACAGCACACAGACAACACCGAGCCTGTGTTTTTTGCATTTTCACGTTACCAATTTGAATTACACATGTTGAGCTTGCTAGCATTGGCCACTTGCCTCAGGGAACTATTGTTGAAAGACAATTTAAAACACTGACTCTGAAGAGTCACAGTCTCTTAGGATAACACACATTTCATACAACAAATTCATATCATTTTGAATTTTAGAGAATTATAACAATTCTAAGACCAAGATTTCTTAAAAACATACTGATGTTTAACTCATGAATGGCTATTTGTTATGTGTGATCTGTATGGAGGAAACAGATTGCTTCTTTTTTTCATTTTACTGTGTACTTGTTAACCTATTTCTAAAGGTATTATGCTAATTATAACACAAGTCTTCACATTCAGAATCAGAATTGCTCATTTTCAAGTTTTTCTTTTTTTTCAAATTGTAATCTGTTAATTACTTGTTTAATGGAGTGTGTAATTACCTACTTTAAGTTAGGAAACTGTTTCCAATTTCAAAGATGGAAATCTGCTTTAGAAATGAAAGAATATAAATGCAATCCGTTCTGATACAGAATATAACTCTTTACCTCCCTTAATGGTTCTAAGTGAAAAAGATTAGATTGAAAAACACTCTTATTTTCTCTCTGTTTTTGTGCATACCATATCAAACATAGGTAAAATTTACAATAATGGAAATAGGTTACCATTCAGCTACACTTTGCAGGGTAATTTTACTCTCCATTTGTGGCATAAATGACACAAATGAGTAGAGCAAAGGAAAATTACTAATCTCCAGGAGAGTAGGAAAACCAGGTTATTAATGTGATGTATTTTTGAAAGTTTTTTCTTTTTCAAATACCTGGCCAAAAGAGAACATTTAGTCAAAAAACAGATTAAGTGTGGAAACGAGACAGATAAGAACTGGAACAATTTAGGAAATATAACAATAATCTATAAGATTAATTGAGTTTGGAATTTATATATGAGTTGTGTGGTTTTATGGATGATTTAATTCTACTTAAAGCAACAACAAATAGCTCAGATCATAAAGAATCCACCTGTAATGCAGGAGACCCAGGTTTGATCTCTGAATCAGGAAGATACCCTGGAGAAGGGAATAGGTACCCACTCCAGTTTTCTTATCTGGAGAATTCCATGGATAGAAGAGCCTTGCAGGCTACAATCCATGCAGTCACAAAGAGCTGGCCTCGACTGAGCAACTAACACTTTCACTCTTTTAAAAGCAACAGCAAATATAAAAAGTAGTCAGAATAGTCTTGTGTCACACATGAGGAGACCATTGTAGATACTAAGTGAAATTTGTTATTGCTCCTCAAATAGAAATATAGGTTTCACTGTCCAAATAAATGCCTCCAAAAAATTTCTAGCTATCTTAATAGAAATAATTAGATTTATATATTCTTAGGGAATAAAGAAGAATCTACTTACTCATAATTTTTTGATGAACATTTACTCTATTAATGATCTTTCATGATAGGGGTTGAAAATTGATCATAAGAATTTTTGGCAGCAAAATCTCTGTGTTGAATGGGTAAAGAAGCAATATACCAGGGCTTTTCTTTTGTTGAAAGTGTCTATAATGTGGCCACAACTGTCTGGTAACCTAAGACAATGCTTTAAAGAAATCAGCGGCAAGATGGACTTATGTCAACAAAAAGAAACAAATTAAGGAACTCTAAAACTTCTGTCCTCATAAAAGCATGGATGACAGTGGCAAAAAATTGTTTGAATCAATTTTTCTAGGTCAATAGAAGTTAACCAAAGGTTTGCAAGAGGATTGAGGAGGGTTTAGTTATTTTCTTCTTTTTGGTCTCAGTATGAATAATGAGGTTTTGGCATTTTAACTTGAACTGTTCTTAACTTCTCTCCCATTCTAGCTTTTCAGTAGTTTGAACCACTAACCCTGTAAATGCTTAACAAATAGCTTACAATTATTTTGAAATCTAGTATTGTGTCCAGGTTTTTCCTGTGGTCATGTATGGATGTGAGAGTTGGACTGGAAGAAGGCTGAGAGCTGAAGAATTGATGCTTTTGAACTATGGTGTTGGAGAAGATTCTTGAGAGTCCCTTGGACTGCAAGGAGATCCAACCAGCCCATTCTGAAGGAGATCAGCCCTGGGATTTCTTTGGAAGGAATGATGCTAAAGCTGAAGCTCCAGTACTTTGGCCACCTCATGGGAAGAGTTGACTATTGGAAAAGACTCTGATGCTGGGAGGGATTGGGGGCAGGAGGAGAAGGGGACGACCAAGGATGAGATGGCAGGATGGCATCACGGACTCAATGGACGTGAGTCTGAGTGAACTCCGGGAGTTGGTGGTGGACAGGGAGGCCTGGTGTGTCACAAAGAGTCGGACACGACTGAGTGACTGAATGGAACGGATTGTGTCCAGCAGAAGAATAAAAGGGTTGAAGCTCCTCAAAATGTTGCTCCCAGAGAATCATTGTTGTCTAGAGATTCCCTGGAAGATGCTACTTTCAAGGATATCTTTATGTTAACTGAACATATGAGAAATGGTTTCTTTAGAGGTGAATACTGAAAATGATAATTTAGAGATCATTGTTTACCCTACAAAGTTGTCTGAGACAGTGGCTAATAGTTGGAGCCAACAATGAGATAGCCAAAATGCTTGAAATGAAAAGCTAGGGAATGAGATGTCCATAGGATGCATTGGTACTCTCGCAGGACACATATGCTTAGAAATATTTTAAGGTTTTACGCTTTCAGTTCTGGCTGACCTTGAAGCTCTGAAGAAGCATGAAGTAAAGACTAAGTGTCAACTGCCTCTTGAAGGCATGCACAGAAAGTTTTATCAGCCAAACTAAGAGACTTATTAAGAAAATATATGTCCATTTGATGAAAAATTAGCAGAACTCTAGGCTAACCAAAGACTTCAGTAGACACACACAATAAAGAATATAGACGTTAAATAAAATAATTACTTCAAGAATGTTAAGAAAAAAAGAAAGAACAAAAGCAGCCACAAACAATAACAACCACCCTGGAGAAGTGAGAAAAACTATTTTCAGAGTTGTCACATTATATTACTTAAAATGTCCAGTTTGTAACAAGAAGATTATGAGACATGCAAAGAAACAGGAAAACATGACCCATACACACACACACATACACACACACACACAAGCTAATGATATAAATTATCTCTGAAGAAGCCTGCATGTTGGAGTTACTAGATAGACTTCAAATTAACTTTTAAAAATATGTCATGAGAACTAAAGGAAATCATGTCCAAAGACATAAAGAAAAGTATAAGAATGCCATCTCACCAAAAGAGAATATTGAAGTGGAATAGATACTATTGGAATATAAATTTTAAAGTTGAAAATATAATAACTAAAATAAAAAATTCAATACAGTGTGTCAATAAGAGATTTGAGCAGGCAGAAGAAAAAATCTGTAAATTTGAGATTTCAATTAGATTATTCAGTCTGAGGAAAGAGAAAAAAAGAGGCAAAAAGTGAAAAGATTCTCAGATATCTGAGCACATCATCACATATATTAACATGTTCATAATGTGAGTCTAAAAGTAGAGAAGAAAGAAAAAGTAGTGGAAAAATATTTCAAAAACTAATAAAAGCTTCTTAAATTTAATTAAAAATTAGTCAACAAATCCAAGAAGCTCATCATACATCAAGTAGTTTAAACTCAAAGATCTACACCTTGATAATTTGTAATCAAATTGTTGAAAGCAAAGACAGAGTGTGAAAATGAAGGTACAACATACTGAAGTTTATGAGCTGCATGAAAGTTAGTTCTCAGTATGAAATTTATAACTACAGATGACTTCATTAATTTTTTTTCTCAAATCAATTTCACCTTAAGAAATTGGAACCTACAGACCAAACTAAACCTAGAAGCTAATGAAGAACATAGAGCAGAAATATATTAAATAGCAAACAGAAAACCAATAGTGAAAATTCAAAACAAATAAATTTGGGTTTTGAAAAAGATCAACAAAATTGACTAATATTTAGCTATACTAATTATAAAAAAGAGAACTCAAATTATGAAAACCAGAAATGAATAAGAAACATTACTACTGACCTGACAAATAAATAGATATACACCAGGAGATTATGATCATATTGAATAAACTTTAAAAAATGGACAAATTGCTAGAAAACAGAAACTATTGCAACTAATTCTATGTGAAATGAATAAACTGAAAATTTCCATAACAAATAAAGAGGTTGACTTAATCAGAAAAGTAGCCACATAGAAAGGTTCAGGAGCAGATTGACTCACTGTTGAACTGTACCAAACATTTAAAGAAGAGTTAATACTTATCTTCCACAAACTCCTCCAAAATAGAGAACTTGAGGGAACAATTACCCAATCATTCTATGAGGTCAGTTTTAACTTCACAGAAAAGCCATATTTAAAAATTCATAAGAAAAAACTATAAGCCAATATCCCTTTGAATACAAATACAAAAGTTTCCAGTATTCTTTAAAAAAAAAAAAAACCTAGCAAAAAAGAAAAAAATCCACTAACATATAAAAAGGACTGCACACCATATAAGATTTATGGCATTAATTCAATGTTGGTTGAGCACATGAAAACTAATCATTGTAATGTACCATAACAATACAATAAAGGACAAAATACACTCAGTCATATTATATATGTTCAGATGCTCAGTCATGTCTGACCATTTGCAGCCCCATGGGCTGTAGCCCACCAGACTCCTCTGTCCATGGGATTTCCTAGGCAAGAATACTGGAGTGATTTGCCAAGATTTTGAACTGTGGTGTTGAAGAAGACTCTTGAGAGTGCCTTGGATGGCAAGGAGATCAAACCAGTCAACCCTAAAGGAAACTCAACTCTGAATATTCATTGGAAGGACTGATGCTGAAGCTGAAGCTCCAATATTTTGGCCACATGATGTAAGTAAGTAAGTAAAGTCACTCAGTCGTGTCCAACTCTTTGTGACCCCATAGATGCAAAGAGCCAACTTATTAGAAAAGACCTTGATGCTGTGAAAGATTGAAGGCAAGAAGAGAAGGAGATGACAGAGGATAAGATGGTTGGGATTGCATCACCAATCAATGGACATTTGAGCAAGCCCCAGGAGATTGTGAGGACAGGAAAGCCAAGTGTGCAGTCCATGGGATTCATGTCAGTCAGACATGACTGAGTGACTGAACAACAATGACAGCCTCCAGGAGATCTTCCTAACCCAAGGATCGAACCTGCATCTCTGAGTTATCTTGCTTTGGCAGGCAGATTTTTTACCACTAGCACCACCTGTCATGTAAACACATGCATAAAAGCATTTGACAACAATTTGTATCTTTTAATGTTAAAAATACTTAAACTCAGAAGAAATGGGAAATTCCTTAACCTGATAATGTGCATCTGCAAAAGAAAGATCAACATATAAAAAGCAATTGCAGAGATTGGTTCAAGATGGCAGAATAGAAGGATATGTACTCATCTCCAAGCATTTTACACTACCAATAAACAATCTGAAAATTAACAAAACTTTGTTACAATATTGTCAAAAATAACTAAATATTTAGAAACAAATTTAACAAAAGGAGTGCAATACATGTACTGAAAAATACTAAATATCATTTAAAGATAAGATATAAATGAGTGGAAATACATCCAACTTTCTTGGATTGAAGGACCTAATACTCCCTAACTGACCTGCAGATTCAATTCAATTCCTACAAAAAATTCTGCTAAGCTCTTTTAGAAATTGAGAAGCTGATACATAAATTTTATATGTAAATTGAATATACCTAAAATAGAGACAACAATCTTTAAAAAACAATAAAGTTGAAGTACTTTGCCAAATCTCAAAAGCATACTACAAAGCTATAGTAATCAAGACAGTGTGGTAATGACATAGGAGAAACATATAAATCTGTTCCCAGAAAAATACTGGCAATTGTCTGAATTGCAAACTGAATTAGTTCCTTTTTTAAAATGAAATACTATTTGCAATTTAAAGAATGATTTATTGATGTAGAATTTTCATAGAAGTAGGTATTTAATGAGTATTTTCTCAAAGTTAAATGATGGATATTAAACTGTCACTTCATGGAAAATGAGTGATAGCGTTTTTGCCAATATTAATATTTGAGCATTCAAAGTGAAAATTAGACTTTTGGAAAACTTGATTACACCCACATGAGTTTCACAGCTTCTCAAATCTTAAGAACATTTCTGATAAGATTGGAGTTGTTACTTATAAATGTGACTTTTTGATATTATAAAATGAGATATGTAAACCTTTGTAGTATTTCAATAGTTCAGTGAACCAGTGTCTTCCACATGACCAATGCATAATGTCATAAAATCATGCAAAGTTAAAATATATTTTCATAGGTTACAGTGGGTCCATGGGGTTATAATGTAACATGGAAATTTATTAACTTAGTTTCAGGGTCTACTTTGCAACTGTCTGTAAAATAGCCACCATTTCACATATTTTGGTGTAGTATAAAAAAGAATATCAACAATTTTCTAAAAAGGCAACTACACTCCAGTGTATATTTGTATGAGCCTGAATTTTCTTCACAGACTTCAAGCAAAATAACATATTACAACAGATCAAATGGAGATGTAGATATGAAAATTCAGCTGTTTTCTATTAAGCTAGATATTAAAGAGATTTGCAAGACTGAAAAACAATATTATTCTTCTTGCTAACTTATTATTTATTTTTAAAAATTGGTTATTTTTCATGAAATATTTTAGTTATGTTTCTGTAATAAGTCTATCAGTATTGTTAATATTACTAAATATATATTAAAATATTTCAATGGAAACTTTTAATATAGTGATATTGATAGTGACAACCTACATAATCTAAAGTCTTTTTTGCATTTTTTAAGTAATGTTCATGAATGCAAAGGGATTTTGAAACTAAAATGTCTGATAGCTGCTGAAGTTAATATTTCCATGGGGAGATAATTTAAAGAAAACCTGATAGCCTTTTATTGTCGAAATGTCAATACTTCTATTAGCTCTAAGCACATTCCCTTTAGAATTTATTTAGATTATAAGAAGTTATATTCTCTAATTCATTTTTTCATTCAGTCAGCAAATACTGCACTATTCTAGAAGAAGAAGATACAGAGAGGAAAACAAATAAACAACCTACTAAGAAACACTCTGCTTTCACTGAGACTATGCACTAGTAGGATAGATAAAAGTATATAAATAAAAAACCTGCAAAATATAATATCCTATATTATGAATATACTTCAAGTCAATCATAAAGATCCTGTATTTGAGTAATTAAACATAGGCCACATAAATTTTAAACCAACAATTATGAGAGTAGATTTTATGAACTCTTTGGCATGAGTTAGCTTCTAATTTGAATCAGCTATATTGGCTCCTCTTTATATGAATATTTAAAAGCAAATTAGCCAAAATGATGCAAAAATAAGTCATTTGGACTATGTAAAATCTACCCCACATGGCCCATTTGGCTACTGACTTAGCTGATTTTATTTCATAGGCATTCTGGGCTTGGCCATGTTCACATATCCTTCATTTCCAGGTTAAGGTATTGCATAATCTATTTGGACTACAGTGCAACTGTGATATCTATCAGGCTGATAGAAGAAAATGAAATTTGGCTAACTTTAGGAACTAAGTAGGACCAGTTTTCCACCATCTTATCTTCTTCTTTGTGTTTTTCCCACTTATATTCTGAGCTACAATTATCTCTTTTGGTTTGGCACCATGAGGTTCATAGCATTGTATAGGAGACAGTGACCAAAACCAAGCCAAAGTAAAAGAAATGCAAGAAGGCAAAGAGGTAGTCTGAGGAGGCCTTACAAAAGAGCTAAGAAAAGAAGAGAAGTGAAAGGCAAAAATATGCTCAACTGAATGAAGAGTTCTAAAGAACAGCAAGGAGAGAAAAGAAAGCCTTCTTAACTGAGCAATGCAAAATAGAAGAAAAGAGTAGAATGGGAAAGACTAGAGAGCTCTTTGAGAAAACTGGAGATACCAAGGGATTATTTCATGCAAAAATGGGCACAATAAAGGACAGAAATGGCAAGGAACTAACAGAAGCAGTAGGGATTAAGAAGAGGTGGCAAGAATTCACATAACTATACAAAAAAGATCTTAAAGACCCAGATAACCACGATAATGTGGTAACTCACCTAGAGCCAGATATCCTGGAGTGTGAAATCAAGTGGGCCTTAGGAAGCATTGCTACAAATAAATCTAGTGGAGGTGATGGAATTCCAGCTAAGCTGTTTCAAATCCTAAAAGATGATATTGTTAAAGTGCTACACTCAATATGCCAGCAAATTTAGAAAACTCAGCAGGACTGTAAAAGGTCAGTTTTAATGCCAATCCCAAAGAAAGACAAAGTCAAAGAATGTTCAAACTACCATCCAATTGTGCTCATTTCACATGCTGGCCAAGTAATGTTCAAAATTCTTCAAATTAGTCTTCAGCAGTACATGAACTAAGAACTTCCAGACACACAAGCTGGATTTAGAAAAGGCATAGGCACCAGAGATCAAATGGCCAGCATTCATTGGATCAATAGAAAAAGTAAGGGAATTTCCCTCCTCTCCTGCTAAAAAATCTGCTTTTGTTTCATTGATACAATAAAGCCTTTGGCTGTGTGGATCATGACAAACTGGAAACTTCTTAAAGAGATGGGAATATCAGACCACCTTACTCGCCTCCTGAGAAACTTGTATGCAGGTCAATAAGCAACAGTTAGAACTGGACATGGAACAATGGATTGACTCAAAATTGGGAAAAGAATATTTCAAGGCTGTATATTGTCTTGCTGCTTACTTAACTTATATGCAGAGTAAATTATGTGAAATGCTAGGCTAGAGGAATCACAAGGTGGAATCCAGAACACCAAGAGAAATATGAACAACTTCAGATATGCAGATGACACCACCCTTATGGCAGAAAGTGAAGAGGAGCTATAGAGCCTCTTGATGAGGGTGAAAGAAGAGAATGAAAAAACTGGCTTAAAACTCAACATTCAAAATGGAATATCATGGCATCTGTTCCTATCACTTCATGCGAAATAGACAGGGAAAAATTGGAAACAGTGACAGATTTTATTTTGGGGGGCTTCAAAATTCACTGTGAATGGTGACTGCAGAAATGGAGTTAAAAGATGCTTGCTCCTTGTAAGGAAAGTTTTGACAAACCTACACAACATATTAAAAAGCAGAGACTCCTCACACTTTGCTGACAAAGGTCCCCCTAGAAAACTATGTTTTTTCCAGTAGTCATGTATGGATGTGAGAGTTGGATCATAAAGAAAACTGAGCATTGAAGAACTGATGTTTTCAAATTGTGATGCTGGAGATTTTTCAGAGTCCCTTGGACAGCACAGAAATCAATCCTGTCTGTCCTAAAGGACATTAACCCTGAATATTCATTGGAAGGAATGATGCTAAAGCTGAAGCTCCAATACTTTGTCTACCTGATATGAAGAGTCCACTAACTGGGACAGACTCTGTTGGGAAAGATGAGGGCAAGGAAAGGTGGCACGGACAGAGGATGAGATGGTTGGATGGCCTCATGGACTCAGTGGACATGAATTTAAGCAAATTCTGGGAGATAGTGAAAGATGGGGAAGCCTGAAGTACTGTAGCCCAGGAGGTTGCAAAATGTTGGATACAACTTAGTGAGTGAACAAGTCTCCCTCCAATTTCTATATCAATGATTCAAATTTTATATTTCTATATCTAGTCTTTTTGAAGTTGGGAATATTTTGGTATCCTCACAAAAATGGCAGGATGTAGAATTATCAAGTCAACTATTTTTGCAAACTTGAATACATAATTGGAATATTTTAAAATCTATTTATAAGGGATCAATTTTCACCAATTACTAGGTTAGGCTGGGTCAGGAAAATAAAATTCCCTATAGATATTTTAAAGAGAAGTATTTATTAAAAAAAACTAACAGACACATATAAATTGAAAAATTTGGACACATGAAGGTCAGAGCTACTTCTAAAATTTACAAAAGCAAGAAATGTCAAAACCCACAATGGTTAATACAGGTTGTCTGCAGCACCAGGTGGGTGATTTTTCAGATAATATAGGAGCTACAGAAAAATCTACTGCTGAAAATCATGAGATGCTTATGGTTGCTATAGGAACAATATTAACCTTTGCTACTCTTTTGCTTATAAATCACATATAAATTCTTCTCACTAGTGGAATTTAATTCATAACTCTGCATGCAAGTGTTTCTGGGAAATGTAGTTCTTAGGCTTCTACATTGTAATGGAGAGTGTAGAAGAATTTGGGAATGAGGTTAGTTATTGGAAAATAAAAGTAATAATCATTGCATCAAGATAGTAAATATGACAAGATAAATGCTCTTTAGTAAAAATCTGAAAATAGAAAAACAATAACATATTCTTTATGAACTGTTTTATAATCAAATAACTAATCAAATAACACTTTATAAAAATCTTTGTGAGGTGATTTACTAGGTCAAAAGTCTTAGAGAAAATACAAAATATTTAGTAAGGGAGAGAGAATATTAAGTAACGAAAGGATAGTGCCTCATAACATATTGAAAATCATAATGGAGTAATCTATTTTGTTTGCTCAACCCTACAAAATGGGTTTGGGTGCCCACTGAGGATCTGTTCTCAGACATGTCCCTATACCACGAAGTTGAACTTTCTGTGAACTGTACCAAATTCAAGCATACTATCAGCCATTTAAAAAGAACTATCAGCTAGCTGAGACCTTGGTGGTAACCTTGTAACTATGCAATAATTTTGGATTGCAACTAATCCTGTCTTAACAAGCACCTTCACTTCTGGCCAGCTCCAATCATAGTTATTAATGAACAGCTCATGCAACTAACTGTGACCTGGAGGTTCTTGCCTTTATAAGCTCCTTTTCCTTTGTAGCTGTGCGTGTGTGTGTGCTCATTCACTTCAGTCCTGTCTGACTCTTCAGCCCTGTGGACTGTAGCCCACCAGGCTCCTCTGTCCATGGGATTCTCCAGACAAGAATACTGGAGTGGGTTGCCATGCCCTTATCCAGGGGATCTTCCCAACCCAGAGAGCCAACCCATGTCTCCTGGGTCTCCTGCAGTGACAGGCAGATTCTTAACCACTAGCACCACCTGAGAAGCCCATTTTGTATTTGCTGGTGCTGCTGCTAAGTCATTTCAGTCGTGTCCTACTCTGTGAGACGCCATTACGGCAGCCCACCAGGCTCCCCCATCCCTGGGATTCTCCAGGCAAGAGCACTGGAATGGGTTGCCATTTCCTTCTCCAATGCATGAAAGTGTAAGTGAAATCGCTCAGTCGTGTCTCTTAGCGACCCCATGGACTGCAGCCTACCAGGCTCCTCCATCCATGAGATTTTCCAGGCAAGAGTACTGGAGTGGGGTGCCATTGCCTTCTCCATTTGGCAGTTGAGTGGAATAAATTCAAGTGCTTCTTTAATTTGTGTCTTCTGGGCTACAGTCCTAACAAACCCCAGATAAACACTTGTTTATTTCAATCAGGTCTCCATTTCTGAAATTTTAGTTAACACAGCTGTCATAGTTAGCAGAATTTGGACGAGCCACCCTCAGCAGTCTGGGACTCCTTTAGATTCAGTCTACAGTACCTACAGGGCTTTCCAAGTGGTGCTTGTGGTAAAGAACCCATCAAGCATTGGAGGAAACACAGGAACCAAGTTTTATCCCTCGGTTGGAAGAGTCCATGGAGGAGGGCATGGCAACACATTTCAGTATTCTTGTCTGGAGAATCCCATGGACAGAGGAGCTTGGCAGGCTATACTCTTTGGGGTCAAAGAGTCAGACATGAATGAAGTGACTTAGTATGCACACACTAACCCATTGCATGAAGTTGTCTCTTCAATGGCTTGGAAGCTATGAAGTGAGGACTACTGGATCCCATTTGATTGAAGATTGTGTCTATTTGGGTGTTTCTAAGTATCAACACTAGTTCCCCTCATTTTTGGAGAGTAAGAAGGAATCTTTCTCCAGATTTGGGTTTCACAGTAAGAAAAAACAAAACAAAACAAAACCAACTTTTCTGATGAGTACTCAAAATAATAGGAAGCTCTTATAGAAACAATTCGAAGAAAGATAACCCCTCCAAGAACCATCACCAGTTTTATGCTTAACACCTGTGGACCCTTACCCTTTAAAACCTATCTAAATGGGTCCATTTATCTGGGATGATTTAAAATTGCACTGGCTAAATTGAGGACTTTCCAAATTCCCAAATTAGTCTATCATTGTGCTTGACTGAAAAATGTACTGACCAGACAAAATAAGTAGGAAACATTTCAACTGACATCTAGAGGCCTCCAAAGATAACACTGAGAAAATTGCCTCCCTTCATGCTGTAAATGAAAAGATGACTCAGAGTGTCTCTAAACTCGAAAAATCAGATGAAGTTTCTTATCCTTCTTCTATCCCCCTTCCAAATTCTGCACCCTCTCCTCCATCCTTTTATTTGCCTTATTTTAACTTCCTTTTTGAATAACTGACTTACTTCTCCTCCTCCTCCATCAGTTGACACCCCAGAGCCCAGAGGAACTCTTGACACTCTGTTCTGACAACTCCTTAAAAAAAAAAAAAGAAACTAAGCCCACCAGATGAAGGTAAAAACTGGCCCATCTTCTCAGCAGCTCTCCAGGCCTTCCTCTAAGTAATCACCTGAGATAAAGCCCAGATTACCCCTTCCAAATTCTGCACCCTCTCCTCCATCCTTTTATTTGCCTTATTTTAACTTCCTTTTTGAATAACTGACTTACTTCTCCTCCTCCTCCATCAGTTGACACCCCAGAGCCCAGAGGAACTCTTGACACTCTGTTCTGACAACTCCTTAAAAAAAAAAAAAGAAACTAAGCCCACCAGATGAAGGTAAAAACTGGCCCATCTTCTCAGCAGCTCTCCAGGCCTTCCTCTAAGTAATCACCTGAGATAAAGCCCAGATTACTCAGCCAGTAGAACTTGAAACAAACAAACAAGCAAAATGAGGGTAAGAACAAACTGCTACTAAAAGGACTCTCTTGTCCAAGTAGCCTCCTTAAAATTACTTGTCAAAGGCAAATATAGATCTTAAAAATCTCCAAAAATAACAAAATATTTTTAGTCATCTGAGTGAGTAATCTTACTTATTTAATCATTATTCATAAACTAGTGATCTTTGTATTATAACTGATTCATGACTAAAATTTTGAAATGAAAACTATGATATCTCTGATTATGTTTGTTTATATGTCTAAGTTATAAATATGCCAGCAAATTTGTAAAACTTAGCAGTGGCCACAGGACTGGAAAAGGTCAGTTTTCATTCCAATCCCAAACAAAGACAATGCCAAAGAACGCTCAAACTACCGCACAATTGCACTCATCTCACATGCTAATAAAATAATGCTCAAAATTCTCCAAGCCAGACTTCAGCAGTACGTGAACCATGAACTTCCAGATGTTCAAGCTGGTTTTAGAAAAGCCAGAGGAACCAGAGATCAAATTGCCAACATCCGCTGGATCATGGAAAAAGCAAGAGAGTTCCAGAAAAACATCTCTTCCAGAAAAACATCTCTTTCTGTTTTATTGACTATGCCAAAGCCTTTGACTGTGTGGATCACAATCAACTGTGGAAAATTCTGAAAGAGATGGGAAT
>SJXQ01004475.1:7683-19427 GCA_006408695.1 Aepyceros melampus
TCATTCTATGAGGCCACCATCACGCTAACACCAAAACCTGACAAACATGCCACAAAAAAAGAGAAAACTACAGGCTAATATTACTGATGAACATAGATGCAAAAATCCTTAACAAAATTCTAGCAAACAGAATCCAACAACATATTAAAAAGATCATACATCATGACCAAGTGGGCTTTATCCCAGGGATTCAAGGATTCTTCAATATCCACAAATCAATCAATGGAATTTCTTATTTTAAGACAAAGGACAGGGCAAATTTCCTTTCCATAACTGTATGTGGTGAAACACTTAAATCAAGCAAAACAAGTGGATATAAAAACCAACTCAATCCAACCCAACAAAAAAGCCATTTGTTCTATTTCTAAACTTATTAATCTCCACATACTTGAAATCATGTGAAAAATGTAAGCTATGGAGCCAAAGGTCACAATGGTGTCTTGATCTCCCTAGTGTTTTCAGAATGCTAAAACCGAAACTGTGGTGCTGGAGAAGACTCTTGAGAGTCCTTTGGACAACAAGGAGATCAAACCAGTCATTCCTAACGGAAATCAACCTTGAATATTCATTGGAAGGACTGAAGCTGAAGCTGAAGCTCCAATCCTTTGGCCACCTGATGCAAAGAACTGACTCATTAGAAAAGACCCTGATGCTGGGAAAGATCAAGGGCAGGAGGAGAAGGGGACGACATAGAAAGAGATGGTTGACAATAGAGTATGAGATGGTTGGATGGCATCACTGACTCAATGGACATGAATGTGAGCAAAGCCTGGGAGATAGTGAAGGACAGGGAAGCCTGGCATGCTGCAGTTTATGGGGTCACAAAGGAAATGACTCAGCGACTGAACAACAACAAAACCAAAACATCAACACATTTTTTCAGATAAATATAACAGAATCCTGACAACACACCATTCACAGTGTTCAGGAATTTATCACCTCAGAGAATTCACTGCTACCAGACTACACTACAAGAAATGATACTGGAGATTTCAGGCTTAGAAAGCTGGGTCTTCAGAAAAGAAGAGTACGAGAAATGGAAACTGTTATTAGTTAAAACAGGACCTTGTGCTACATGTATTGTCAAAGAACACTTGCTGAGTTCAGATTTCTGGAACAAGAGTTAATTTCGTCTGCTTGTTTTTGTTTTTAGTTCAGAATTTATAGTTGTTACATGAGAAAGTGTTTGTTACAAGTTCACTCCTCTATATCTTCAGTATAACTTCAAATATAGGTATTTGTGGGGAATCATAAATGCACTCATGCCCTAGGTTTGAATAGTGTAAATTTAAATCTGTAAGATGAGAAGCCAGTCTAAGCAATATGACACACACAGTTATGCCAACGAAACACACGTCTTGGTGGAGTTATCTAACAAAAGCTGAACTAAGAGAATAGTTTATGCAATTTAGGATTGGTAGGTGGAGAGAGGAAAAGCAAAATTCTATAAAGAACTTGTGGAAATCCTAAGTAAGAGTCCCAGGGGGAAAAAGATTACATCTTGAAACACAGTAATTGAGGAGCTTTACTTTTTTAGTTTATTTATTTTTAACATTAATTGATTTATTTTAATTGGAGGATAACTACAATATTGTGATGGTTTTGCCTAGTATCAGCGTGAATTGGCCATAGGCATACACGTGCCTCCTCCCTCCTGAGCTCCCCTTCATCAAATATAGGTATTTGTGGGGAATCATAAATGCACTCATGCCCTAGGTTTGAATAGTGTAAATTTAAATCTGTAAGATGAGAAGCCAGTCTAAGCAATATGACACACACAGTTATGCCAACGAAACACACGTCTTGGTGGAGTTATCTAACAAAAGCTGAACTAAGAGAATAGTTTATGCAATTTAGGATTGGTAGGTGGAGAGAGGAAAAGCAAAATTCTATAAAGAACTTGTGGAAATCCTAAGTAAGAGTCCCAGGGGGAAAAAGATTACATCTTGAAACACAGTAATTGAGGAGCTTTACTTTTTTAGTTTATTTATTTTTAACATTAATTGATTTATTTTAATTGGAGGATAACTACAATATTGTGATGGTTTTGCCTAGTATCAGCGTGAATTGGCCATAGGCATACACGTGCCTCCTCCCTCCTGAGCTCCCCTTCCGCCTCTCTCCACCCCTTTCCCCCAGGTTGTCACAGAGCACTGGCTTTGGGTGCCGTGTGCCGTATACCAATTCTCAGTATATGACATATGGTAAAGTATGTGTTTCAGTGCTATTTTCTCAAGTCATGCCACCCTCACCCCCTCCCATTCTGCCCAAAAGTCTGTCCTTTATGTCTGGGTCTGCTTTGCTTCCCTGCATGTAGGACTGTCTGTACTGTCTTTCTAGATTCCACATGTATGTGTTAATATATGATATTCATCTTTCCATTTCTGACTTACTTTACTCTGTATAATAGGCTCTAGGTTCTTCATCAGAACTGACTCAAATCCATGCTTTTTATGGCTGAGTAATATTCCACTGTATATATGTACCACAACTTCTTTATCCATTCATTCGCTGGTGGACATCTAGGTTGCTTCCACATCCCAGCTATTGTAAATAGTGCTGCAATGAACACTGGGGTACATGTGTCTTTTTCAGCTCTGGTTTCCTCAAGGTATGTGCCCAGTAGTGGGATTGCTGAGTCGTATGGTAATTTTATTCCTAGTTTTTTAAGGAGTCCATACTGTTCTCCATAGTGGCTATATCAGTTTGCATTCCCACCAATAGTGCAAGAGGGTTCTCTTTTCTCCACACCATCTCCAGAATTTAGTTTGTAGACCTTTTGATGATGGCCATTTAGACCAGTGTAAGGTGCTAGCTCATTGTTGTTTTGATTTGTATTTCTCTAATAATGAGTGATATTGAGCATCTTTTCAAGTGTTTATTATCCATCTGTGTGTCTTCTTTGGAGAAATATCTGTTTAGGCCTTCTGCCCACTTTTTGATTGGGCTGTTTTTCTGGTATTGAGTTTGCATGAACTGCTTGTATATTTTTTAGATTAATTCTATGTCAGTTGTTTTGTTTGCAATTATTTTCTCTCATTCTTAAGGTTATTTTTTCATCTTGCTTATAATTTTCTTCATTTTGCAAAAGCTTTTAAGTTTAATTAGGTCCCATTGGGAACCACCCTGGAAGTGGCAAGTGTAACAGATGAATTTATTTAATTGGAGGATAATTGCTTTACAATATCTTGTTGGTTTCCGCCATAACCAACATGAATCAGCCCCTACAGGCAGGAAAAACCAGTAAGAGATGGTAAAAAAAAAAAAAAAAAATCCAGGTTAGCAAAAGAAAGGTGTCGTCTCCCACAAGGTGGGGAACAGCAGGGGTGGGACCAGCTGTGGGGTCCGGGAGGAGGTCAGCTTTCTGAAAGGCCCTCTGTCTGCCCTCAGCAGTGCCCTGAGTCCTACTTGTGGGCACCTCCCCTTGCACACAGCCGAGGGCCCAGAAGCCTTGCTGATTCAGGCCAGAAAACGTAGTCCTGAGCTCTGGGCAGGGTAAAGAGTGGAGGTCAGTCCAGGGGGATAAAGGAAAGTACACAGAGCACAAATTAAGAGCAATAATTTCCATTTGGTGTTTCTAGAACTAGCGGCCAGACTAGCTTGTTTCTCAACCTCCACAAAAGAACAATGACAGGTTGACTCCTGTCTTTGCCTCTGTCTCCCCAGAGGCTGGCTCTTTTCTGTTCTTTCTTATTGCAGCTTGTTTGTGTGTCACTGTGCAGGAATTGGCTTACTGGACCCAGTTCCAATGTGTGTGTATGTGTGTTGCAGGAGGGGAGGTCCCTGCATTGACAATCAATCCTCTGATGCCAGCTGGTGTTGAGATCCCACTCCATCCCTAGGCTCTCCACCTGAGTTCAGCAGCGGGGCCCAGGGGAAGGGGCTCAGTCCACTTCAGACATTAACACCTGCCCTTCTGGTGGACCAGCTACAAGCTGGACGTCCCTGCGACCCCCTCCAACTCAGGGTTGCAATCCAGGTTGTCTCCTGCACTTCTGAACACCTGGTGGTAAATCAGAGGCTCCCTTTCTTGGATTCTATTCATTTCTAAAGCCACTAACAAAACCTAGAAAAACTGTACTCACTAGATGAACAGTTAATTATAAAAGAATACTAAAGTACATGAATCAACAACCAGAGGAAGACATACACAGGGCAAGGTCCCCAACAAAGGAGTGTCCGTCCTCCTGAAACCTGAGCCATGGCTGGGTGGCACAAGGAGCAATCTATCTCCTTACCGCAGAGCTCACCAAGAAACAGGCCAAAAAGTTGTTTTTGTGGGTTTTATGGAGGCTCCGTTACAGTCATGACTGGCTAATCAAAGACCAATGGCGACGACTCAACCCCCAGCGCCCTTTGCTTCTCAGGGCATCAGTTGGGACTAAAAGTCCAAACCTCTAACCTCACAGTGGCTTTTCCTGGTTCCCACCATTGAGTAGGACAAGCTTTTTCAGGAATGGAGGACAAGGGGCCAAACATGCTCCCATCGTTCTTCAGTTCAGTTCAGTCACTCAGTTGTGTCTGACTCTTTGCAACCCCATGGACTGCAGCACACCAGGCCTCCCTGTCCATTACCAACTCCTGGAATTTACTCAAACTCATGTCTATCAAGTCGGTGATGCCATACAACCATCTCATCCTCTGTCATCCCCTTCTCCTCCTGCCTTCAATCTTTCCCAGCATCAGGGTCTTTTCCAATGAGTCAGTTCTTTGCATCAGGTGGCCAAAGTATTGGAGCTTCAGCTTCAGCATCAGTCCTTATTGCTGAACAAGTCCCAGTATTGCTGAATAAGTCTCATTGCTCTTATTGTTCAGGAAATTCCAAGGATTTGGGGAGCTGTGAGCCAGGAACTGTGGATGTTGATAAAATATATGTATTTCTTATAAATCACAATAGAATGGCAGTTGAATAGCAAAATTCCCCTGAATAGTATATGTGGCTTAATCTTAATAATTGCACATCTGGGGCACAATAAGAACTCAGGAAATATTTTTGAACACATTAATGAACAAATAGCAAAAATGTGACAAAAATACTTACAAGTGAGTTCTACAGGATCATTTACCAGATCACACATATTGTACGTGTTTAAAGCCATGCCAAATGCTATAATAAGCCACATCCAGACCACTGTAGCTAACACATTGCTGATGGTATTTGTCATGCTCTTTCCCATATTTCTGCCTCTCCCTTGATAAACACCAAGCGTGCACTGGCCTATTCCCCTGTCACATGGCCCACTCCCCTGTACTAATTCTCCCTCTGAGCCAAGAACTGATCTGATTGATCAGGGACATGGCATCCCCTGCCTACACTTTGAAGGTTTACAGCAGAGCCACATACCACCACCCTGCTTCCCTCCTGAGCAGGGTCCACCATCTCTCCCCTGACTCCCTCTTCCTGCCTCGTGGACAGGAGCTGGTGAGGGAGGCTCGCGCTCTTGGCCTGACACTGTTCTCACTCCTGCAGGTGGCCTGGCTGCCCATCCTGGTTTAGTGGTTTGCACTGGAGCCTTGCCAGTCCCCCACAAGCCAGCACTAAGCAGTGGAAGATGCACAGGTGGCCCCCACGTCACCATGGTGACACTGTGTCCAGGGTGATGGCCGTACAGGCACCCCCAGAACTCTAGCCTTAAGCTGCATTTTCTCTTCCAGCTCTAAAATCCTGTGAATCTGTGAATTATTGAAATGGGAAAATATTTCCCCTGAAAATGGAAGTGAAACACAAAGAATCTTAATTATTGTTGCTAATTATTCATGTTATTATAGGATAATTAATTTTAATATTAAATTTCAAGAGCCTGATAGCTAATTTTAAATACTTTTAACTGTATTTTGAAATAGCTTTTTTTTTGGTAGAGTTTTACAGTCTTAACTTTTAATCCATCATCAGCAGTTGACTTTTCCCCAGATATTTTTATATAATCCATATTAACATTTTGTAATGAACTAACACTTAATTAAAATATATAATCATATTTTAATTCCTTGGTTGTATTCTTAAATTTCTTTCTATTTATTAATACATAGCAGAGCATAATATTTGCATCTTAATTAACTTTTTCATACTTAATAATTGTTTGTTATTGCCTTTGTATCTGTTCATAAGCAGCAGCTAATTCCCCAATCTATTAATGTACATATTCTTAACTCCATGATTGTTTTATCTTATAATTTCCCACTAAACTGAGAAACTATTTGCAAAGAGTTTTTTTTACTAAATGTTTTTAAAAATTATCACTCTGCTTCAGATATACTCACCATATTACATACAAAATCCACTGATTTGCTTAAAGTGTGTGTAGTCTGGGGGGCATGGGGGCCACATGAAATTAGTGGGGCACTAATCGAGCCCCTAGGTGATTTCCCCACTGCATCACTCTCCACAGTAGGGTCCTTTCATTTCATGATATGACCAACGGATACTGCCCCAGTATAAAGCATAATCTACAACTCTTCTATTCTGGAGTCTTAGTCTTCAGGGAAACTAGTGCTTCCTTCTTCCTAGTAATGAATTGATTTTGAAATGTGGCTAAAATATAATTTTAAGCAACCTGCCCCACTACCTTCACTAAGAAAGGTCACAGTGCTATAGCCAATAATAACGTCCAGCCTGAGTTGTCAACACTCAGGCTCTAGATTTTTTTTTTTTTTAAGGCTTTCTGGAACACTCATTAAAAAATCATAATCTGATAAAGAGACACTGTCTCATTTAACTTGCAAAACAACAGAATCGTAATTTTATACAAACATAAGATAAACCCATGAAAAGATTTTATTAGACTCATTAATTAACGTGTGAACCAGTGAGGTGTCCAAATTAATTTGAACACTGTTTTGGAGTAGGTGAATGTAGGGACCAGTTAATAAAGGAAGATTAGGATATGATTTTTGTGTTAGATATGAAACTGGCTAATGAGAAACAGGACAATTAAACATCACCATTCAGTTATCTTCTCCATTATTTTGGAAATTATTTGCATCTCCACATTGTAAGTTCATTTCTATCACTACAAAGTTAAAAGAGTCCATTCAATTAAAAAAAAAAATCAAGGATTCAGGGCCAGTACTGTCTTTTTCGTTATCAGATGATTTTTCTATCAAAGCTAATAATAAAAAGTGTGTAAACAATGGGGACCATGGGCTTCCAGATGAAGTGAGAAGTGCACAGCGTGTCCAGTGGGATAGCCTGTTTGTGGCTGAAGTTTTCTCGTACCTTGTGGATATCTGGTCTGCAGTGAAATCTGAGTCCCTTAATTTTTTTAAGTAAAAATCTAGGAAACAGAAGTTTTTTGAAGAAAACTCTCGATTTGTAAAACCTAAGTAGACTATAGAGAAGACCCTGATGCTGAGAAAGACTGAAGGCAGGGGGAGAAGCGGGTGACAGAGGATGAGGTGGTTGGATGGCATCACTGCCTCAATGGACCTGAGTTTGAGCAAACTCCAGGAGATGGTAAAGGACAAGTCTGGCCTACTGCAGTTCCTGGGGTCTCAGAGAGTCTGACACGACTGAGCAACTGAACAAAAACAACAAGTAGACTGGAAAAAAACACAGGTTTCTTTGGATTCAAGTTTTTAATCTGCTAAATTGTTCAAGATGGAACTGTTTCCTGGAGGAAACCATCCTTGGATTTACAGTTGGCTTTGGACACAGCCACAGACTGTCACACTGTGCCTCCTTAGCGTGCAGTTAGTTTCCCCAGAGGCAAGTTACACAGTTACTGAAGTTACTTCCAGGCTGGAGGCCCCAAGTCCATTCCCCAAAACCTGAATGCGCTAAACTTAGATATGGACCTCAGATGCCATTCCGTACTTTCCGGGTCTGCTATTCTACTGGTTTCCCAACACTAGGAAAATTACTGATGGCCAAAGCCAGGGCAAAACACGAATCCCTGCTGCTGGTTGCAAAGCGTCAGCTCTCTTTTGTCTAAAGGAGAAGTTACAGATATTTCTTTTAATATAAATTTATTTTAATTGGAGATTAATTATTTTACAATATTGTAATGGTTTTGCCATACATCAACATGTATCCGCCACAGGTATACACGTGTTCCCCATCCTGAACACCCCTCCCTCCTCCCTCCCTGTACCATCCCTCTGGGTCGTCTCAGTGCACCAGCCCCAAGCATCCAGTATCATGCATCAAACCTAGACTGGTGATTCATTTCATATATGACATTATACATGTTTCAATGCCATTCTCCCAAATCATCCCACCCTTGCCCTCTCCCACAGAGTCCAAAAGACTATCTACACATCTGTGTCTCTTTTGCTGTCTTGCATACAAGGTTATCATTACCATCTTTCTATATTCCAATATATGCATTACTATACTGTATTGGTGTTTTTCTTTCTGGCTTACTTCACTCTGTATAATAGGCTCCAGTTTTATCCACCTCATTAGAACTGATTCAAATGTATTCTTTTTAATGGCTGAGTAATACTCCATTGTGTATATGTACCACTGCTTTCTTATCCATTCCTCTGCTGATGGATATCTAGGTTGCTTCTATGTCCTGGCTATTATAAACAGTGCTGCAATGAACACTGGGGTACACGTGTCTCTTTCAATTCTGGTTTCCTCAGTGTGTATGCCCAGCAGTGAGATTGCTGGGTCATAAGGCAGTTCTATTTCCAGTTTTTTAAGGAATCTCCACACTGTTCTCCATAGTGGCTGTATTAGTTTGCATTCCCACCAACAGTGTAAGAGGGTTCCCTTTTCTCCACACCCTCTCCAGCATTTACTGCTTGTAGACTCTTGGATCACAGCTATTCTGACTGGAGTGAAATGGTACCTCATTGTGGTTTTGATTTGCATTTCTCTGATAATGAGTGATGTTGAGCATCCTTTCATGTGTTTGTTAGCCATCTGTATGTCTTCTTTGGAGAAATGTCTATTTAGTTCTTTGGCCCATTTTTTGATTGGGTTGTTTATTTTTCTGGAATTGAGCTCCATAAGTTGTTTGTATATTTTTGAGATTAGTTGTTTGTCAGTTGCTTCATTTGCTATTATTTTCTCCCATTCAGAAGGCTGTCTTTTCACCTTGCTTATAGTTTCCTTTGTTGTGCAGAAGCTTTTAAGTTTAATTAGGTCCCATTTGTTTATTTTTGCTTTTATTTCCAGTATTCTGGGAGGTGGGTCATAGAGGATCCTGCTGTGATGTATGTCGGAGAGTGTTCTGCCTATGTTATCTTCTAGGAGTTTTATGGTTTCTGGTCTTACGTTTAGATCTTTAATCCCTTTTGAGTTTATTTTTGTGTATGGTGTTATAAAGTGTTCTAGTTTCATTCTTTTACAAGTGTTGACCAGTTTTCCCAGCACCACTTGTTAAAGAGATGTCTTTAATCCATTGTGTATTTTTGCCTCCTTTGTCAAAGATAAGGTGTCCATAGAAGCATGGATTTATCTCTGGGCTTTCTATTTTGTTCCATTGATCTATATTTCTGTCTTTGTGCCAGTACCATACTGTCTTGATGACTGTGGCTTTGTAGTGGAGCCTGAAGTCAGGCAGGTTGATTCCTCCAGTTCCATTCTTCTTTCTCAAGATTGCTTTGGCTACTCAAGGTTTTATGTATTTCCATACAAATTGTGAAATTATTGTTCTAGCTCTGTGAAAAATACCATTGGTAGCTTGATAGGGATTGCATTGAATCTATAAATTGCTTTGGGTAGTATACTCATGTTCACTATATTGATTCAAAGAGGACACTAATAGATGGAGAAATATACCATGTTCATGGATCGGAAGAACCAATATAGTGAAAATGAGTATACAGATATTTCTGAATTGATGGATCACATTTAGAGCTTATGTCTCCTAACAGAGTAGAGATCCTGACCCCCAGTCAAAGTAATACTGACCTAAAACAAGCAGCCATGTCTCCAGCAATGATGCATGATCTCGGGATACACAGAGAAACTGATTTGGGGATGTGCAGTCACAGGAGGCTTGTGGAAGCCTTGCATAGGAAGGGGCAGCAGCTTTCATAGAGGGGAAAGGCAGGCAGGCAGGAGGGCTGCCAGGAATAAAAAGTCTGTGTCTTTTACTGGCCCAGAAAGAAGCAAGTCTGTCCTCCTGTTGGGGTCTGCTATCCTTGCAGGCAAGAGGGAGCCCCCTTCTGTTCTGCCTACTTCATTTAATTGAGATTCCTGCTTATTAATCATATTCTTTCAGCCACTAGGACTTCTTGGGTGGTGCTGGTGGTAAAGAACCCACCTGCCAGTGCAGGAAACACAAGGAATGTGGGTTCCTAGGTTGGGAAGATCCTTCTTAGGACATCACATTAGGACATCATGAAAAGTCTCCCACCAAGAGGACCCAGCTCTCTGCTGAAGCATGGCTCCTGTAAGAGGGTCCCCTCCCTGGGGAGCTGAGTCTCCCCCTCTTTCCAGATGGCTGCCTCCCCTCCCATGCAGCCCAGGGAGCCTGCGGCATGCAGCAGGCATGCTGCACTCATGAGCACTGCCATCGGGAGCCCTATCGGGGTCCCCAGCAGGGTGACTCCCTCAGAGCCCTCCATTCTTCACACCACACTGGGCTGACGGCCCCACCTGCACGGCCCCGAGGGCAGACCTGAGACAGTAACCACATGCCAACATCTCCCCATGGGGTTCTGCCAACATCTTCCCTCGGGGCTCTCCCCACACCACACATGTTCTCAGACCAAACGCTGCCTCTCAGAGGGAAGCACTCCACCTTCTCTGCTGTCTCAGCTACCACAGGTAATTCCTTAATTCCAGAATACTCTGGTAAGTATGAGGATGATTACAGACCAGCTCACCTCATCCTCAAGAGAGAGTGAGGACAGAAGGAAGACCTCCCCATTTAACATGAAAGCAGACAGAAGGAAGGAAACACCCCTGACACGTGTCCTGGCAGGATCCAAACCTCTTCTCTCCACCTGCCTGCCTGTAAAAGGAGTGAGACCCAGTGTGCCCCCTCGGGAAAATGATGCAATCACCCCTCGTATGGCAGCCTCCGTCCAGGGAGGAGCCCCCAGTGCTCAGGGTCAGAGCATCCACTGTGTAGTGTCCTCCTGAGTTGGAAGGGGCTGTTTCCTCTGAAGCCAGTGGGTCCGACCAGATCTGAACAGACAGAACATGTATCTGCCACCCCTCTGTATGTCAAGAGTCCCTTAGCCGAAGCAAAGAGGAAGGGGCAGTTCACTTTCTAACACAGATTCTATGAAAGGACAAAGAGAAGAGTCAACTTGACCTAATCGGCACAATGAAGGCATTGCCATTTTTGGGTTAACCTTTTAAGACCATTCATCTTATGAAACCTGTACAGCAGAAATAAAGAACCTCTTCAAATGTAAAACTTCTAAGCATTTACATTGTTATACATTCACCTTTCAATGAGCTTTCTTTTTATTTTTTTTTAAAAGATCATATCTACTTGAAGATTTCCTTTCTTTTAGTAAAAAAGGCTGAAAAAGTTAACATCTCTGAAGAGCAACGGTTATGAACAAGGTTAATTCGGTTCAGCCTTGCTTCAAATGATTTATCATTGTCCACAATATACCTTACTGGATTTTTTTAAAAAAAGAAATTCGCTTGGAATTTCAGCCACACACACAAAAAATATATATATATCTTTATGTTGTTATACACAGTTATTTTGGATTTTTTCCTACCCCCCAAATAAATGAATGATTAAACTGACTGAGAAGACTCCTACCCAGCTCATTTCACTGTATATTTTTCTAGAAACAACACTTGTCCCCAGTTCAGTTCAGTCACT
>SJXQ01004475.1:19817-31691 GCA_006408695.1 Aepyceros melampus
ATCTCATCCTCTGTCAACCCTTCTCCTCTCCTTCCTTCAATCTTTTTCCAGCATCAGGGTCTTTTCTAAGGAGTCAGTTCTTTGCATCAGGTGGCCAAAGTATTGGAGCTTCAGCTTCAACATCAGCTTTTCCAATGAATATTCAAGGTTGATTTCCTTTAGGATTAACTGATTGGACCTCCTTGCCATCCAAGGGACTCTCAAGAGTCTTCTCCAGTGCAGAATAATAATTATTATTAATTATTAATTGTATTAACTAATACCATTAATACTGTATTAATATTAACACAAGTGAACTAAGTTCCTCTGGCCACATATCCTATCAGCTCTAGTCCTTCCCTCATGACCTTGGTTGGGTTCTTTCCAAACCAGAGGCAACAAATCACCTCCCCACTGCCTGCTGCCCCCTGCTGACCTGCTGGCCCCATGGGCTCCTATGCTTCCTGGAAGGCCAGTCAGGAGCTCGTCAAATTACTTGCTGATCTTAAAGTCTTTCTTCAACTACTTCGTCTGCCCACACTAGCTCTTCTTAAGGTGACGGTAGTCCCATATGCCATGTCTTAAACCATACTTTGTCTTCCTCTGGTCTCCTCTCCCTGTGGTCCCGCCTGCTGCTGGCCAGTCCCTCATCTGTGATGGGGTCTGTCCCCATTTCCATGGCAACACTCTGTGTTCTCTCCTCCTCTCTGGCCTCCTCTTCATTTAGAACAGGGCTGCCCTGCTAGAACACAGGCAGGAATTCAACTCCTCGCCCCCAAAGTTCTTCCCACCCTTTCCTTTTTCCTCCTCTCCTCCCCCTTCCTCCCTTTTCCATCTGACTCCTCACAGTAACGTTTTCTTCATCTGACAGAAGAATCCTCTTTTCATCAGATGAAATAAAGGACACCCAATCAATTGGCAATTTCCACTAAATGTCAAATACATTTCTAGCTTTAAGGATCTCACAAGTATTTCATGGGACACAGAAAATAAAAGTAAAAAAAGTTCTTTTATCTGAAATTTTCATTTAACTCAGTATCTGGTATTTTTATTTGCTAAATCTTATTTACTAAATCTTACTATCTGAGGATAAATTAATTCCATACATATTGAACCCCACAGCTTCCATGAACACCTGGAGTTTTCCAACCTGGACTACCCTTCACCTGGACTACCTTGAGCTGCCCCTAAACACAATGGCAGTCTTTTACACATCTTCCCCTTTTTCCAGAGCTTTTCTTTATGACTGAATTGTCCAGCCCGATTTCTTCCACACAAACAGACACCTGTTCTTCAACACTGCCAGTTTCAAGTACTTGTCATGCTGAATAGTCCTGAACATCTGCAGGAACTTTCTGGATCACAAGTCCTCTCTCAGCAAGGACTTACTCTCCTGGACCTCCATGCAGACCGGCCTCCCATGTGTGGTCCAGACTCTCACACAAGACTGATTTAGTAGAACGACCAAGGACAGCCACCGAGTACAACCCTCCACGTGTCTGAGACACTGTGTGCGGGGGGCCTATTTTTCTCTCAGAGCTGATCCTCCATTAATCTAAAGCAACTTTCCTTTAACCTCTCCTATGCTTCTAAGCCTTCAGGTTTGGTTTGCTCATGCACACATTTCCGCTTAGGCGAGTCTTTCTCAAGACACACGTGGCCGAAGGCGCCCAGAAGCTCAGGGCTGCACATCTGTCTGACCATCTTCCACCGGCCCCCTAGTCCAGCCTCCCCGCAGCCCAGGGGTTCCTCTGTGCACGCTGTCTGCCCAGGTTATCCGTCCCTCCATGCTGAGCACATGGCGCACACCCGTCAGCCTACAGGAGAGCTGCGAGCTGGGGCCCTGGGCCTCTGAGATCTGACTCCACCCCGCCCCAGCTGCGTGACTGAGGGGTTAGCTGAAATGACGGGCTCGATGTTTTCATCTGTGTAACCCGGTCAACAACCCCATAATCTCCTAAAACTCCCGTGATGAGCAAGCGCACTAGTACAGGTGAAAGCAGCTGCAATAGGAGCTGGACTCTGAGAGGCAGAACATCGCGGTCACTGCCGCTTAGACCATCCTCCTCCGAGTGCCACTCCCCTGCCCCCTACAGCTGGGCTCCTCCTCACCTCTCACTCCTGAACTTCAGCCAGGCCGCAGCTGCTTGGAGCCCCGCATCGCCAGACACATCTGACCATTTTTCATCTGCTACCCCAGCTCCTGGGCACAGCCCCCTTCCTGCTCCTTACTCTCCAGCCAGGAGCTTGGATCAACCTCCCCACTGGAGGCTTTCCTCAGTCACCACGCACAGTGGATACCCAGCATCCTGTCCTGTTCATCTCTTCTGTATCCACTCTAAATACACATTTTAAAAAAATCAATGGTTTTTTTTTTTTTTTTCTTTTTTGTCCATTCTTACCTCTTCCCAGGAGAATCCAAGCTCCTAAAGGCAAGAGCAGTGGTGAGCTATTAAATTTTGGGGAGTTTGCTGAGCTCATTGATAAGCACAGTCATTCTTGAGAAGAATGTTACATAAACATAAGATCAAACAAGTCATTTTTTAAACGAGGAGGGGGAAAAGGTCTCCTCCTAATCACTCTATGGTTCCCTGTGCTCTGGAGACCACTGAGGACAGTGTCTGGTGGGAAAGACACACAGGCCTGCTGCTGCACAGCCTCCTGCCAGCTGCCAGGTCAGTGGGGTCACAAAGACAGCCTGAAACTGGCCACCGTGGGAGCATCCACACCACAGAACCAGCAGACACTGGACTCAGGGCTTCCTACACCATTCTGCTGTATGACTAGAATTAGCAATGTGGTGGGAAATGTTAGTGATGAAGATCTGATTAAAAACGTGTTATGTCTATAGCTATTATATAGTAGAAAATACACAAAACAATAATAATAATAATTTTAAAAGTCTATCTAGTCAAAGTTATGGTTTTTCCAATAGTCACATATGGATGTAAGAGTTGGACTATAAAGAAAGCTGAGCACCAAAGAACTGATGCGTTTTTTTGTTGTTCTTGTTTTGTGTTTTTTTAATTAATTTAATTGGAGCTAATTACTTTACAATATTGTATTGGTTTTGCCATACATTGACATGAATCTGCCACGGGTGTACACGTGTTCCCCATCCTGAAACCCCCTCCCGCCTCCCTCCCCATACAATCCCTCTGGGTCATCCCAGTGCACCAGCCCCAAGCATCCTGTATCATACATCGAACCTGAACTGGCGATACTTTTGAACTGTGGTGTTGGAGAAGACTCTTGAGAGTCCCTTGGACTGCAAGGAGATCCAACCAGTCAATCCTAAAGGAACTCATTCCTGAATATTCATTGGAGGAACTGATGCTGAAACTGAAACTCCAATTCTTTGGCCACCTGATGTGAAGAACCAACTCATTGGAAAAGACCCTGATGCAGGGAAAGATTGAAGGTGTGACGAGAAAGGGATGATAGAAGATGAGATGGTTGGATGGCATCACCAACTCAATGCACATGAGTTTGAGTAAGCTCTGGGAGTTGCTGATGGACAGGGATGCCTGGTGTGCTGCAGTCCATGGGGTCACAAAGAGTCAGACACAACTGAGCGACTGAAATGAACATACAAAAAAATTGTGGCCTTGTTCTCCCAGTGTCCAAAAATTATCATTCAGTATCACCCAGGAGCTGCTGTGGTACTGACAAAGTATGGACACAGACGTCATGGATCAATATTCTTTAATATTAGAGAAAGTGTATTTCAGCTTCTGTGTCAAAGATGCCCTTGTCTGTCAACTGAAACCAAGTCAACTATGGATACAGAAATCAACTACACGCATATACACATGTATACACATGCACACTCATGTGTTCCCCCCTGGACAGCAGGTATTCAACCTTAGCTGGTGTAGGACTGGCAGGGTATTGTCAACCTTTTTAATGATCTCCTTATTGCCAATAACAGGACTGGATATATTGCTTGAATGTATTACCATTTGCTAAATAAGTGATTGAAATGTGTGACATAAGGTGGCTGAATCAAGTAAATTTCAGCCAAATTTAGACACTCAATACTGCTCGAGGAACATACAATTATTATCATTACTAGTGAGTTTATCATTTCCAAGTTTCTTTTCTGGAAAGTCCAAATGTTACTATCTCAAAATTTAAAAAATTATTTTGATAAGCTTTAAACATTTCATGTCCTAGACAATGACATAGCCTCTTTAAATTATATATATACCCTCAAATCATTACATCTTTTTCATAAACTTACATAGCACTAATTTTTTTATCATGTGTCAGCCAATAATATGTTTATGCTTTATATTAGAAAACATTATCTTTTTTCCAATTTAAAATTATATATTTATTGTACTTCTTCAAAATGCATGTGATCCTTTCCTCTCCACAATAAACTTGGCTCTACCTCTTGCCTGGGAGGACACCTCAGTGTCAAGGACATGAAGGTCGTGACTTCACCTAACTTGCGAGCTGATGAGACAAATGCTCTTGACAGTTTCACGGATCCTGGTGGAAGACATGAACTCCTGGGTCAGAGATAAAGGATGAGGTATTACTCAGAGCTCAGAACGGGGCAGGGGGTCAGTGTTTCTGACCTCTCTGAGCCTAGTTTCCAGGGAGACAGGGAGTGTCTAGGTGACACCTACATATGCAGTCAGCCGCCCTAAGGAGGAGAAACCTGACTCTGGGGGCTGGAATCTTCTAAAGTGGGCAGGGAGTGTGCCTGCTCTTTGCTCTGGAGGGAACGCCTGTCTCTCTCTTCTAGCACAATTCAATCCACAAACATCTTTACAAAAATAATCTGGAATTAAGAGCTACCAGTGCCTCACTTCAATGGTGCAGAACATAAGGAATCCACGGAGGATCACCTCACAGCAATTAGGACTGTTGAGGTGGCAACTGACTGAAAGATAAAAAGGTAACTCGAACCAGATAAAGCAAAAATGGAGCTTACTGGTTTATGTAACTGGGAACTAGGGGGTGATTCTGGGTGCAGGCCATGCTTTTGACCAAGAAAATCACAGAATAATCTAGGGCATGTCTTAATTAAACTCTTCATAAATTCTAATTATGTGTTGGGCTTGTTCACTCTTTAGCAGATCAGTTTCCATACAGTGGCCAAATATAGGTGGGAATAGATCTCTGTCATTCTGCCTAGTGATCTCAGAGGACAGGTCCTCTTTCCCCTCTGCCCACACGCTAGTTTCAGGTCTGTGGCCTGCCGGGGGCGTGTGCGCACTGTGCCGCGGGAGGCACGCCCACGACTGACTGGGCCTATGCATGCCAAAGCCGTGGTCTCCTCCATAAGGACCGAATCCAATAAAAAGGAGAAAGAGAAAACAGTCCACGTGCCGGAGTCCATTTACAGTCCATCTACTTATAGGAGGGGTTCTTCTCATTTGAAACACAGTAGTTTGTTAAAAGCTACTCTGAGTAGATATTTCTATAGTGAAAAATGCTAAAGAGGAAAGTGCCTAACCATTATAGTAGTAACAGGAGGTTCATTTATTAATTCATTTTAGGCATGAACATGATCCAAGATACTTGCTGGGTACTAGAAAAATAATAAATAAATTGCACATGACCCTCTGTCACTCCTTTCAAGGAAATATCAGCCATTCCCCCCCTATTATCCAAAATAATGTGATGTTTTAAATGTCTGACATTTGTGGATATGCTACATCATAATTTTTTTTCTTGGTAGTTTAAAGTCTTGCTGTCTGTTGTTCTTGCCTTTTATCTCTATAAATGATTCTCGTTTCTAGCATTTTTGACTGTTTCATGTTTAACTGCCCTTGTTATTTACAGTTAAGTGTTGGTATTTGGTTTGCGAGGACTGGCTGTCAGCATGAATCCAGAACAACCTCTACCAGTGACTTTGTGTCCTTTAAGCAGAACTGAAGTTTTTCTTCTTTTTTTAAGATTTTTTTTTTTATGTGAACCATCCCTTTTTCAAGTCTTTATTGAATTTTTTACAATACTGCTTCTGTTTTATGCTTTGGTTTTTGAGCTAAAAGGCATGTGGGATCTTAGTTCCCTGACCAGGGGTGGAACCCACACTGCCTGCACTAGAAGCTGAAGTCTCAACCACTGGATCACCAGGGAAGTCCTTTCTTTTTTTCATTCTCTCTCTTCACCTCTGTCTCTGTGGCTGTATCTCTCTCTCTTAAAAACACACAGTGTGCTTATGTGCTAAGTTGCTTCAGTCATGTTCGACTCTTTTCGACTCTGTGGACTGTAGCACGCCAGGCTCCTCTGTCCATGGGATTTTCCACGGAAGAATACTGGAGTGGGATGCCACGCCCTCCTCCAGGACATCTTCCTGACCCAGGGATCAAACCTGCATCTTTTTATGTCTCCTGCATTGGCAGGCAGGTTCTTTACCACTAGTGCCACCTGGGAAGTGCCCACCAAACCCCACACACACAAAAAAAATCACACAGAAAAGCACACAAATGCAGCAGCTAATTTGTACATACTGAACATATACCTCTTATTCACATTCAGAGAAACCACTTATTCTTTAAAATGGTGATTTATTATTATTATTAATAAAGTATTTATTTAATATTATTTATTTATTTATTTAGTTATTTATTATTATTTATCTATTACATAAAATCATCCTTGTCATTCTTATTTCATCTTACATTGGCTACATGTGTTCCCATGATCTGTATTGTCTATTCATAAAATAGTATAAGAATTCATTCTATAATTAACATAAAATCTATCCATTTTAGTGGATTACCTCATGTATAATATACTTATTAACATCTACCTGTCCGGAGTGTGGTTCAGTCGCTCAGTCTCATCCGACTCTCTGTGACCTTACGGACTGCAGCACACCAGGCTCCCCCTGTCCTTAACTGTATCCCAGAGTTTGCTGAAAACTTTTCTTTTTGTCTGGGTAGAAAGACATTTACTAAACATTGTTTACACTGAGAAACAGTTGTCAGAGACTACAGAAGAAGACTGCCAGCTACGTAGATGTTCAGAAATACTCCTTTTCTCCACATTTTGGGTAAAGTCTGGGAAAATGCTTGTCAGCATAAAATGCTGGTGTCCTGCTCCAACTGTCCACAATGGGCTGAATGCCTGTGTACCCAGAGTCCATATGCTGTAACTTAACTGTGGCGGACGGTATTTGGTACTGGGGCTTCGGGTGATTAGGTCAAGGAACCCTATGCATGGACTCTGTGCTCTCAGGAGGACCTGGCAGCCCCCTCCCCAGCACATGAAGGCACAGCAAGAAGACAGCCCTCAGTGAACCAGCAAGAGGGTTCTCAGCAAGAACTAGGCTGGCTCCCCAGCTCAGACTTCAGCCTCCAGACTAAGACCAGCAACCGTGAGTGCCAAGGCTCTCGTCTACGGCATTCTGTTAGAGTGGCCTGAGTGAAGACACTGTCAGTAGTAAGCGTTCCACCACCCTTTCTCTTTGGCCCACATAATCCACTTCTCAAGTGATTCTTGAAATTTTGGCTCACTCTAAATGTGAGGTTCTACTTCTTTCTCTTAAACCAAACTGCCATGAAACAAAGTATGGATCAAAAGGCTCTGTTAATTAACTATTGTTCCAATTAATCTATATCATATATACAACATTTAACTTGATCTTTTCCTACTGTTGGATAAAGATGATGTACAGTAATGCCTATTGATGTTTTTTTAACTTCTAACCTCAAAGTCTTTAAAATGACTGCTGACTTATGCTGGCACTGTTGTATCCATATGCAATCACAAATGGTTTGCATGCAGAGGAATGTGGCCTCTGTATTCAAGAGGCAGATAAGTTCACCAGATGCTTCTCAAAAAGCGATTGATTCCACTAATGTCTTCTTCATCCACTTTTCACTGCTCAGCAGAATAAGCTGATAAACACATAGATCATTTTAAACCAGACAGTTGAGTACTGTGAGTACACACATTCACACACATAAGGGAGGGCAATCTCGAACCAAACAGATATTGGAAATCTATTTTCTACCCAGATTCCATTCTGCAAGATTCTCTCCAAGAAATTCACATATTTAACAAAATGAGTTCCTTATTACAGTTTATTCCAAAAATAGAGTAATTATACTTGATATTGTTTATGGCGGTTGTGAAAGAACAGACAGGTCTGGGAGTGAGAAAGCATCCGAAGATACATGTTCATTAAATGGAGAGAACGATGAGCCCCTCCCTGTCTGCAGGCAGCAGCCTCACCTCCGCCCACACCCGGCATGGAGGCCTGGGCTTTCCACACTCACTTGTCAATCACCAGGTGGAGGCCAGTCAGAGCTCCTGTTGCTGTGGGGTTTGCATGCAGTGCATATGTATATGCTTGGGAATATGTACACAATACAGTGTTATTCAGTAAGTAAGCAATTCGTGTCTAATTATCTGTTCTATTACCTGCGTCCCCCATAGCAGATAAGTTTTTGCACAGTGGCCTGTCTGCATCCACAGCTCACCGCTGAACCTGTAACACCTGGACAGGCATTCAGTGCAGTCAAGTGCATATTTGTTGAATTTTTTAAACACTTGAGTAAATCTATAAATATTTCAAAGGCCTGTTTAATATCTCACTGAAAACAGATTAATGTTTAAATTCACACACACACACACACACATAATTGCAGGCAAAATTCTTTGAAAAAAACCCACTCCATCTTCCACTTGCAAATCTGGCAGAGAGAAGACACTAAAATCAACGAAGGCAATTACCTGGATTAAAGGCACGAAGAAAAGACAATGTGACTACACCCAGCAAGTTGGATTTTTCTTCATCCTTTTTTGGAAATGTACTGTGTTTATTGTTGTTGTTGTTTTTATTTATATCCAGTCTTGGTGATTTTCCAATTTTCTCTTTTCTAGTTGGAAACATTGGTGCAGCCTTCAAGCAAACAAATATTATATAAAACTCAAGTGGATTGCTTTCTTTTTGATAATCATAATGAATGTTTTTCTCCCACAGTTTTAATATTTTAAAGGTTAAAAAGGTTTGTATTTGTTTAAGGGCTAGTGCCCTTAAAGTCACATTTACATTGGCTTCTAAAGAGAAAAAGTGTGGCCTGAAACCTGGCTCAGATTTGTCAGTTTGAAATCAGTTTAAGAAAAAGTTGAGGAACCAGAGATAGAGTTGGCAACATCCACTGGATCATACAAAAAGCAAGGGAATTCCAAAGAAACATCTACTTCTGTTTCATTGACTATACTAAAGCCTTTTACTGTGTGGATCACAACAAACTGTGGAAAGTTCTTAAAGATATGGGAATATCAGACTACCTTACCTGCCTCCTGCAAAACCTATATACAGGTCAAGAAGCAACAGTTAGAACCAGACATTGAAAAATGGACTGGTTTCAAACTGGGACAGGAGTATGTCAGGACTGTATATTGTCATCCTCTTTATGTAAATTATATGCAGAGTATATCATGCAAAATGCTAGGCTGGATGACTCACAAGCTGGAATCAAGATCACTAGGAGAAATATCCACAAGCTCATATATACAAATGATACTACTCTAATGGCAGAAAGAGAAGAGGAACTAAAGAGCCTCTTGATGAGAGTGAAAGAGAAGAGTGAAAAAGCTGGTTTAAAACTCAACATTCAAAAAACTAAAATTATGACATCCATTCCCATCATTCCATGGCAAATAGATTTGGGGAAACAGTGGAAACAGTGACAGACTTTCTTTTTGTGGGCTCCATATCACTGTGGATGGTGACTGCAGCCATGAAATTAAAAGACACCTGCTCCTTGAAAAGTTATGGCAAAGCTAGACAACATATTAAAAAAAGAGAGACACATTGCTGACAAACATCCATACAGTCAAAGCTATGATTTTTCCAGTATCATGTACAGATGTGAGAATAATAACAATAATTTAGTCATTCATTCATGTCCAACTCTTTGCAACCCCATGGACTATTAGCCCACCAGGTTCTGTCTATGTAATTCTCTAGGCAAGAATACAGGAATGGGTTGCCCTTTCCTTCTCCAGGGGATTTTCCCAACTCAAGGATTGAACCTGGGTCTCCTGCATCACTGGAAGTTTCCTCACCATTTGAGCCATCAGGGAAGCCCCTGGTGATGTGAGAAGTGGACCATAAAGAACCCAACAGACTTGGACCATAAAGCCCCAGTGGATGTGAGGGTTAGACCATAAAGAAGAGTGAGCACCAAAGAACTGATGCTTTTGAAATGTGGTGCTCAAGAAGACTCTTGAGAGTCCCTTGGACTGGAAGGAGATCAAACTATTCAATCCTAAAGGAAATCAACCATGAACATTCATCAAAAGGACTGATATGGAAGCTGAAGCTCAATACTTTGGCCACCTGATGAGAACAGCCTGCTCACTGGAAAAGACCTTGATGCTGGGAAAGATTAAAGGCAGGAGAAGGGAGTGACAGAGGATGAGATGGTTGGATGGCATCACTGACTCAGTGGATGTGAGTTTGAGCAAATTCGGGGAGATAGTGAAGGACAGGGAAGCCTGGAGTGCTGCAGTCCATGGGGCCACAAAGAGTCATGACGTAGGGACTGAACAACAAAGAGGAAGTTGTTCTGTTAACATTTCTCTTGGGGTGCTAATTTTCATCCTGGCCACAAGTCTCATGCTTTCACACTTTGCAGGCCGCCTTCATCTTCCTCTCCCTCTTCTGCCTTCCCGCCTCCAGTGCCTCCTTTCCTCCCCTGCTCGCAAGCTGTAGATGAGAACAGCCTGCTCACTGGAAAAGACCTTGATGCTGGGAAAGATTAAAGGCAGGAGAAGGGAGTGACAGAGGATGAGATGGTTGGATGGCATCACTGACTCAGTGGATGTGAGTTTGAGCAAATTCGGGGAGATAGTGAGGGACAGGGAAGCCTGGAGTGCTGCAGTCCATGGGGCCACAAAGAGTCATGACGTAGGGACTGAACAACAAAGAGGAAGTTGTTCTGTTAACATTTCTCTTGGGGTGCTAATTTTCATCCTGGCCACAAGTCTCATGCTTTCACACTTTGCAGGCCGCCTTCATCTTCCTCTCCCTCTTCTGCCTTCCCGCCTCCAGTGCCTCCTTTCCTCCCCTGCTCGCAAGCTGTTTTCTCAGGCTCATATCACAGTTTCCACCCAAGCTCTTTCACATCATGTTCCTGCCCAGCGCACCGGAGATGGCAGCTGTCGAGCGCTGTCAACATTTAAGAAATAGGCAACCAATTTACAAATGTTGTTGATACTTTGCTGGGACAGTTACACCGTCCAGTTCATCCACTGAAGAAAATATCACATGAACTGCTACAGTCAGGAGTCAGATGGTAAAATACAAGCCTGATTTATTAATAGATAAATCTCAGAGAGTGAATGACTGACAGTCCTCCAAAGCAGACACCCTAAGCTTGCAAAATCCAAGATCTCCAAAGGAAGAGAAGAGTTTCTTTCATCCTGGGAGCAGATGCTGGGCTGAAGGGTAGCAGGAGGCATCCGGGAGCCGGTGCAGACTGACCGGTGCCAGATCAACCAAGGGGCTGGCAGCTTACAATACAGTGTCAGATTCGCGATCTCCCAAGAAGACCTAGATTTGGGACCAGGGACCAGGCTTGATCACTCAAGAGCTTTTGTATAGCAGAATTTTATTAAAGTGAAAAGGGGCAGAGGGAGCTTCTACATAGACATCGAAGGGGGGCAGAGAGTGCCCCCCGTCGCTAATCTTTAGCAACGGAATTATATGCTTTTTTAAATTTTAAATTAGTTATTACAAAAAAAATCAAAAAATTGTCTCAAAGTTATAAATATCTTACTAGACCCACTCCCATAATTTACATTTTGAGATAACAGGATTAGCCAGAAGGTTTTCAGAAAGGAGAAACTGTCCTCAAGAAGGATACATTGTTGCTATATAATCCCTAGTAGGTAGGCAGGTAGGTAGGTGAAGTCGCT
>SJXQ01004476.1:0-47293 GCA_006408695.1 Aepyceros melampus
AAGGCTGTATATTGTCACCCTGCTTATTTAACTTATATGCATGGCACTCCACTCCAGTACTCTTGCCTGGAAAATCCCATGGGCGGAGGAGCCTGGTAGGCTGCAGTCCATGGGGTCGCTAAGAGTCGGACACGACTGAGCGACTTCACTTTCACTTCTCACTTTCATGCATTGGAGAAGGAAATGGCAACCCACTCCAGTGTTCTTGCCTGGAGAATCCCAGGGACGGGGGAGCCTGGTGGGCTACCGTCTATGGGGTCGCACAGAGTTGGACATGACTGAAGCGACTTAGCAGCAGCAGTAGCAGAGTACATCATGAGAAATGCGGGGCCGGAAGAAGCACAAGCTGGAATCAAGATTGCTGGGAGAAATATCAATAACCTCAGATATGCAGGTACACCACTCTGATGGCAGAAAGTGAAGAGGAACTAAAGAGCCTCTTGATGAAAGTGAAAGAGAAAAGTGAAAAAGTTGGCTTAAAGCTCAACATTCAGGAAACGAAGATCATGGCATCCAGTCCCATCACTTCATGGGAAATACATGGGGAAACAGTGGAAACAGTATCAGACTATTTGGGCTCCAAAATCACTGTAGATGGTGATTGCAGCCATGAAATTAAAAGACACTTACTCCTTGGAAGGAAAGTTATGACCAAACTAGACAGCATTTTGAAAAGGAGAGACATTACTTTGCCAACAAAGGTCTGTTAGGTCAAGGCTATGGTTTTTCCAGTAGTCATGTGTGGATGTGAGAGTTGAACTGTGAAGAAAGCTGAGTGCTGAAGAATTGATGCTTTTGAACTGTGGTGTTGGAGAAGACTTCTGAGAGTCCCTTGGACTGCAAGGAGATCCAACCAATCCATCCTAAAGGAGATCAGTCCTGGGTGTTCATTGGAAGGACTGATGCTAAAGCTGAAACTCCAATACTTTGGCTACCTCATGCGAAGAGTTGACTCACTGGAAAAGACCCTGATGCTGGGAGGGATTGGGGGCAGGAGGAGAAGGGGACGACAGAGGATGAGATGGCTGGATGGCATCACCAACTCGATGGACATGAGTTTGAGTAAACTCCGGGAGTTGGTGATGGACAGGGAGGTGTGCTGTGATTCATGGGGATGCAAAGAGTCGGACATGATTGAGCGACTGAACTGAACTGATGTTTTATTATACTTATTTCACCTTCACAGCCATTTATTGTCTGACTTTGGACAGTGTAGGAGATAGTTAATGATCCTTTGTGATTACTGTATGATATCATTTAACACTGAGAGTTAAGAATACATCCCCTAGCATAAATTTACCAGTATCTATATTTGTTTATGTTCCCTAGAGCTCACTCAAAATTTTATTTGTGTTGGTTATAGTATGTTACCTACAACAAATCTTATGGTGACTTAGTCAACATAATTAAGCAGAATAATCATAAAGTCCTATATTGAGAGAATTTTTAAATCTCTTCTAGGTTAGCAGATATTTAAAGCCAAAACATTTTGTTATCTCTTATGACTAATCAAAAAAAAAAAAAACCACAAAATGTGGGTAGGGGAGAAACAGGTCAGTTTGGCTTGGTGCTTCATTTAAATATAAAAAGAAATGAGCTTTCTCACCAAGAATACAAAAAAAGAAATGATTTTAAGCAGGGAACCACACTGTTAAATTAGCTATGTTGTTAACTATTCTTTGGTTTAATATTATTCTGAATGCCACTGTTATTTTTCTGAGGTCCCCATATCATCCCATTCTGGATATGTGTATACAAGGTACATTACTAATCCAAACAAAAGTTTTTGGAGGATGTCATCTAATATCATCCAAGGTACTCCTGTTTTTCGGATAGATAATTTGGAGTTGACTTAAGATACGTGGTTATTAAGTTTTATTCCATTGATCAGGAAGCTGTACAGAATTTCACAAGGAAAATTGAGTGACTAACAGCACAGACTCTGATAATAGTGAATCTGGGTACAGATATCAGTTTTGCCACTTGTTAGCTGTGTGGCCTTAGTCTCTTCATTAGTTTCTACTGCATAGGACTGCTGCAAAAATTAACACATAGGAAGTTTTTTTAGCACAAACATAGCACTTAGTAGGAGAAGGCAATGGCAGCCCACTCCAGTACTCTTGCCTGGAAAATCCATGGACAGAGGAGCCTGGTAGGCTGCAGTCCATGGGGTCTCGAAGAGTTGGGGACAACTGAGTGACTTTACTTTAACTTTTCACTTTCATGCATTGGAGAAGGAAATGGCAACCCACTCCAGTGTTCTTGCCTGGAGAATCCCAGGGACAGGGGAGCCTGGTGGACTGCCGTCTATGGGGTCAGACAGAGTTGGACACGACTGAAGCGACTTAGCAGCAGCAGTACTAGCACTTAGTAACTACTCAGTAGATATCAGCTAAGCACTGATTCTTAGCTTTTATGCACTTCAGCTTCTTCATTTTTGTTTGCAATTAATACTACTTTGCCTTGTTGGAGTAATATAAAATGCCCTGAGTGGTACCTTTTTTATCAAAGAAAGAAAGTGGAGTCGCTCAATCATGTCTGATTCTTTGCTACCCCATGGACTGTAGCCTATCAGGGTCCTCTGTCCATGGGATTTTCCAGGCAATAGTACTGGAGTGGGGTGCCATTTCCTCCTCCGGGGATCTCCCCTACCCAGGGATCGAACCCGGGTCTCCCGCATTGTAGACAGACGTTTTACCATCTGATCCACCAGGGAGGTCCTTTTTTTAAGTGCTTACCAAAGAACAGGTGCTGAATAAAGGTTGGTCCCCTCTCTTCCTGTCTCTTTCATGAGTGCAAAGTCTAAATATTTGCCTTTAACACATTAAACAGAAAGGTAAAATTTATTTGCTTTCCTCTAGCCCTTTCTTTCAGTCAGGCAGTGTTGTTTTGAGGAGATTCTTCTAAGATGTGAATACATTGCTGTGGTTCCATTTTCCTTGGTCTTGGAATCCAAATGATTTAGACTGTATTACAAGTAGGTAAAGATAAAATGGAGCTGACTCTGTTAACACCCTGTGTAAAAACAAAGAAATTCTCTTTGTTACTAGATGATTCTGTGTTTTCTTACCATATTGAATAAAGCCTAAAATATTTTACTGAGTTGCTTGGGAAAACTTAACCTGCTATTTTCTGAAATTATACATACATTTGTGATATTCAGACTTTCTAAAAACTTCTGTGGAACTCTCTTTAAATGTTATTTAATAGACTAGTCGTAGAAAAAGGTGAAACTAAAGCTGCTTTATTTGCTGCAGGATCAGGGAACACTGCTCTGTTTCTACACACCCTAATCCCCTACTCTCAGTCAAGTACATTCCATGGAGCAGTTTGAAATCCCTGATCTGGGCAAAATTATGTTTCAAGTTCCATTTTCAGTTCATAGTGAAATTATCTATGCTGGAGATATATCAGAGCTACATTTAATTTTTAATGCTTTAAGAACTAAGATTTTCTCATTTAGTAGGTGCTTTGTTTCTAGGAATGTATCTATTTCTTCTAGGGTTTCCAGTTTCTTATTGTATAGTACAACCTCTTATCCTCTTATGCTTTGTATTTCTATTGTATCAGTTGTAATCTCTCCATTTTCATTTCTGATTTTACCTGAATTCTCTTTTTTCTTGGTGAATGTAGCTTCTGGTTTGTCTGTTTTCTTTACATTCTAAAAAAAAAAAAAAAAAGCTTTTGGTTTCATTGATTTTTTTTTTTCTTTCTTTCTTTTTTGGGGGGGGTCTTTTAGTCTCTATTTCATTTATTTTCACTTTCCTTCTACTAATTTTAGGCTTAGTTTGTTCTTCCTGTACTTCCCTGAGGTGTAAAGTTAGGTTGTTTGAGTTCTTTTCTTTCCCCTTAATGTAGGATTTTAATACTATAAACTTTCCTCTTAGAACTGCTTTGGCTGCATCCCAGAAGTTTTAGTAGGTTGTTTCTTTGTCTCAAGATATATTTTTATTTTTATTTTTGGCTTCCCCTTTAACTTAAGACTTTTTTTTTCTTTATAGAAGAATACTTTATATGCTTATGTAGCAATTGATAGTGTATTTTTAGCATGTTTGATGGTCTGTTATTTAACCCCAGGAGATTAGAAGCAGCAACTGGCAAGTAACAGTTTGAGACTAGAATCTTGCCAGAATGGAGGATTGGCAATTGACAGCAAGGAATGAGGTGTTGAAAACATAATGTGAACATTTTATGACCAATTAGTAGAAGGGCAAGCAAACCTCTGCATACCTTGAGAATTTCTTTCCCCTTAACTGATACTCGTGGTAATGTTTTTTGAGTCATTCAAGAAATGCTAGATTAGATTATTTGTATTTCACTTTTTTAATGTACATTTTTACTTATGAGAAAATTATAACTCAGAGAGTTAAGTAAGCAAGACACAGTTTTATAGGTAATGAGCAATGGATTTAAACCTGTGTCTGAATATCTCTAAAAGTACCTGGTATTAGTCCCTGTAGTGTGTGTGGTTCATCCATACAGATATTTTGAGTTTCATAGCTACCACCATGTGCTTTGAGTTAGCGACTGTTATTTCCATTTGAGGCCCAGAAAAATAGCTTAGATAAGCTAGTGTAAATATTAAGTAGCAACACCAGGATTTTGTTACTATTAGTGTAAATTTTTTTCCTTGCCTGGAAAATGTACTAGAAAGAAGGATTTCCAGTACTTGAATAAATTAGGTTTTACATGGATAATTTTAGGCTTATTTAACTTTCTCCTTCAATTTTTGTTTAGAGTTTAGGCTCTCACAGCCAAGCTTTTCCCATAGATTTCTCACAAAACTAAATAAATTAATGAGCTATGAAGAGTTTTGAGATGTTCTGTTGAAAGATAATAATAGTAAAAACTAACTATTACAGAACAGTTGCTACACACACCAGACCTTGTTGTAGCACTTTGTTGGCATTAACTAATTTAATCCCTCGTAATTACTTTATGAGGACTATGTTGTTCCTGGCTCTGTTTTACAATGAAGAAACTGAAGCACAGAGAGGGTATAAAATTTGGCTAAGAGTACCTCATCCTTCTTGGAGTAGGAAAAGGCAACCCACTCCAGTATTCTTGCCCAGAAAATCCCATGGACAGAGGAGCCTGGTGGGCTACAGTCCATGGGGTCGCAAAGAGTCAGAGTTGGCTGATTGTGTGAGCACACACACCCCATCCTTCGTGGCAATCCTGGGATTAAAATCCTGCTGTCTGGGAGCTCTAGAGTTCAGATACCTGTTGGTTACATCATATGTACTGCCTCCCCCCAAAAGAGCTTGAAGCACAAGTTTTCACGCTCGAAGCAATAGTCTATAGACTATGATTTCCCTGTCCTATTTCTTGTGGATGTGATTTTTAAATTGAGACAAAGGACTGAAGAAAGGTACATGCAGTGTTGAATCTGATTTATTTTGATGGTTCGTAGAATGAAATGACAAGCTGTAATTTTATATTTATCCACAAGATGGTGAAATTCTCATTAGTTTTTAATTTCTTGAAACTCATATAAACTGTTAATTATAATCTGCATTTGATGCTATTTGTTATAAGCACTTTCTTTTTACAGCCCATCTGCTAGCAAGGCCAAGATTAGAGCAGCTCACAGGAGAATCATGATTTTGAATCACCCAGATAAAGGTAGGTAAAATTCCTCTTTTTCATAATATGTGAATGAGAATATGCTCTGAATTTCTTTGTTTACTTAAACTCATTATAAATGATAATAGTTGAAATGGAAATTTATGTGTCACACGTGTTGTGATTTTTCTTATAAATAAATGAGTCTTTAGATTGGAGTTCAGTGACTCACAGAAGTGATAGATTTATAGTTATCAGCTTTTGAGAACCTAGTTCCTGATTTCTATATGTAACTTACCAACCCCTGTTTGAGGCGCCTAGCATTTTGATGGAAAAGAGAAAAGATGAATTGTGGACTCTTTGACTGTGTAAACTGATTTGGGCATACCTTACACATAAAAGCACAAGATTTAGAGGATATTCTCTAAATCTCTGCATGTATATCATACATGATGCTGAGTTTCTTAATTTTATTTTGGAAGGCTCAGAGGCTGAGCCATTTGTTTCTCACTGGCCAGGTTTTTAATGTAAATTTATCTTACAGAAAGACAATTATTATAACTTTAACTACACTACAGCTGCTTGAGAGAGAAAGCCCATATGTTCATTACTGTTTCTGCTCTACAATAACAGATGGTGGAAAGTTACACTGTATTTTAGGAGTCAAAAGTGGGGGTGGCAGGTGAGGGGGGCAGAGAGTGCAGGGTTTCTTGTATCCTTACAGACTTTTAATTTTCAAATTATTTTGAAAAAAGTTAAAAGCAAATTTTGGGTTCCTCTCCATCCTAACTGACTCCAAAATAAGGCATTCTTTTTTAGCTTTCTCACTTAATTGCTTACTATAAAAATTCTTTTCACTAAATATCATCTCCTTTGGTTTTTGCACTTGGTATTCTTTCATGTGAATAAACCAGAGACTAAACTTTGAAAAGAGGTTTTGCTTAAAATTTCTAAACAGCTTCACAGTTACTCAAAGATCCATTCAACTAATTTACTTTGCATTGTGGGCTTTCAGAGTAATTGACTCAGAAACGAATGTGTTTTAAGGGCCTACTTGAAGCTTTCTGTCTCTTAAACATCTTCCATCCCTTCCAGGTCAAGTGTGTGGCATTCCCTGATTGATTGCAGGGGGATCAAGCACTTATGTCTTTCAGATGATTGACAAGTTATTGATTGTGTCTACTGGCAAAGAATTAAGCTCTAAAATGTTTCTAAAAGAATATGTGTTTTTAGATACTTTCAGTTAAAAAAAATGTTTGTTTGTTATGAGCCAGTAGTGGTTAAAGAATTATTTTAGTTATTCTGAGATTGTATATTTATGAGAAGTGGGGCTGTTGGCTCCCCATAATGTGCTTACTAATATCCTCTAGTATGGTGGCATTGTGGAAGGGAATGGATGCAGAAGTGTTATTCCCCGACTTTTGCCTTTTAGCTAGCAGCATAGGCTTGAACATCCCTTAATCTCTCTAAATGTCAGTGTTATCATCTACAAAATGAATGGATTTTTCCCATGCCTTTTTTGGGTACATGATGTAATGTTTTTATGCTGTTGCTGCTAAATTGCTTCAGTCGTGTCCGACTCTCTGTGACCCCATAGACAGCAGCCCACCAGGCTCCCCCATCTCTGGGATTCTCCAGGCAAGAACACTGGAGTGGGTTGCCATTTCCTTCTCCATTGCATGAAAGTGAAAAGTGAAAGTGAAGTCGCTCAGTCGTGTCTGACTCTTCGAGACCCCATGGACTGCAGCCTACCAGGCTCCTCTGTCCATGGGATTTTCCAGGCAAGAGTACTGGAGTGGGCTGCCATTGCCTTCTCCTAATGTTTTTATATACCTGTTCAATTAATGAAGAACCCTATCTCTCTATTTGGATCACATTTTTAACTAATGAAAGATGCTTTTAATCAACAGTTGTCAATAACAGATGTGTTGACAACTGGAGACATCTTGTCCATATAGTTGCTCATTCATCCAACATTTTACAACTTTTTAGTTTCAGAGAGTTCTTAGACTTCTTAAAACCCATCCATATACTCATAGTTAAGAATTCCTACTCTAGTAAAAAGTATGATGATTTTAAGGAATACTGCAGCTACTTGAGGGAAAATAATTTATGTATGTTGGAGCTGGGAGATAATCATAAATCTGGAAACTGTCCCTTCAAAGGTAGTGTTGTTTTGCTTCATTTTTAAAGGGAAGAAGATAATGGATTTTGTTGTTTTTATTTTTACAATGGTTTACATATTCTGATTTCTAACTCTACAGTAATTTTTTTTTCAAGGAATATTTATTCATTTATTAGTCTGCACAGAATCTTAGTTGTGGCATATGGGATCTAATTCCCTGACCAGGGAAGTGTGAGAATGGGCAGGCTTTCCTGATGGCTCAGACTGTAAAGAATCTGCCTACAGTGCAGGAGACCCAGGTTTGATCCCTGTTTCTTGTAGATCCTCCGGAGGAGGGAATGGCTTACCACTTCAGTATTCTTGCCTAGAGAATCACATGGACAGAGGAGCCTAGTAGGCTACAGTCTATGGGGTCTCAAAGAGTTGGACACAACTGAGCAACTAGGCACATGAGAATCTGCAACTCTCAATTTGCCTCCTCTTTTTATAATTCTTCACCATATTTGCTTTGGCCAGGTCACCCTTGAGTGTTAAATAGGTGATTAAAAAAATTTGACTCCTCTACCCAATGCTTCTGAAATTCATGAATATTCTCCCTATCCCCCAAATGACTTTTCTCTTGGTTTTGCCACCAGCTGGTAAAACAAAAGCTAGAACTTAAATGTGTGATCAATGATAATTTGTTACATATTTTATTATCACCTTGGGCAGAGAAAGTGACACCAGAAAATTTAGGTGTGGAAATGAAGTAAATTTTTTTGTAACCAGTTTTAAGTGAGCATTCAGATGTACTTTGATAAAAAGTAAGTTTTGCCTTTTCTTTGAGTGAAAAAAAGTTAATTCAGTAAAAATGTCTCAGATCTTTGATCTAATGCCTTTAGATACCTTTTAATTAGATTAAAGTTTTAAAAATTACTGGAGAAAAAGATTAGTTGTTATGAAGTCAGTAGTAATAGTGTTAGTCACTAAGTTGTGTCCGACTCTTTGTGACCCCATGGACTGTAGCCCACCAGGCTCCTATGTCCATGAAATTCTCCAGGCAAGAATACTAGAGTGGGTAGCCATACCCTCCTCCAGGGAATCTTCCTGACCCAGAGATCAAACCCGGTCTCCTCCATTGCAGGCAGACTCTTTACCATTTGAGCCACTAAGGAAGCCCATATGAAGTTGGTGAAAGTGAAACTCACATCCGACTCTTTGCGACCCCATGGACTGTAGCCTCCCAGGCTCCTCTGTCCATGGAATTCTACAGGCAAGAATACTGGAGTTGGTAGCCATTCCATTCTCCAGGGGATCTTCCAACCCAGGGACTGAACCCAGGTCTTCCACATTGCAGGCAGATTCTTTACTGTCTTGAGCCATCGAGAAGCCCAAGTCAACTGGAGTAAGTAGCCTATCCCTTCTCTAGGGGATCTTCCTGAAGCATGGTCTCCTGCATTGCAGGCAGATTCTTTACCAGCTGAGCTACCAGGGAAGCCCCAAGTAACTTGAAATCAGTAGTTTGACATTAATGCCTAACAAAAGTATAAAGGAAAACAGACTAAGTTAACTTTGAAAAACTATGGAACCTCTCATAGACTACCTAATCCATGCTTCTCAAAGTGTAGTTTGCCTGTTCGTTCCAGGCCAGTTTGTTAGCTGTGTGCAAGAAATAAAAAACTAAAATCAAAAGTAAGCCTTCAGACGTCTTTATACCCATTTGACATTGTTGTGACAGCAAGTATGGGATACCTTTGTGTTTTGTAAAATACTCGTCCACCACAGAGTAGAAGACAATTTTTTAAAGTGCTTCACCATGCAACATCACTTTCAGTCTGCCTCAACCTTAAAGGAATCACTGTCTTGATATATAATATCATAGGTTAGCTTTGTCTCTTTTAATACCTAGTCATGTGCATCTGGCTCTTTTGATCAACATTGTCCCTATTGGATTCATCCCTACTATAATGTGGAGCAATTGTTTGTTCATTCTTAATAATGTAACAGCCTTAGCAAGGTGTGCACTGTGGACCCCCAGGATTTCTCTTTTAGGAATTTATTCTTCCCTTTTTGTTTTTCAGGCCTTCTTTGGGTATACAAAGTAATTATTATTTTAATCCCATGTGGTAGCTCAGATGGTAAAGAATCTGCCTGCAATGCAGGAGACCCAGGTTTGATCCCTGGGTTGGCAGGATCCCCTGGAGAAGGAAATGGCAACCCATTCCAGTATTCTTACCTGGAGAATTCCATGGACAGAGGATCCTGGTAGGCTACAGTCCATGGCATCTCCGAGTCGGACCTGATTGAGTAACTGTCACACACACACACACACATGTATTTTGTAGGAAAGTAACAATTTTCAAATTCTTTGGTCTCAGATCAAAAAGTGTATCAATAAAAATGATCAACTAGAGAGATCTATCGGAGAAGGCAGTGGCAGCCCACTCCAGTACTCTTGCCTGGAAAATCCCATGGATAGAGGAGCCTGCAGAGGCTGCAGTCCATGGGGTCGCTATGAGTCAGACAGGACTGAGAGACTTCACTTTCCCTTTCATGCATTGGAGAAGGAAATGGTGACCCACTCCAGTGTTCTTGCCTGGAAAATCCCAGGGTCAGGGGAGTCTGGTGGGCTGCCATCTACGGGGTTGCACAGAGTCGGACACGACTGAAGCATCTTAGCAGCAGCAGCAGCAGCAGCAGCAGAGAGATCTGTGAATTAGATTCATTTTCTTCAGCTCCAAAATCACTGCAGATGGTGACTGCAACCATGAAATTAAAAGACACTTGCTCCTTGGAAGAAAATCTATGACAAACCTAGACAGCATATTAAAATGCAGAGACATTACTTTGCCAACAAAGGTCAAAGCTATGGTTTTTCCAATAGTCATGTTTGGATGTGAGTTGGACCATAAAGAAGGTTGAGTACTGAAGAATTGATGCTTTCAAATGTGGTGCTGGAGAAGACTCTTGAGAGTCCCTTGAACTCTCCCAAGAAAAAAAGTCCCAAGAATAAAAACAGTCATTCCTAAAGGAAATCAACTCTTAGTATTTATTTGAAGGACTGATGCTGAAGCTGAAACTCCAGTACTTTGGCCACCTGATGGGAAAAGCCAACTCATTGGAAAAGACTCTGATGCTGGGAAAGATAGAAGGCAGGAGGAGAAGGGGACGGCAGAGGATGAGATGGTTGGATGACATCACCAACTCAGTGGATACAAGTTGGAGCAAGCTCTGGGAGATGGTGAAGGACAGAGAAGCCTGGTGTGCTACAGTCCTTGGGGTCACAAATAGTTGGACAGGACTGAACAACAATAAAATTTAAATTCAAAAAAGATAAATACAATATTATTTTAGGTCCCCAAAATCAACTGTATAAATATAGGAAAGAGACGTGGCAGTGTTTCACATGAAAGTGAGTCAATGGGTATTTTTTATCTCAAAGGCTATAATATTCAACAATGTAAAAGCCACTAAAAATAAGTCAGTGCATTCTTAAGCTGCATTAAAGGGCATACAGTATCTATATTATAAGACTGAATATTACCACAACCTTCTGTACTTGTCACTCATTTATTCTAGTATTACTAGCCAGTAAGTTTTGGGGGGTAGTTAGGTAGTAAAGGCTGGTATGGAAAATGCCACATGATAAGGGCTTTTAATAAAGCATAGTAGGCACACGGATAGAGATGGGTCATTTGGAGAGGAGAGAGTTTAGTGATAGCCTAAAAATTCTCCCTAAGGAGATCACAGACTCAGTGGACACGAGTTTGAGCAAACTTCAGGAGATGGTGACGGACAGGGAAGCCTGGTGTGCTGCAGTCCGTGGGTCGCACAGAGTCAGACACACCCAAGCAACTGAACAATAAATTGGGAGCTGGGCAGTGTTCTAGGCACTGGCACTCAGCAGTGGAAAAAGTGATGTTCAGGCAAAGCAGTAAAGGTAATCTGAGATCAAAAACTGTTGGACTACAGTTTCTTCTCAGGTTTAATAGGAAGTATTCTTGTGTTGTGTAATAGGCAGAACCCTTTAGGACTTCCAGCTCTAGGTTTCTGTGATTCTCTAATGATCTGATCAACTGAATCAGACTCAAAGTATTCTTCAGAGCCTTCTGTTTATTTTTTTAAATTATATTGTGGTATAATTCAAGTACCATATAATTCATCTACTTAAAGTGTACGGTTCACTCAGTGGGTCAGTCACTTCAGTTGCTCACTTGTGTTCAACCTTTTGCAACCTCATGAATTGCAGCAAGCCAGGCCTCCCTGTCCTTTTCCAACTCCCGGAGTTTACCCAAACCCATGTCCATTGAGTCAGTGATGCCATCCAACTATCTCATCCTCTGTCGTCTCCTTCTCCTCCTGCCCTCAATATTTCCCAGCATCAGGGTCTTCTCAAATGAGTCAGGTCTTCGCATCAGGTGGCCAAAGTATTGGACTCTCAGCTTCAGCAACAGTCCTTCCAATGAATATTCAGGACTGATTTCCTTTAGGATGGACTGGTTGGATCTCCTTGCAGTCCAAGGGACTCTCAAGAGTCTTTCTCCAACATCGTAGTTCAAAAGCATCAATTCTTCGGCGCTTAGCTTTCTTTATAGTCCAACTCTCACATTCATACTTGACTACTAGAAAAACCATAGCCTTGACTAGATGGACCTTTGTTGGCAAAGTAATGCCTCTGCTTTTTAATATGCTGTCTAGGTTGGTCATAGCTTTTCTTCCAAGGAGCAAGTGTCTTTTAATGTCATGGGTGCAGTCACCATCTGCAGTGATTTTGGAGCCTGAGAAAATAAAGTCTCTCACTGTTTCCCCGCCTACTTCCCATTAAGTGATGGGACCAGGTGCCATGATCTTCGTTTTCTGAATGTTGAGTTTTAAGCCAGCTTTTTCACTCTCCTCTTTCACTTCCATCATGAGGCTTTTTAGTTCCTCTTTGCTTTCTGCCGTAAGGGTGGTGTCATCTGCACGTCTGAGGTTATTGACTTTTCTCCCGGCAGTCTTGATTCCAGCCTGTGCTTCACATTCACTAGTCTGGCGTGTATTTATGGATGTGTGTACCCGTCACCGTCACCGTCAGTTTCAGTTCACAGTCAGTTTCAGAGCATTCTCATCCGCTCAGAAGGAGCCCCGTCGCCCTTCAGCCCCGCCCTCACCCCGCCCCTTTCTCTGTAAGACCCCGCGTGCGCTTGTTCGTGTGCGGGCGCCACACTGACACCCTTTGCGTTGTAATACATTTTCATTCTTTGAAGTGTGAGTCCTCTTACTTTATTCTTCTTTTGTAGGATTGTTTTGGGTATTCTGGGTCCCCTGCAATTGTAGGTGAATTTTAGAATCAGCTTGTCAGTTTTGGCAAAGTTGACTGGAATTCAGATTTTGTTGCATCTGTCAGTCAGCTTAGGGACTATTGCCTAAGATCTTAATGTTAAATCTCCTTATCCAAGGGCATGGGATGATTTTTCATTTACTTGGATCTTTATTTTCTTTCAATAATATTTTGTAGTTCCAAAGTGTTTTATTCTTTTTGATGCTGTTGTGAATAAAATTATGTTCTTTATTTTTGGATTGTTTAATGTGAATGTATAGGAATATCATTCATTTTTAAATATTTGTTTATATCCTTCAGTCTTGCTGAACTTGTTTATTCCAGTAGGTTTTGGGGGTTTTTTTGGTGGATTCATTCGGATTCTCTAACTATAAGACTGTGTCATCTGTGAATAGTTCTATTTCTTCCTTACCAATATGGATGCAATTCACTTCTTTTTCTTACCTATTTTTCCCTGACTAGAATCTCCAGTACAGTATTGAAAAGAAGTTGTAAGAGGGGGCATTCTTGTCTTGTTTCTGGTCTTAATGGAAAAGCATCCAGTTGCCTAATAATGGGTATTAGGCGAAGTGTGGTATTATTAGCTGTGGGTTTTTCATAGATAACCTTTATCAGATTAGGAAGTTCCTTTCAAGTTATTGAGTCTTTTAATCATGAAATGATGTTGACTTTGTCAAATGCTTTTTCTGCATCTATTCAGATTATTATGAGATTTTTGGTTTTTATTCTATTGATGTAATGAATTACATTAATTGATTTTTGGCTGTTAAACCAACCTCTCATCCCTGAGAAAAATACCACTTAGTCATGGTACACAGATATTTTTAACGTGTTGTTGGATTTAGTTTGCTAGTCTTCTGTTGAGTCTTTTACATTCCCATTCATAAGAAATACTGATCTGTAGTTTTCTTGTGATGTCTTTGTTTGGCTTGGTATCAACATAATACGGGTCTTATAAAACGAGTTAGAAAATTGTTCCTTCCCCTTCCATAATCCATCTGCACCTGGGTTTTCTTTGCATAAATTTTTGATTACTGATTCAGTTTCTTTACTTGTAACAGGTCTATCAGATTATTTGTTTCTTCTTGAGACAGTTTTAGTAATTTATGTCTTCTGAGGAATTTGTCTAATTTTGTAGTTTAGGTTATTGAGATTTTTTTTCTTTTTTAATACAGACATTTACAGCTATAATTGCCTTCTTAGCACTACTTAAGTTATAGTCTATAAGTATTTCTTTCCCAAATTTGTCCTTGTTATTGATTTTAGGGGCTTCCCAGGTGGTGCTAGTGGTAAAGAACTCATCTGCTAATTCAGGAGACAAAGGAGATGTAGGTTTGATCCCTAGGTTGGGAAGATCCCCTGGAGGAGGGCATGGCACCCCACTCCAGTATCCTTGCTTGGAGAATCCCATGGACAGAGGAGCCCGGTGAGCTACAGTCCATAGAGTCTCAAAGAGTCAAACACATGCACGCATTGATTTCTAATTTCATTCTGTTGTAGCTGGAGAATATAATGTATTGTTTCTATCCTTTTACTTTATTGAGGTTTGCTTAATGGCCTAGCATATGATTTCTCCTGGATATTCTCTTGTTAGGTGGAGTGTTCTGTAGATGTCTATCAGGTCTAGTTGGTTTTAAGTGTTGTACAAGTCTTCTGCTTCCTTGTTGATCTTCTGTCTAGTTCTATCCTTATTGAGAGTGGGACACTATTTCTTATTGTTGAATTGTCTGTTTTTCTGTTTGTTTTTGTTTCATGTATTTTGATGCTCTGTTAGGAGCGTGTGTGTGTGTTTGGTCTTGTCCAACTCTTTGTGGCCCCGTGGACTGTAGTGCACCAGGCTCCTCTGTCCATGAGATCTTCCAAGCAAGAATACAGGCATGGGTCGCCATTTCCTTCTCCAGGGGATCTTCCTGACCCCGAGATTGAACCCTGTTCCCTTGAGTCTCCTGCACTGGCAGGAGGATTCTTTACCACTGCACCACCTGAGTATAATTGTGTGTCTCTCTGTTGAGTCGCTCAGTCATGCCCAGCTCTCGCGACCCATGGACTGCAGCATGACGTCCATGTTACATCTCTAGTAGCACTTTTTGTTATGAAATCTCATATGAGTGTGGCCATTCTAGCTTTTCCACATTTGGTATTTCATGATACATTTTTTTCCAATTCTTTTATTTGTGATTTTGAATCTAAGGTCTGGCTCAAGACTTCGCTGGTGGTCCAGTGGTTAAGACTCAGTGTTTCCACTGCAAGGGGCACAAATTTGATCCCTGTTCAGGGAGCTAAGATACTGCATGCTGTACAGCACAGCCAAAATAATAATAATAAAATTATTTTTATTGTTTTATTTAAAGTCTGTCTCCTGTAAAGGGACTGTTGTTGGATCATGTTGTTTTAATCCAACCTGACAATGTAATGACTGATCAGATTGTTTAATCCATTCACATATGTTATCGATATAGTTTGATTTATGTCTGCCTTTGTTTTCTGTCTCATGTCTTTTTTGCCCCTCTGTTTTTCTTCCTTTATGTTTTCTTTTGTACTGAGTGAATATTTTCTAATGTAGTATTTTGATTTTATTACTTCATTATTTTTGAGGGTTTTTTAAAGTGATTGCTCTAGGGTTTAACCATATACATCTTAAGTTTTCAGAATCAGCTTCAGATTTAGACAAGCTTAATTCTTATACTATATATAGAAATAATACTTCTATTTTCCCTCTTTTATGGTATTATTGTTATACATATAACATCTGCTAATGTCACAAGCCTAACAGTACATTGTTAGGATCATGACTGTCTCCCATAGTTTTCTCAATCTGTAACACCTTTGCTCTTATATATCTCCTTTGTGTTATTAATAGCACATGTAATGTGCATGTATTACATTTCTATATGTTATAGGCCCAATAATGTTTTATGCATATTATTTTATACCATTACTTTTTCCATCAGCTAACAGAAAAAAGAAAAATAGGCATTTATATTGTCTTTTATAATTACACAGTTATATTACTAGTGCTCTTTGTAGATATCAATTTAAATTACCATCTGAGGTCACTTTCTTTCAACCTAAAGAATTTCCTTTATTTATTCTAAAGTGGATCTGTTAACAGTAAATTCTTTCGGTTTTTGCTTATCTAGGATGCTATTTCACCTTTATTTCTGAATAACGGCTTTACTGAGTAACGGGCTCTACGGGGCCACAAAGAGTTGGACAAGACCAAGCGACTGGACAAACACACACACACACTCCTAACAGAGCATCAAAATACATGAAACAAAAACAAACAGAGAAACAGACAATTCAACAATAAGAAATAGTGTCCCACTCTCAATAATGGATAGAACTAGACAGAAGATCAACAAGGAAGTAGAAGACTTGTACAACACTTAAAAGCTTTTCTTTGAGGACTGTGATTATGTTATTCCACGGCCTTCCTGTCCTCCATTGTTTCTGCTAAATTAGCCTTTATCATATTGGGCTTCCTTTATAAGTGACACATTGTCTTTCTTTTACTACTGTTAAAAGGTAAACTAAGGCATATTAAAAATTTTAAGAGTCTGTTTGAACAAAAAATTGACATGACTTTGGCAGCCCCAAACGAAGTGGTGAGGAGCCCTCTAGAGGAAAGACTTCCATGGAAGAGGCAGAGCAAAGAAGGAGTTACTTGATTGGCACACGAATTTGCTTTACTTGGAAAGTCCTAGTTGGCTCTGTGTGATTAGTTGTGCTGGATTTAATCTCTTAATGTTGAGAGACTTATTGGCTTAGGATTTAGTTTGATTATATAGTCTCCTAAGGCACTAAAGCCACCTCAGTCTAATGGCCTCTCTGTTTAATTAATTTAATGATACCTTCCAATTTTCTTGACCTCTCTCCCCTTCCCTCTCTCTTTCCTCTCCTTAACCCTTCCTATCCTTCCCTGTTTTTCTAGTCCCCCGGTCCTGGACGCAGGAATCTGGTGGAAGGGCCCTCAACCTGAGCTGAGGATTGGAGACTGATCACCTCCTCGGGGCAGAGAACTCGAATTCTGGTTCTGGTCTGGTCTGATTTCTGGTAGGGCCGAGTTCCAGTCCTCCCTTCTCTGGAGGCCCAGGGAAAAGTCCCATAACGCCTGGGCATCTGTAGGTGGCAGGAGACGTCTGTAAGGCCACCCCTTTCCCCTCCTCTCCCGCCTCCTCCCCCTTCTTCTTTCAACTTGGCTTCCTTTCCTCCCTTGAAGTCTTTGATGTTAGTACTTGGATCTGAAGTTCTGTGTCTCTATAGGAGGTTTTCTGAGAGACTGTATTCTTGTATTTAAGGGCTTCCCTGGTGGTGCAGAGGTTAAAGCGTCTGCCTGCAATGTGGGAGACCTGGTTTTAATCCCTGGGTCGGGAAGATCCCCTGGAGAAGGAAATGGCAACCCACTCCAGTATTCTTGCCTGGAGAATCCCATGGACGGAGGAGCTTGGTGGGCTACAAAGAGTCCACGGGTCGCAAAGAGTCGGACATGACTGAGCGACTTCACTTTCACTTTGCAATTTTCTCCTTGTCTTCGACTTTTAGCATTTTTTTATGGTGTGTGTATTAGGTCTTATTAGATTCATCCTACTTGGAGTTTGAGATTCTTGGGTGTATAGATTATTGTTTTTCCATAACCTTGGAAAGTTTTTAGCTACTATTTCTTTAAAGACTTTTTTCCCACCTTTCCTCTCTTTGTATTCCCATTTCATGTGATTTATGGATTTCACGATGTCCTACATTTCCCTGAAGCTTGGTTTTTTTCTCCTTCATTCCCTTTTCTCTCTGATGTCAGCTTACATACTATCAATCACTGTATCTTCAGGTTCACTAGTTCTGTCTTATGCCAGTTCAGATCTACTCTTGAGCCCTTCTAGTAATTTTTGGATTCATGTCAATGTATGGCAAAACCAATACAGTAATGTAAAGTAAAATAAAGTAAATATTAAAAAAATATAAAAACTTTTAGCTCTGTGAATGTATAATGTAAACTTTTAGTTCTGTGAAGGTATAATGTAAACTTTTAGTTCTGTGAATGTATAATGTAAAGTTTTAGCTCTGTGAATGTATAATGGATACTGTGGAATTGTTTCCCATAATCCAGTGTTTGGTCACTCTCACAGGTAGTTTTGTGGCTTTTTTCATGATGTACACATGGGTCGTACTGTCATACTTGCCTGTTCCTTCACATGCCTTGAAATACTTTTTTAGAAGCTGAATATATTACATTATATATTATAGCAGCTCTTGTTCTCCACCCTTTCACTGATGAGGAAGGCTTGTTATTGTTGTTTGTTAATTTTTTTAGTAACTGGCTAGATTCTTTTAGTAAAGTAGCCTAAGGCCTTCTCAGAATGCCTGCCTCTCCTGTATGGAACTACCATGCCTTGAGGACTAGGAAAAGAGTTTTCATGGTCCCAGTACTTATTCTAAGGGAGCTAGGCCCAGGGTAGAGCTTCTGATCCACTTTCCTGTGCCTGAGCCTCAGCACCGGGCATCTGGGGGCCAGAAGAATATACAGGTCCACCCAGCCCTTCCCAGAAAGAGTCCTCTGTGCGGGAGCTGAGGAGGGAGGGAGCCCTGTGTTCTGGCTGCAGCAGTCCAGTGTGGAGTCTCTGCCTTGCTGAGTGGAGAGGGGGAAAGGAACGAGCCATTTCCCACAGACTCCTGCCTCTCTTACTGAATTTTCATACTTTGATTCTTTTTTGTTTTTTGTTTTGAAGACCATTTCTAGAGGCTTCCAGTGGTTGGGAGTTTATTATATAGTATTGACCAGTGCACTGAGAAGTGGGTCAGTGGAACTCCTAATTCTGAAAGTCAGTCTCCTATATATTGCTTCGTGATTATAACATCTTTCTTTTAAGAAGGGTGGGTGAACTTTTAAGAATCCTTCAAATCAGCAGATGGCAATGCTTCTTACTTCAGTCTTACAGACTTGGAATGTAGAAATTAGTGTTTTAGTCAGAGTGTAAGTAAGTAAGTGTTAGTCACTCAGTCGTGCCTGACTCTTTGCGACTCCATGGACTGCAGCCCACCAGGCTCCTCTGTCCATGAGATTTTCCAGGCAAGGATACTGGAAGGAGTTGCCATTTCCTTCTCCAGGGGATCTTCCCAACCCAGGGATCGAACCTGGGTTTCCTGTACTGCAGGCAGATTCTTTACCAACTAAGCTACAAGGAAAGCCTAAGGAATATGTAAATCTGTATGAAGAAGACCCAAGGATAAAAGGGAACTTAATCTTCACAATGGTGTATTTTCTATGAAACACATTAGTAATAAATTACAAAGACATACCTCAAAGATACTGGATTCAGTTGCAAACCACCCCAATAAAACAAATATTGCAATAAAGCAAGTCACACAGATATTTTGGTTTCCCAACACATAGAAAAATTACGTTTATGTTTTTACTATACTATTGTCTGTTAAGTGTGAAATAGCGTTATGCTTAAAAAACAGGGTATACAATGGAATAATTTACTCAGTTATAAAAAAGAACACATTTGGGTCAGTTCTAATGAGGTGGATGAAACTGGAGCCTATTATACACAGTGAAGTAAGTCAGAGAGAAAAACACCAATACAGTATATCAATGTATATATATTGAATTTAGAAAGATGATGCAAGACAGCAAAAGAGACACAGATATAAACAACAGACTATTGGACTCTGTGGGAGAAGGCGAGGGTTGGATGATTTGAGAGAATAGCTTTGAAACATGTATATTACCACATGCGACATAGACGACCAGTCCAAGTTCGATGCATGAAACAGGGCACTCAAAGCTGGTGCACCGGGACAACTCAGAGGGATGGGATGGGGCGGGGAATGCAAGACAGCAAAAGAGACACAGATATAAACAACAGACTATTGGACTTTGTGGGAGAAGGCGAGGGTTGGATGATTTGAGAGAATAGCTTTGAAACATGTATATTACCACATGCGACATAGACGACCAGTCCAAGTTCGATGCATGAAACAGGGCACTCAAAGCTGGTGCACCGGGACAACTCAGAGGGATGGGATGGGGAGGGGGGTGGGAGGGGTTTCGGGATGGGGAAACACATGTACACCCGTGGCTGATTGAATATATGGCAAAAACCACCACAATAAAGTAATTAACCTCCAATTAAAATAAATAAATTGTAAAAAGCAGTGTATATACATACTGTAATTAAAAAATAAACCTGCTATAAAAATGGCACCAATAGACACTTCACACAGAGTTGCCACAGACCTTCAATTTGTAAAAAATTCAGTATCTGCGAAGTACAATAAAGCAAAGTCTGATCAGACAAGGCATACCTGTACCTAACCTTGCAGCAGTTGTTAGCTGTAGACTATTTCCTTATTTTCTCTTGTGCTGGTTAGGACTTTTTTTACCCAGATGTTTTGCCGATGTTTCTTTCTAAAAATGTTTATCCACTCCTAACACATTTGTCTGTTCTATCTTCTGTCTCTCTGGAGTGATTTTACTTTAGTGAAACTGGTCCTTGATGCAAGAAGATAAGGGAATGGTGATTCACCACTTCCTTCTCCCCATCAGGGACACATGTCTCAAGTCTCTGCAGTGTACTCAGCGAGATCTAAGGCACGATTGCTCTTCAAGATATTTATTATCTAATGAGTAGATAAGCATATATTAATACTTTAAAAGTAAACCACAAGGTGTGATTTTACAATCTTCCCAAGAAGGAAAGGGCTTCTCAGGTGGCAGAGTGGTAAAGAACCCACCTGCTGATGTGGGAGACGAAAGAGATTAGAGTTCGATCCCTGGGTTGGGAAGATCCCCTGGAGGAGGGCATGGCCACCCACTCCAGTATTCTTGCCTGGGGAATCCCATGGACTGAGAGCCTGGTGGGCTACTGTCTATAGGGTAAGTCTTGAGTGTCTTAGCACACTCAAGAAGGAAGAGGACCCAGGATGGGGTTACAGGCTTGAAGAAAGTAGAAAAGGTTTACAACAACCAAATGTTTAACATGGTAGAAATTTAATAAACAAAGAATTATGTAAACAAAGTGAGAGAGAGCATGGTATGGTAACCTTCCTGGGCATCCTCACCCTACCTCATTTTAGCTCTGTGGCTAGGATGGGGCAAGTAACTAAACTTCTTTGTGATTCAGTCTCTTTAGGTAAGGAAAATAAGAACTGAGCAACTACAAAGGATAGTTGGATGAACCAAATGAAATAATGCGCTAGAATAATGCCTATTTACTATCCTCATCACCATGGTCTTGATCACAGGTTTTCTGAGCCCCAGTGATTTTTGGGTAGTATTAATTGGAAGTGTCATCAGACTTCACGGAGGTCAACATATTTCCAGTGTTTAATAAAGTTTTAAAAACTTAAATATACCTTCATAGAAGTACACAGCTCATTAAGTATACAGCTCGATGCATTATCATGAAGTGAATCCATTTAGGTAGCCAGTACCCAGATTATGACAGAAAACAACAAAATTCTGTAAAGCAGTTATCCTTCACTTAAAAAATATATTAATGAAAAAAAAATTGCACAAAGCTTTCTCCTCGTGTGCATTTCTGGTCATTCCCCACTCACCAAAGATGACCACTGTTTTAGTTTGTATTGCCGTAGATAAGCTTTGCCTGTTCTTGAACTTTATATATATATATCATCTAAGTGTGTAGTCTTCTATGCTTTGTTTTTTCTCATTTTATTCTCTTTGTGAAATTCATTCATGCAGCAGTGAATCCTGTAGTAATTCATTCATTCTTATTCTGCATAGTATTTCATTACATGAATATCCTGCGGTTTATCCATTTTTTTCTTTGCAGTTTTTTTCTCTCTTTTGTTACCTGACTTTTGGGAACATCCTATACTCTTGTGTTCTAGATATGAGTCCATTGTATTGATATATATTTTCTCTTTGGGTTGTTTTTGCCTACCTTTACTGATGTTCATACATTAATAGAAATTCTTTATACTGCTACAGATCAGTTATAGTTGAAACTTTACCTTTATAATTACTGCTTTTATTGTTTAGGAAATTTTTGCTTGTCTCAAAGTCAATTTCTGGAAACTTTATTATCTTACCTAGTTACATCTTAGGATGGAATTTTGTATATGGTGTGAGATAAGGGTAAAGTTTCAGTTATTTTTATATAGATATCCAAGTGGTCCAGCACTGTTTGTTGGAATTATTTCTCTATTTTCTTTCATCTTCCCTTGATTAATTTCTTGTGCCAATACCGTAATGTTTTAATTATCTAGCTTTATAACAAATCTTCATTTCTGGTATATAAACTCATTACATTTTTTGTTATTTAAGGTTTGTGAGGGGTGGGCTATGTTTGGCCCTTTACATTTTAATGTAAGTTAGGAACTGTCTATTCAGTTTGCATACGCACATTCACAATTCACGCACAAACCTCCTAGGATATGGTTCAGTTCACTTTAGCCTCTCAGTTGTGTCCGACTCTTGCAACCCCATGAATCACAGCACACCAGGCCTGCTTGTCCATCACCAACTCCCGGAGTTCACTCAAACTCATGTGCTTCGAGTTGGTGATACCATCCCACCATCTCATCCTCTGTCATCCCCTTCTCCTCCTGCCCTCAATCCCTCCCAGCATCAGAGTCTTTTCCAATGAGTCAGCTCTTCGCATGAGGTGGCCAAAGTATTGGAGTTTCAGCTTCAGTATCAGTCTTTCCAATGAACACCCAGGGTTGATCTCCTTCAGAATGGACTGGTTGGATCTCCTTGCAGTCCAAGGGACTCTCAAGAGTCTTCTCCAATACCACAGTTGAAAAGCATCAATTCTTCAGTGCTCAGCTTTCTTCACAGTCCAACTCTCACATCCACATATGACCCTGGAAAAACCATAGCCTTGACTAGACAGACCTTTGTTGGCAAGGTAATGTCTCTGCTTTTGATATGCTGTATAAGTTGGTCACAACTTTCCTTCCAAGGAGTAAGCGTCTTTTAATTTCATGGCTGCAGTCAACATCTGCAGTGATTTTGGAGCCCCCAAAAATAAAGTCTGACACTGTTTCCACTGTTTCCCCATCTATTTGCCATGAAGTGATGGGACCAGATACCATGATCTTCGTTTTCTGAATGTTGAACTTAAAGCCAACTTTTCACTCTCCTCTTTCACTTTCATCAAGAGGCTCTTTAGTTCCTCTTTACTTTCTGCCATAAGGGTGGTGTCAGCTGCATATCTGAGGTTATTGATGTTTCTCCCAGCAATCTTAATTCCAGTTTGTGCTTCATCCAACCCAGCATTTCTCATGATGTATTCTGCATAGAAGTTAAATAAGCAAGGTGACAATATACAGCCTTGATAAACTCCTTTCCTGATTTGGAACCATTCTGTTGTTTCATGTCCAATTCTAACTGTTGCTTCCTGACCTGCATACAGATTTCTTAAGAGGCAGATCAGGTGGTCTGGTATTCCCGTTTCTTTAAGAATTTTCCACAGTTTGTTATGGTCCACACAGTCAAAGGCTTTGGCATAGTCGATAAAGCAGAAATAGATGTTTTTCTGAAACTCTGTTGCTTTTTCCATGATCCAGTGGATGTTGGCAGTTTGAGCTCTGGTTCCTCTGCCTTTTCTAAATACAGCTTTAACATCTGGAAGTTCATGGTTCACGTACTGTTGAAGCCTCACTTGGAGAATTTTGAGCATTACACTGCTAGCATGGGAGATAAGTGCAGTTGTAAGGTAGTTTGAACATTCTTTGGCATTGCCTTTCTTTGGGGTTGGAATGAAAACTGACCTTTTCCAGTCCTATGACCACTGCTGGGTTTTCCAAATTTGCTGGCATATTGAGTGCAGCACTTTCACAGCATCATCTTTCAAGATTTGAAATAGCTCAACTATAATTCCATAACCTCCACTAGCGTTGTTTGTAGTGATGCTTCCTAAGGCCCACTTGACTTCGCATTCCAAGATTCTGGCTCTAGGTGAGTGATCATACCATCGTGATTATTTGGGTCGTGAAGATCTTTTGTGTATAGTTCTGTGTATTCTTGCCACCTCTTCTTAATATCTTCTGCTTCTTTTAGGTCCATACCATTTCTGTCCTTTATTGTGCCCATCTTTGCATGAATTGTTCCCTTAGTATCTCTAATTTTCTTGAAGAGATCTCTAGTTTTTCCCATTCTGTTGTTTTCTTTGCACTGATCACTGAGGAAGGCTTTTTATCTCTCCTTGCTATTCTTTAGAACTCTGCATTCAAGTGGGTATATCTTTCCTTTTCTCCTTTGCCTTTCACTTCTCTTCTTTTCACAGCTATTTGTAAGGCGTCCTCAGACAAGCATTTTGCCTTTTTGCATTTCTTTTCCATGGGGATGGTCTTGCTCCCTGTTTTCTGTACAATGTCACGAACCTCCGTCCATAGTTCTTCAGGCACTCTGTCTATCAGATCTAATCCCTTGAGTCTATTTCTCACTTCCACTGTATAATCGTAAGGGATTTGATTTAGGTCATACCTGAACAGTGTGTTCTCTTGGCAAAACTCTATTAGCCTTTGCCCTACTTCATTCTGTACTCCAAGGCCAAATTTGCCTGTTACTCCAGGTGTTTCTTGACTACCTACTTTTGCATTCCAGTCCCCTATAATGAAAAGGAAATTTTGTTGGGTGTTAGTTTATTTAGGTTAACTTTATTTCAATGAGATTTTTCAGTTTGTAGTTATGTGTAATTTGTTAGATTTGTTCCTAGGTGTTGATTATTCAGATGCTATTATATATTGTGTTGTTTTAAAAGTGTATATTATATAATTATTTATTTCTAGACCTAAAAAGTTAATTTTTGTTTATATTGCTGTCATATCCACTATTTTCTTAAATTTGGTTATTAATTCTGTGATTTTGTCTTTAGAGACTTTTGAATTTTTTGCTTACTCAGTCATTCAATTTATGAAGAGTGACAGTTTCTTTCTTTTTAGTCCTTTGGGGGAGGGAGTGAAGGGGGCATTGATTATAACCACCAGAAACTCCAATAAAGTGTTAAAATAGAAATGATAGTAGATATCTTTTCCTTGTTGCTTATCTTAGAGCCAAAGGTTTCAGCATTTTACTACTAAGTATGATATTTGCTATATTTCTTTTTATAACTTCCTCTCACATGAAAGAAGGTTCCATCTATTCTTAGCTTACTTAAAGTTTTTATTGTGAGTGTACGTTTTCTGCATTTGTTTAAGTGATTATACATTTATTCTTCCTTATGTTGATGTAATGAATTAAATTGATTAATTTTCTAATGTTAAAGCCAGTCTTGGATTGAATTCATAACTTGGTTATGAATTTAGTCTGATTTGATAAGCTGATATTTGCTTTTGCATCTGTGTTTATCTTGTGTTATATTTTTTATCAGAGTTTGTCTCAAAGAATGCTACTCATAGAAAGAATTAAAATGTATTTTCCTTTTCTTCTATTTTTTAAGAAAAATTTACTGATACAGCTATCCTGGCCAGAATTTTCATCTGTGGGAAAGTTTTTAGTTACAGATTCAGTTTCTTAATAGTTAACGATTCTTTTGATTTTTCCAGTTCTTCTTGTATCATTTTATCTTCATACATTATTTTTCTTAGAATTATTTCATTTAAATTTGAAATGCATTGCTAGGAACTTGATTAGTTTTTCTCAGAAATCTAACCTTTGGCTTAGTTAATTATCTAGAATGCTAATTCCTATTGTGATATTTTCCTTGATGCTTGGGTTATTTACAAGTATATTGATTAATTTCCAAACATTGTAATTCCGTATCTGTATTACTGATTTTCAGCTTAATTCTACCATTGTTAATTCACGTATCAGTACTTCTCAAACTGTCTTGATAGAGGACTTGTTTTTTGGGTTTTTTTTTTCCCCCAATCTCTGTTGGGCTGGTAACTTTTGTAAAATATAACAAAAATGATTTTATTAGAAAACTGAAATAAAAAGATATGTAAGATCTAAGCCCTAATTTTTCATCATTAGATTCTTCAGATGCAGGTATTATGCTTGGCTGTAGTATTTTCTGAACACTTGCTCTCAGTTTCTAAACCTAGTTGAGTTCAGTAACTCACTGTGATTCAGTAACACCTGTACCCCAGCCCTGATCCATGGAACACAATTTAAGTAGCGCTGCTTATTGTGACTTCAGTCTTTGAAGTTTGTTGAATTTGCTTTAGAGCTTAGCACATGTCAACTTCAATAAATGTTCTGTGTGATGTTTAAAAGGAGGTCACTCTGCAGTTGTAGGGTGGAGTGCTTTGTGTATGTCATTTAGATCAAGTGTGTTCAGTATTTCTTTTTATCTAACCCTTCCATGGATTACTGAGAGAGGTATATTAAATCTCTCATTGATTATGGATTCGTGTGTTTCCCCCTTTAGTTCTGTCCTTGTTTCTCTTATATATCTTGAACCTATGTTATCAGTTCGCTTCAGTCGCTCAGTCATGTCCAACTCTTTGCGACCCCATTAACCATAGCACACCAGGCCTCCCTGTCCATCACCAACTCCTGGAGTCCACCCAAACCCATGTCCATTGAGTTGGTGATGCCATCTAACCATATCATCCTCTGTCGTCCCCTTCTCTTCCTGCCCCCAATCCCTCCCAGTATCAGGGTCTTTTCCAATGAATCAGCTCTTCTCATGAGGTGGCCAAAGTACTGGAGTTTCAGCTTCAGCATCAGTCCCTCCAATGAACACCCAAAACTGATCTCCTTGAGGATGGACTGGTTGGATCTCCTTGTAGTCCAAGGGACTCTCAAGAGTCTTCTCCAGCACCACAGTTCAAAAGCATCAATTCTTCAACACTCAGCTTTCTTTATAGTCCAACTCTCACATCCATACATGACTACTGGATAAACCATAGCCTTAACTAGACGGACCTTTGTTTTCAAAGTAATGTCTCTGCTTTTTAATATGCTGTCTAGGTTGGTCATAACTTTCCTTCCAAGGAGTAAGCGTCTTTTAATTTCATGGCTGCAGTCACCATCTGCAGTGATTTTGGAGCCCCTGCAGCCACTGTTCCACTGTTTCCCCATCTATTTGCCATGAAGTGATGGGATCAGATGCCGTGGTCTTAGTTTTCTGAATGTTGAGCTTTAAGCCAACTTTTTCACTCTCCTCTTTGACTTTCATCAAGAGGCTCTTTAGTTCTTCTTCACTTTCTGCCATAAGGATGGTGTCATCTGCTATCATATGTTATCAGATATATTCAGATTTAAGATTGGCCCTTTTAACACTTTGATATTTCTCCCTTTTATTGCTAGTGTTGGATTTTGCCTTAAAGTGTACTTTATCTGATAATTAGCATACCATTGCCAACTTTACTTTCATTGGTGTATGCCTTTTTATATTCTTTTAGAAAGATCATCTCAAAAAAAAAAAAGATGGTATCTTGTAACCAACATATAGTTTGCTGGTTAATTTATTCATCAACTGTATTGAGATATAATTTGCATACAATAAAATATGTATTTAAATGCCTGATTTGATGAGATTTGACAAATAGATACACCCATGTAATACTAGCACAACGAAGACATAGAACATTTCAAAGCTCGAAAGGTTCCTTAGTGTCCTTTCTCATTGCTAGTCTGTGCTCCATCTTAAGCAATCACTCTTCTACTTTCTCCCGCTGTAGATATGTTTCATGTAAGTGTAATTGTATCATATGTACTGTTTTGGGTCTGATTCCTTTGAAGACAAGAAGCAATGCAGAATGTTAGACTAATCACAGCACATTTCCTTATCTCCAGGAATTTGACCCTCAAGTCCTGGCTGACTTGGTAGACCTCCAGTGCCTTCATACTGATGTGTTTGAATTTTATTGAAGTCTTCTAGTTGGTATCAGTGGGAGGGGTGGTGTAAAACCTAATAGTCCTTGATAGCCCAAAGCTGAAGACTCCAGTAGTCATATAGTGAAAGTACAAAGGTTCAGAGATCAAGTTTGAGGGTGAGTATTCTAACTAAATGGAATCCAAGAAATCTGAGCAGGACTGAAAGATTCAAAGGTGTATTTTTTCCATTAAATAAAGGATATGTATCTGTATATTTTCTGTCAGTTGAGATTTAGTGCCAGAAACAAGGTGTTTTAAGCAGAAGAGCATTTAGTGCAGAAAATGAATGGTTATAAATTGTTGGGAGGTCTAAAGGAGTAAATTTTAGACTTGGCTTGCAAGAATGGCTCTGCTGGTAATTAGAGAGCTGCTCTGTCAGAGGAGCTACTCAATGACTCCCTCAGGGACCACCACTGGAACTGTACAAAAAGCTTAGTTGCTGGCATCACACCACCACGATCTTGCTTGCTAGCAGCAGTAAAAAGAAGCCCAGCAAGAAAGCCTTTCTTTTCTGCTTTCCAGATTTCACAAGAGTGCCTCCCACTGATAGATCCTAATTTGAATCAAGCACTGTTCAATGGGAATATGTACGTGTGTGTGAATGCGCGCCTGTTGGTTGCTCAGCCATGTCTGACTCTTTGCCACCCTGTGGACTGTGGTTCCTGGAGTGGGTTGCCATTCCCCTCTCCAGGGGATCTTCCCGACCCAGGGATCGAACCCGGGTCTCCTGCATTGCAGGTGGGCTCTACCACTGAGCCACCAGGGAAGCCCCCAAAGGGAGTATAGCAATTATAATTTTTGGCTTAGGAACTTTCCCAAGTTTTAGGAAGATAGAATAAGGGTAGAATGAGAACTGAACCCTAAGTTTCAGCCATGCACTTAAGTGAAAAGTCCAGTGTCCCTCTCACTAAGAGGGTGAAGGGTAATTCAGTGTTGTTCTGAATAAACTGTCAGTTGTTTCCTCTAACACTGCCATCAATAAATATAATGTTTAATGAGACTTTCGATCTTCTGTGCTTTTTTTTTTCTCCTTTCTGCTAACTGAGCATATTATGGCCGATGATTGAAATATCCAGAATGCATTTCAATCAATTAAAGGTTATGTTTGAGTTCAATTAATATTTTAATATTTGTGGAGGGTATATAAGATGCCTGGCATTACCTTGGTAACTCTAAAAATGGAAACAGCTTATCACCAAGAGTGACATTACCTAATTCTGAGATCATTTCAAAGATAATCCTGATATCAGTTTATTTCATAACCAAGCGCATATGGAAACTTGCATCAATTTCATTTCTGATTCTTATTGTGTATTCAAGGACACTCTGATATATTGGTTCCGTAAGTGTTTATAGCAATTCAGATCTTGATGTGAAAATGTCAGTGATCTCCTCAAGGGTAGAAAGCTAAATATAGCTCCTTGAGCTTGAGCATCGCCCTTCCATTGCTGATTTGTCTCCTGCTTCCTTTTTCCTTATAAAATGGATGGTGTGATATCAGTAAAAGGCCTGGATAGTCAGGACCGTGCACACACCACTGCTGTCTAGATGTTTTTGAGTGTGTGTGGTTTGTTGTGAGCCACTCAGGTCTTAAGATGTTTTCAACAGCTGTGGATCATTTGTACTCAAAGGGGAGAATAAAAAAATAAAAACAAACACAGAGACTGGTGAGCTGGACTGTTAGCTTGAGCGTTAAGCATGAAAGTGTTCAGGACTAAAAGAAGGCATGTGATGCTTAAATATTTTTAGTGCGACAGTTTGGGGCGAGTATTTTCATATGTAAGGGAGCTCCTGTTTGTCATTTATAACGATTCTGAATTTGAAATTCACCTCAATTTTCCTCTTGCTCTTTACATTAGAAATAATTCATTGTGAAGAACTCTAAAAACTGACTTCATTTTATTTAAAGCACAGTGATTGTGCTCCATAAGTATTCTAATAGCACTGTGTCAGAGAGCAGGGGGCATACCCTTTAATGTTATTTTTATTATACTGATTTATTATTTATCATATTATTTACTAATATTGACTAACATTAGTAAAATACTTTCAGAGCTGGGTAGTATATAGTTGCCTTTTTAACTTATTTTTGTGAAAATGTATGGTTTGATAAAACTTTGAAGGCACCCTTGGATTGCTTCATCTCCTTCAGAAAGATAGCTTCCTTCATAGAAGAATATTCTTTCCTTAAAAACAAACAAACAAAAAAATACAGTCTTGGAGAAGGACCGTTATTTTATTTACCTACCATCACTTCAGAAAATTCTCTGGTCAGATATTCAGCATTTGAAAGGTAATGTCTGACCAGTGAAATGTTTGAGTGTGTTTTAAATTACTCCTGATTCTAAGTTTATTTTTCTCAGAGATTATCGTTGACTGTTAGGTGTTTGTAGTGCTTCATTGAACGAGTTTAATTTATACTGTTGTGATTTCTAGAGAGCTTATAAAATAATTTGTCAGGGCATGAATCTGTAGGAAAATATCAGAGAAGTCTAATTGAGTATTTTTCTTTATTTGAGACTTTAAAAAATGTCAATAGTGAAGTGTCTTTTAATCCATTTTCTTTTCTTTGTCCTCTCAGGTGGATCTCCTTACTTAGCAACCAAAATTAATGAAGCAAAAGACTTGCTAGAAGCAGCCACCAAACACTGATGGATGCTCAGGGACCACTCTGAAGGAGGAAAAGGGGGACCTTATAAAAATTGTCCTGCATATTAATCTAAACCATGGCCTTCATAATCTTCATATGTGTACCGACCACAGTCATTTCTTCCATGGCTAAGCTATGTGATAATAAAAGATGAACAGTCTGGCTTTGTATTATCTTTCAAAGGAGCCCATGAAAATTCTAGCACTTATCTTTCCCCCTTATTTTCTTCCTCTCTCTGATAGTCATACATTTGAAGACTTCTGTTACTAAGTTCCCCCCGCCCCAGCCCCTGCAGCAGTATAATTATCAGTAATATAATTGGAATTTGTGAGCAAGAGTGTAGAATTTCTTGCTCTTATATTTATGCTCGCATTGTCCCTTGTTTCTTCAAAGGAATTTAGCACTCTGCCTATGTGAGGTGCTGTAAATGTTATGAGACGAAAACCTGACTGCCACCCCAGGAAAGTGAACTGAAGCTTGATGGAATTTACTAAAGGGTGTTTTGTAAAGCAGTGGTTAGGAAAGAACGCTGCTCTCCCAGAGATCCCATGGCTGTAGCATGAGAACTTGGAGAGCTGCTAAAATGATTAAAGGTTTACAGAATGAGCCCTGTGAGGAAAGCCGGAAATTGCTGGGAGAAGTCTGAGGGTTTCGTACTTAATTATATAGTCTTCTGGTGCTGTGTATTTATTCAATTATGCATTCTACAAATATTTATTTACCACCTGTAGCGTGTGAGGCCCTGTAGGGGTCCTCAAGAGTTCCAGGTGTGAACCAGGCGTGGATCCTGACCCAAAGGAACTTGAATTTAGCGGAAAGATAAACCACTGGAGTACTGTTAGCGAGGCACAGATGATACGCCAAAGAGGTTCAAAATAAAAGACTATTTTCCACTGGTCGTCGGGGGGTGTGTCATAGGAGCATAGAGCTGGGCTTTAAAAACAATGAGATAAAAAAAAAAAAAACAATGAGATATACCATATGGTGGGTGAGCCAGCTCTTCTCCTGAGATGAGTCCGAATTAGCAGAAATGGAGCCTATTAGTTCGATTGGAGTGCAGGGTTTCTCCAAAGCGACGGATGAACACACAGTCTGGAAGGCTGCCCTTGTACAGCACATTCAATTTTTTCTTTTTTCCTCAACACAGCCCCTGGTCATCATCACTTTACTGTTCTAAAAGGGAGAAAAGAGAGAGAATGCCAGCATTATTTTCTTGTACTCCTTTGCAACGCTGGCTTCATCCCAGGTAAATAGCACTACTGCATTTCATCTATCTTAAAATGCTTTTGTAATAGTCTAGATGCATCTTTCGCTTTATGACATCCTGTAGTTGGGGGGTTCTCAGCATTGGTGATATTGACTCATTGAGCTGCTAATTCCTCCTTGTGGGGTGCTCTCCTGTGTATGGTAGGATGATTAGCAACATCCCTGCCTGTACCTACGAAAGGCCAGGAGCGCCCTCTCCATTGTGACAGCTGAAAATGTGTCTAGATGTTGCCAGATGTTCCTTGGAGGGCAAAACTGCCCCAGGTAGAGAGGCACTGCTCTAAATGTTAACCGTGTTTTCCTTTGGTACATAAAATAATGGATAACCTGACTTACAGTTGATTCTTAGAGTCACTAAAATATGGTTCTTGCTTTAAAACCCCATGTGTGTCCCCATTTTTGTGCTTTAGTATGTTTTCCAGTCCACTGCTACCCCTGTGCCTTGAATGCCCTCCTGATACCCAGATCTCCATGTGTTCAAAGCCTGGGGATAGTTGAAGGCCAAGCTGAAATGTCTGTCTCTCCTTCTCTGGTGCTTCCAGCAAAAGTAATCCCATGAATTGTCAGCTCTCGGCGAACAAGCACTGTATCTGTCTTTGTCACTGCTACACTGACACTCAATAAATATTTGTTAAATGAACAAATACATTCCTGTAGCACTTTATTCCTCACATTTGGTACCTTGTGAAACAACTCTGTGTAACGTGATATTTCTTCTACAAAAGTACAAGAACCTTTAGAGCAAGAATCTTGTCATTTGTCTTTGTAACCTCCTTAAGTGTGGAGCACTTAGGACTTTGTAGACCTCATAAAGTTGTAAGTACTGAAAAAAATGTTTTTTGAATACTATGCTTCAAAAAATGTTGCCACTAGTTTGAAAGTTATGCTATGCAATATTGGGGTACCCTCAGAACACACCTGTTAATTGACATCATTTTCTAGTCCACACTGTGTTCATGAAAATTTAAGTCCCCAGCATTAGCTTGAAAATAATTTTCTTCATTCTATTCTCATTTATCTGTGAGTGTGTGCCCAAAAATCAGACATCTGGTTTTAAGTACTATCCTCCTATCGCATGATCTGGGGCAATTAATCTGTAAGGCTTTAATTGCCTCATCTATAAAATAGAGAAAATAATAACCCTATCTAAAAAGGTCCTTCTAGTCAAGGCTATGGTTTTTCTAGTGCTCATGTATGGATATGAGAGTTGGACTGTGAAGAAAGCTGAGCACCGAATAATTGATGCTTTTGAACTGTGGTGTTGGAGAAGACTCTTGAGAGTCCCTTGGACTGCAAGGAGATCCAACCAGTCCATCCTAAAGGAGATCAGTCCTGGGTGTTCATTGAAAGGACTGATGCTGAAACTGAAACTCCAATATTTTGGCCACCTCATGAGAAGAGTGACTCATTGGAAAAGACCCTGATGCTGGGAGGGATTGGGGGCAGGAGGCGAAGGGGACGACAGAGGATGAAATGACTGGATGGTGTCACTGACTTGGTGAACACGAGTTTGGGTAAACTCCGGGAGTTGGTGATGGACAGGGAGGCCTGGCGTGCTGCGATTCATGGGGTCGCAAAGTCAGACATGACTGAGCGACTGAACTGAACTGAAAAAGGTTGTTATATGGAATAAGGTTGTTATAAAGCATTTAGTCATATAGCAAATGCTCAAAAAATGCAATTATTGCTTCTTTCAGTATCCCCTCTGTGAGAATACCTTGAAATGAGATTTGGTGTATGTTCCAGTAATCACTGATTTTACTCTTGAACTTGCCATTTAAGTAGTACATGGTGGAGACAGTTCATCTCCATTCAAGAAGCATCAACTTGAACTGTTGACTTGGAGGTTAACTGGGGGTGTCAGCCTGGAGCTTCTGCACTCCTGTACAGAGGTGTCATCGCATTACAGCAGGTGGGGTCTGAGACAGGAAGTGGAAACTTCACACTCAGCCTGAGTCTGAAAACTGGCAGTTTTGATGGAAAACTCATGGAGCCCCCCCAAGATTCAAAAGGAGAAGACATACAGAGAACTGAATTAGTGACCATCAAGCGGTTATCACTTTTAATAAGTAGCAGGTCTGGATTTTCACCACCACTCCCCGCCCTTAATCAAATCCAGCTAAGGCTGTGCCTTTAAAAAATTCTCCAGGAATATAGAATTTAAGTTCAACCAACTGGTGTAGTTTCAGGTGATACAACTATTATTTTAGGTAGATATTAATTCAGTAGTCAGTCTCAGAATACTTATAAATGCCAGAATAATAAAATTGGCCAAGCAGCTACCCATCCTCAACTCCTTATTATCTGTAGAAAGCTTATTTGAATGGTTACCTATCTTCAGTAAGTATTGCCTTTATATATTTGCTGTTATTGCAGATTCTTCTTAATTAAGTTCTTTGTTGATGTTGCAGTTTTTGTTTACTTTGTTAGATGCAGTCTGAGGGAGCAGGAAAGGCCTTTTGAAAACAAAGCAGTTACTTCCCATATTCCAGAGAAAGTGTAAGTCACGTGGACAGTTAGCTAAAGGGGGCACAGAATGCCATTTATAGTATGGTTGATGGTGCCAGTCTCCAGCTTGAAGTCAAAAGTAGAAGTTTAATAAGGACAAAAGTATGTTCATTGTGGGAGACATTGTTTTATTTAATTTTCCAGTCATTTCCTTCTTTTGGTTTGAAGTGCATTTTGGTTATTCAGCAAATAGAATATTTACTATATCAAGCAATGAAAATACAAAATTGGCTCATTTTAAAATGTGTTGGATTCTCAAACAGAAGGAAGAACAGGTTCTTAGAGAAGTTCTCCCTCCCCGATGCTTTTGAATTAAGAAATACTAAGACTTGTATAATTGGGTATGTTTGTGATTACCCAGCAAGGTCATAAGAAATAACATACTTTATCCCAAGTATAGAAATCCTCTGGTTGTCGTGGGGGACCTTGAAAGAGCTTACAATGATGAATCTGCAACACATTTGGCGATTAGCTTAAGGTAGCTTCATGACATTGTGAGAGAAGATGAATCAGCCAGGCTGTTAATGTCAAAAATACATTTTCTATGACTCCACCCACTTAGGATGAACTCCAGAGGCTGCAGTGAGAAGTGAAGTACCCAAGGAGGCCAGCTCATTTCACACAGTGGGAACTGCGCCATCCACAAGCCCTCTGCACCTCACCCAAGCACCTCCTGAACAAAGGCCTCTGGCTGCCAGGAGGGTTTGCTAGCAGCAGAGTAGAGACGTGTCAGCACCAAGCCTCCCTCTTGGTGGAAAGGCAACCCAAAGGGCATGTCCTGTTAGCACCAGGTCAGTATCATCCTCTTGTCAAAAATAGGCCATGAAGTGTGAGACAGAATTGTTCTTACGGTGGAGTTAGACACATTAAGAAGATTAGTTAATATACTGGCTGGAAAACTTGAGAAGATTCTCCAGGCTCATTTTTTGGGTGCAATTTAGTGATCTGGATCACTGCCCACCAGTGAAATTGCTGGACTTGGTAGACAAAGAAAATGTTCCTTCTAATGATTTTTATGAGCTGAGTAGCTATTGTTCCCAGCTGAGTGCTCTTTTCCTTTTTTTATTGTTGCTGAGCAAAGAATTTATAAAAAGCTTTTTTTTTTTTTTATTAAAAACCCTGCTCAATTGAAATGGAAGTTCATTAAGTACTGTTCATTTCTCTTCCTGTCATAATGGCCCTACCCTGCTCTGCTCTATTCAGCAGTGCCTGGCAGCACTGGTCAACATTTTAAGTCTGAACAGACTATTATATAGACATAGATGTGCAGTATCCAACATCAAGAGGAAGTTTAATTTCACATGGACAGAATAGGATCACTCAGGCTAGATGTTGACCATAAATTTCAAATCTTCACCTCAACTTAGATGGTTGGGAGTGCATTTTTTTTTTTTTTATTAAAAACCCTGCTCAATTGAAATGGAAGTTCATTAAGTACTGTTCATTTCTCTTCCTGTCATAATGGCCCTACCCCGCTCTGCTCTATTCAGCAGTGCCTGGCAGCACTGGTCAACATTTTAAGTCTGAACAGACTATTATATAGACATAGATGTGCAGTATCCAACATCAAGAGGAAGTTTAATTTCACATGGACAGAATAGGATCACTCAGGCTAGATGTTGACCATAAATTTCAAATCTTCACCTCAACTTAGATGGTTGGGAGTGCCCGTGGAAAATTAAATCAACAGTCGGAAACTGTTGTGCCAAGCAGCCTGCCTACACTGTCTGTTTTCACAGCACCTTTTAAGAGATAGGTGCTTTTATTATCCCCATTTTAGAGATGAAGAAACAAAGGCTCAGAGGCGTTTAAGAGCTTTGCCAAGAATCCATAGCTAGTAAGTGGTAAGACTGGGATCCAAATCCGGTTTGGCTTAAACCTGAAGCACACGTGTTGTTCAGTCGCTCAGTCGTGTCCTACTCTGCAACCTCGTGAACTGCAGCACACCAGGCTTCCCTGTCCTTTACTATCTCCCTGAGTTTGTTCAAACTCACGTCCATTGAGCAGTGATGCCATCCAACCATCTCATCCTCTGTCGCCCCCTTCTCCTCCTGCCCTCAATCTTTCCCAACATCAGTGTCTTTTCTTTTTTCTTTGCTTCAGGTGGCCAAAGTATTGGAGCTTCAGCATCAGTCCTTCCAGTGAATATTCAGAGTTGATTTCCTTTAGGATGAACTGGATTGACCTTGCTGTCCAAGGGTTCATTGTACTAACTAACTGTAGGTATATGGGAATCATGGTAGAAGGAAGGGCCTGGAGAAGCTCGTGGCTCATTTTCTGATGGTTGTGACCTTGAGCTATAGTTTGGGAAATAGGCTTATGGATGGATCCAGCGTCACTTGGCATTAGAAGGGAGTAGTTAATGTTCTCCATTCTGGCATGGAAGCTTGTGTCCATCCAACCGCTCACAGCAAAAGTTCAGTTGTAGAGTTTAGCAGTGTGTGCTTCTCTAATTTAGTGGGGCCAGAGGAAACTTTGTTGAGATTTTATTTGAAACATTCATGGGCAAAAGCTTTCAAGGAAAATGTCTAGAGCAAGGTTCAGAAAACAGCTTATGAAAGCAAAGCAGCAGACCTTGGGGAGAGAAGAGAAATGGAGAAATTTCTCAATATAATACAGGTGAGAATAAGAAGCCTGCATTTATTGAAAGACATAGCAAGGCAATGAAAAAGGTTAAAAAGAGGCAACTAAACTAAAAAGAGATAACTTACACCTTGAAAGGGAATTGAGTGCTCAGTAGAACTTTTCAAAATTACTTTCCTGTATTCTCAACTGTGGACTGGGTTATTGGTTCATGGCATGCGTTTAAGCCAAATTCCAAAATTACACTTTGCAGAGTTGAGTTGACCCATAGAGCTTGAGTCATCAATCTTACTGGGTCTTTAAGGTTGTCACTTAACTTTCTATCCTTTTACCTGCTCTAATCAAATGGTGAAAAAGTTTAATTTCTAGAGGAGATTTCTACCACCTCATTACTGTAATACTCACAGCAGCTTTGTGAGTTCCATGAACATGGGTATTCCTACATTCAAAAAATAAGAGCATTCCAAAGCCAACTCATTTTCCTATTTATCTACTCTTAGATTATCAGTGCCTTTGTTCTTTCCTTTTATGAATGTGGATAACCAACAGTTGACTTCAAAACTGTTTACATTTTGGCTTCCACGCCTCTGGAGTAGGTTGAAAATATCTAATATTTTTTTTTCCTGTGGTGAGCTGTTGGACTCTATTTGCACAGTCTGCATCTCCCATCTGGACTGGAATGTTGGATGGCAGTGTTCAGAAAGAGCAGTGTGTGCACAGAGAAATGCAGCCTTCTCTCATTGACCCCCTTAAAAAAGGTTAAAAAGAGGCAACTAAACTAAAAAGAGATAACTTACACCTTGAAAGGGAATTGAGTGCTCAGTAGAACTTTTCAAAATTACTTTCCTGTATTCTCAGCTGTGGACTGGGTTATTGGTTCATGGCATGCGTTTAAGCCAAATTCCAAAATTACACTTTGCAGAGTTGAGTTGACCCATAGAGCTTGAGTCATCAATCTTACTGGGTCTTTAAGGTTGTCACTTAACTTTCTATCCTTTTACCTGCTCTAATCAAATGGTGAAAAAGTTTAATTTCTAGAGGAGATTTCTACCACCTCATTACTGTAATACTCACAGCAGCTTTGTGAGTTCCATGAACATGGGTATTCCTACATTCAAAAAATAAGAGCATTCCAAAGCCAACTCATTTTCCTATTTATCTACTCTTAGATTATCAGTGCCTTTGTTCTTTCCTTTTATGAATGTGGATAACCAACAGTTGACTTCAAAACTGTTTACATTTTGGCTTCCACGCCTCTGGAGTAGGTTGAAAATATCTAATATTTTTTTTTCCTGTGGTGAGCTGTTGGACTCTATTTGCACAGTCTGCATCTCCCATCTGGACTGGAATGTTGGATGGCAGTGTTCAGAAAGAGCAGTGTGTGCACAGAGAAATGCAGCCTTCTCTCATTGACCCCCTTGGATCTGATTTACGCTTTGTCCCTCAGCTTCTTGGTACTTAGCTATTCTGTTTGCATTCCATTTCACTGCATTTTGTACTCATATATTGCATTTTTGTTGGCTTTTTTTTCCTCTTTGTAAGCAGATTTTTTTTAATCCGATATATGAAAGTGAATTAATAATAAATACTACCATGTTTGTTTTGCTTTAAAATTGTAAAGAATAAACTGTAAGATACTTTCATCTATTTTGTTTTCTGAATATAATCAAAATTAAATCTGACTTGCCAAAATTGAATTTACACTCAATTTTTCTGTTGTACAACGCTTGAAGAAAAGACACTGACCTATGTATTATGTAACTTTATCTGCCCCTGAGCCCTCGTACAGACCCTGCTCTAGCTTCTTTCCAGCCCTCCCTGCTGCAGGAGACTGGACCCCATCGTCTCTCAGGACACAGTATTGATGGGTTCACTTCTAAAGGCAGCTGTCGCAAACCAAAGTCATAGACGTGTGGACTTTCTCAGAAGCCATGAACGAAACTTGAGTTTTCACCTCTCATACCAAAACAGGCAAGGGAAAACGCAGAAATCAGCCCAACAGTACTTTAAAACTAATTTTAGTATTTATCTCATAAGGCAAATGGGCTTCCCTCGTGGTTTCTGCTTACTTTTTTTTTTTTTTTTTTTGGTCTGAGGCTTCCCAGGTGGTGCAGTGATAAGGAATCCACCTGCCAATGCAGGAGACACGAGATGCGGGTTCTATCCCTGGGTCAGGAAGATCCTCTGGAGAAGGGCGTGGCAACCCACTGCAGTATTCTTGCCTGGAGAATCCCCATGGACAGAGGAGCCTGGTGGGCTGCTGTCCATGGGGTCGAAGAGAGTTGGACGCGGCCGAGCACATGGCAGACGCAGCACATCCTCCTGTCAGTCTTTGGCCTGCAGCACTTTGGACCACATAAAGAGCTCTATCTAAACATAGGCACTGGTAATAGAAATGCCGACACGACCCGACTGTCACCCCTGGAATGTGTTACTGAATATGTCTGCACACATGCTGGGATCCCGTACTTGATGTGAGTGGAGGATGAGGCCGTTTCCAGCGTCTAATGGGGAGAGTCCAGACAGGTGTGCCCCCTATTTCTCCTCTCCCTCCCTTTCATCATCTGCCCCCTGCCCCGACAGAAACGCGCACACACACACACTGCGCCCCAGGGGATGCCACAGTTTAATTATCTTCTCTTCCAAGGCCAGTTAGACCTTCGGAGCGTGTTGCCATCACTTAACACACACCCCCGGGAGAGTCTTACATTGTCGTGAGACACGGTCCTGTGACATGTTTTCAAACTAGTGGAGGAAATAAGACGGACCGCGCCGGGCCAACATAACGCAAAGAGATGCCTGCCATCAGATGCAACCTTGGATCCTGTCTTGTCAGGGAGGAATATGTTTTCACAGCAGTCTGTGATTTAAGCACAATATGCAGAATCAGTGAACATGTTATATTTGACTGTGCTGATGGGATTTATGTATGGAACTTCAGTTTCCTGTACAGACATAATTGAGTACATAGTACCATGATATGAGAACTGTAAGCATAATTGAGAGTGTGTGGGATATTCGACGTTAAGAAATGTAACGAGAAAAATCACAGAAAATCTGAAAGTATGCAAATAATGAAATTATTAATTTGAATTTTTGCTCAAGATACAGGTGAAGCAGCCACGTCCTCCATATACTCTGTGGAATACGAAACAAATTAGATCTTAATGTGTCGCCATCTTCCTTTTTGGACTGATTTTTTTTAAACAGAGCTGCTGCTGCTAAGTCGTGTCAGTTGTGTCCGACTCTGTGCAACCCCATAGACGGCAGCCCACCAGGCTCCTCCGTCCCTGGGATTTTCCAGGCAAGAGTACTGGAGTGGGTTGCCTGCACCTTCTCCATTTAAGCAGAGCAATAATGCCTAAAGGATGGGTTCCCAGGGTCTGACATGTGGTTGAAGAATGTGATGTTGGTTACAGCTTCTTCTCTTAGGGCTCTGAGTGGTGTCCAGTGTCAGGAGGTCTGATGGCCTCTTGTATTTCTTTCTTTTTTTTTTTTTTTGAAGTTTTAAGTCTTTATTAAATTTTTACAATATTGCTTATGTTTTGCTTTTTTGGCCATGAGGCATGTGGGATCTTAGCTTCCCAACCAGGGATCGAACCTGCACCAAGTGCATTGGAAGGCAAGGTCTTAACCACTGGACCACCAGGGAAGTCCTCCCTTTTGTATTTCTTAATATCAAAGGAGTAGGGTGTTTTCCTCCCATAGCCTGGCTGACAGTTACTCCCGGGGAAAGAAGAACAGTTGGGCTAAACTAGCTGGAAATATCTGGAGCCGTGAATACCTTGTTAGCAGAGGTCAGCAGGTCAGATGGTAATGCTCAGAGCCCCATTCAGGGCCAGCGATGGAATTACCATAGTATAAATTGGCTTCAGGGGACAAATCGATCAACTGAAAGAGGTTTAACGATTTTTAGTGTTCAGTTACAATAAGGGTTCGACTTTCTGGATTCAGTGAGGGGATGTGTGGCAGTTGACTCTGCTTAATTTTAGGCTGTGTGTCCCCCATCTGACCCCCAGCAACACTGTTTCTTGTTCCCAAGGCTGCCTCAGCCCAAGACAGCTTTTGGTCTTTGCTGTCTGGGAGGTACACATCCACAATGGCAGCGAGCCTCCCTTTCTCTCCTAATGAGCCCATCGGCTTTGTCCTCTCCTTGTCTTGGCCTTTTTTCTTTTTCATTCTCACACCAGTTACACCTCAGGACCCTCGCCACCTTGGGGCACCCGGGTGACATTCCTTCTGGCCCATCCAGGAGCCCAGCCTGGCAGCCCAGCCTGCTGCAACTGCTTTCTCCTGGAAGACCTCCTGCCCACCTGCCCATGGAGGGAGATGGTGAGACTAATGAGAAAGGGATGAGAACTGAGGAGGAGGAATGCAGCGACTGTTCAGGACTCTGGAGAGATGTGTTTGCTCAAGGCATTAGTAATATTTTTGCAGGGAACAGCAACATTGATTTTTCACCCAAGAACCATTCTGCCTTTGCACAGTCACCAGAGCGTTGAAACTTTCTCTTTTGTAAATGGGCAAGGTGCCTCACCCATGGCCTAATAGCACGGACTTTGAGGCTGGTATTTTTTTATTTCCAGCTCCAGACATGAATCTTTGCTCCATTTTGCAGGTGGGCTGGGAGCTCTTCTATTCACCGAAATCTGTCTTGGGTAATACCGCATTATTTTTAAGTTTTCTCTCTGGGGCTTGGTGGATGAGTTCGCTGATGTTAAGCTCAGACTCTGTTGTGCATAGAATGCTCTGCATGTGTTCCAGGCTGCAAATCTACCACGCTGATGAGTTTAAAATTTTCCTTTGCAGCCCAGCCAATCAGGTGTCCAGCTAAACCTTGTGCCAATTAGTGTGTTTCACAGAGCCAGGTGTGGAGCTGCCAGGTAGCAGCTGCAAGCCAGCTGCACTGCTCTAATGGGATCTGCAACACGTTGGGCTCTGTGTGAAGATGTCTTGTTTTCACTTGACGGGGAGTCATCAGTGGTCTGGTTCTCCACCCACTCCGTTAGGCAGACACACCCACACGTGTTACCAATTTGATCCAAGTTCAGAGGATGACCGTACCTGGTGTTGCTCTTCCTGCTGCTGATATTTATGGTGCTGCCTCCTGGGAAACTGCATTCACCCATCCAGAGTGCTTTCAGAGGGGCGAGGACAACAAATCTTTGTTATTATCAGGGCATTTTCTGATAAAACTGCATGCCTAACTTAAATTATCTCATCAAGATTTATTTGAGAATTTTGTGCTCTCTTCTTTAAAAATATTTTTAAAGGTGGCAATTTTTCCTCAAAGAACACACCTGAGTTCCTGTTATCTGGGGGCTGGAGACATGGGTTCTGGTCCTATAGCTCTGCAGCTAATGAGCTGTGTGCCCGGGCAAGACACAGCCTTTTCTGAGGCCCTTTGGATTCGCTGTTCTCTGAGGAGCATGGAATATGTAGAAGCAGCACAGAGACCTACGTGTAAATCCCTGATCCACATTCTGTTAGCAGAGCGACCTGGTGGAAGCTTTGTCGCCTTTTGGTTTTCTGACCCATAAAATGGGTATAATACGTACTTCTAAGAGTTATTTGGGTAGGTTAATGATTTCATAGATAGTGATACACCAGCCTAGTGTCTGCACGGTAGCTTTTCCCAAAATGTCCATTTTTTCTTTGTCCTTTCTCTTTGGCTTTGCTCTTTTTTTATTTCAAGACATTACAACAACAATAAATGGATTTCTTTTTTAATTTGGCTGTGTCAGATCTTCGTCATGGCACTCAGGATCTTTGTTGCATCATGTGGGAGCTTTTGTTGCGGCACCGAGACGCTAGCTGGCGTCACGTGGGCTGCAGCAGTTGCACCAGGTGAAAGCTCGGAGCGAGGCACGCGGGCTGCAGAGCGGGGCTCGGCAGTGCGGCGGTCCTGCGGGCTCAATTCCTCTGCTACGACGGGATCTTAGTTCCCAGACTAGGGATCCAGCCGATGTCCCCTGCATTGCAAGGCAGATTTGTAACTGCTCGACCACCAAGGAAGTCCCTAAATGGATTTTTTTTTTTTAAAGAATGATTACAAATTACCAATGCAGTTGGCCACTGACAAAATGAGGGTCTTGGGCACCAATCCCCATCCACCACCACACCTCCCGTGGAAAATCCTTGTACAGCTTTATAGTCAGCACTCTGTCAGTGGTTCTGCATTTCTGAATTCAATCAACTGCAGATCACATGTACTTACTATTGAAAAAATTCCATGTACAGTCGAAGTTGCACCAGGTGAACGCTCGGAGCTGAGGCACGCGGGCTGCAGAGCGGGGCTCGGCAGTGCAGCGGTCCTGCGGGCTCAGTTCCTCTACTACGATGGGATCTTAGTTCCCAGACTAGGGATCCAGCCGGTGTCCCCTGCATTGCAAGGCAGATTTGTAACTGCTCGACCACCAAGGAAGTCCCTAAATGGATTTTATTTTTTAAAGAATGATTAACAAATTACCAATGCAGTTGGCCACTGACAAAATGAGGGTCTTGGGCACCAATCCCCATCCACCACCACACCTCCCATGGAAAATCCTTGTACAGCTTTATAGTCAGCACTCTGTCAGTGGTTCTGCATTTCTGAATTTAATCAACTGCAGATCACATGTACTTACTATTGAAAAAATTCCATGTACAGTCCATCTATGCAGTTCAAACCCATGTTGTTCAAAGGTCAGCTGTAATTCCAACATCCTGATATCAACTGTTTCCATTTTTTTCTGAGGCTCCTTCCTGTACATCTTAATATAGAGCCTCAGGAATTTGCCTAAGGAGAAATATGCAGAGATAGTACAGGAGATGCCTATGGAGAAACACATAGATCTCTCAATTGGAAATCAGAAAAATTATACTATCTTATAATGAGATTATGATGAAAATTAGACTTGCTTTACTAAAATAAATAATTATCAATACTGAGAAATAGCTGAAAAATCAAGAGAATTTAGGAAGGAAAAATACAGTCCTATGACCAGGTTTATGGAAAAGCAAAGTACAATGCTGATGTGGGAGATAGATGGGCACCTGGAGCATGCGGCTGATGTTTGTCAAGAGGAGCAAAACTGAAGATTGGGTTTTCAGCCAGACAAGAACAATGCCTATTTCCTTTCCTCCATTGATATGGAGGGAGTAACTAACATGGAGGAATTTGTTGCAGCAAAAACAGAAACGAGTGAACAGCCTTTGGCACATAACAGCCAAAAAGGCCTACAAGGGTTACGCAATCTTGGTTATTCTTTAGCTGTTATTAACAAAACTTGTAGCTGGACTTGTCCTTCACAAAGCTAATTACTGTCTGACCCATATAGATGATAACTCTGCACCAGGCACTCTTTTCCCCCTACACTCTCTTGTGGCATTCTGCATTTCCAAAAGAAGGTCATGGGCTCGTAACTTCAGGGACACGAAATCCAGTTGCTGATTCATCTGATGCCAGCTGTGACCATTTTGAAACTTTGCAAGAGAAAACAAGTGCTAGACCTTCAGTAGGATATAAAACCTCTCCGTATTCCCAAGAAAGCTGGGGGTGGGGCGGGGGCACAGTTCTTGAGGCACTGGCCTGCTGTGTTTCCCTTTTGCCTGACAAAAATAATAAAGCCACTCTCTATTTCCTCCAAATCCTGTCTCCGTATTTCTGTTTGGCGCTTGTGGACAGGAAGTCAAGATTTTGGCAACAATACTAATAGCTGTCAGTTACTGGCCTGATAGTTGTGCCAAACACTTTCTATATTCATTATCTCTTCAGTCCTTACAGCAACTGGGAGCTAGGTATTTTTATCCCCATTTCATCCAGGAAGAGGGCACTCAAGAGCTAAAGCACCTTTCTCAGCGTTTTAACCTTGAAATTGGATCTCTTTCCCCTTACCCTGCTGCCTCCCAGGGCACAGTCCCAGCTGAGCCCAAAACTTGCTCTTTAAATTCTTAGCCTGATTTCCCAAAACCTTAGGTCCTGGCCAGAACTTAGATGCTGGAAATTTTATTAAGTCTCCTCAGGGTGGTCATTCATTCCAACCTGATCACAGTCCAAGGACCTGCCTCACCTCTCAGGACGTTAGTCACTTGTCATGTTGCATTTCAGACACCAGAGGACGCATCCAGTGAAATGAACAGGAGGCATGGTGACAAACTGACTTCAAAAGCTGGCACTGACACCAGAAGAGACCCTATAGGTCTTCAGGCGTTCTTTAGGAGTGTTTGATGGATTTCCAGATCCACAGTATTTTTTAAGTGCGTATCACAGCAAAGAGGATAAACACTGCGTGTTAAAAGGGGACAGCATCAGGTCTGGGGGCAAGAGAGAATGTTACCGTTTGACGGTGCCTTGGTGGAAAACAGCAAGATTCTAAGAAGTCGGACTTCCCTCTGTATTTCACTCACCCCAAACCTGCCACTTTGCTCTGCTGTGGGAACATCACATGGGCAGAGTCAAAAGCTCCCCCGAAGCCCCCTGAAGGCCGCATCTGTTACTATTTCCTTATCTGTGTGCCCTTTCATCCTATCAAACAAGGATATTAAATTGGTTTCTGGCACAACTGGCTCTCCAGAAAGCTCCTTTGGCTGCTCAATCTACAAAAGAGGGCGGATTTATTTGGGTGTTTCCTTTGGGAGTTAGTGGGGAAAAAAGAAAAAAGAGCCACCGCAGTTGGTGGAAAGGCATGAGCTGCTGTGCCAGACCTCTATCAAGAGGATGGCGGCCAAATGTGCAGATGGGATCCACGCAGGGCCAGCGAAGAGCCTCTCCATTTAGCTTCAGAGTCCTTTCGCAGCCCACTCTGGGAAATAGGAAAGCTTTGGAAGATAATAACATGAGTCAGAGAAACCATCCAGGAGCCTGTGTGTGAAAAGCTTACCTCCAGATTGCACCAGCGATTGGTGAGAAGAGCTGAAAACCAGAATTCAATACTGGTTTTTCTCATGCGGCCTGAAAGGCTCTCCCTTGCCTTGTCATTTTTGTGAGTAAACGTCTACCTCTCTAGGGCTTTCCCAGTGGCTCAGCAGTAAAGAATCTGCCTGCCAATGCAGGCGACGCAGGAGACAGAAGAGATGTGGATTCCATCCCTGGGTCAGGAAGATTCCCTGGAGACGGAAATAGCAATCCACTCCAGTATTCCTGCCTGAGAAATCCCATGGACAGAGGAGCCTGAAAGGCTACAGTTCATGGGGTCAAAGAAGAGCTGGACACACTGAGCGACTGAACAACAATAAATGTACCTGTCCACCCTTCAAAGGGCACCCCCTTTGGGGGCCTCCCAGCTCTGCCTCCCCTCTGGCTTTGCAGGCAGAGCCCGCTGGCCCTTCTTCATGCATCCTTAGCACAGAGATGTGGATTCCATCCCTGGGTCAGGAAGATTCCCTGGAGACGGAAATAGCAATCCACTCCAGTATTCCTGCCTGAGAAATCCCATGGACAGAGGAGCCTGAAAGGCTACAGTTCATGGGGTCAAAGAAGAGCTGGACACACTGAGCGACTGAACAACAATAAATGTACCTGTCCACCCTTCAAAGGGCACCCCCTTTGGGGGCCTCCCAGCTCTGCCTCCCCTCTGGCTTTGCAGGCAGAGCCTGCTGGCCCTTCTTCATGCATCCTTAGCACAGTGAGGTGACCTCTTGGTACAACTGTGTGGGTGCATATTATATTTTGACATGTTCCCAAAAGGAGATACTGTCGATTACAAATGTGTCATTAAAATGTAAAATAAACCATTTACTTCAGATGACAAAATCAAAGGAAAATAGGCATTAGACGGGTAAGAAAAAACAAAGAATGAAGTTTGTGCATAAATTCCATGCTGTGCAGTCTTCTACTTGGGTTTCAGGTGGTCCATTGCGTCTACCCTAAGCTTTCTGGCGGCCAGCTCAGCTCTGTTGAGGGGTTGTGAGCAATGTCTTCAACGATATCTTTAGAGAAGACATCCTACACTGCACGGGGCTGTGTCATGTAGCATCCTTCCTGTTCACTCATGGAGTCACCTGGAGTGCCCTTTGGAGGAAGCAGATCTGCAGGGCGGCCAGTACAGTGTTGGCTTGGCTAGACTCACAGATGGGCTTCATTCACTGAATCGGGGTAATTGCAGGTCTTGATGATCTGGATACGTGTTGTAGTGGCGAATGGTGTTCGTGAAGGAATATTCATTTCTTTTCATCATCTAGCATCTGAGCCCCTTCCTAGCTTTGTGGACTTCCGTGACCTGAGGTGGATCCTGCCTCCCATTGTAGAAACTGCAAGTGGCAACCCCTTGCTTCGCCAGACTCCTCTGTAGGCAGCAGATGGGCAAATGACCCAGCCTCCACCAGCCTGCCCCCAAATGAGGGCACTGGCAGCGGCTAACTTTCTGAGGGCAGCACTGGCACGCTGGCCTGTGCTAGCTGGTGGTTAATGTCAGAAACATCAGTAATGGAGGCTGTGACCACCTCACTCCCCCCGCCCCACCATACCCCCTGTCCCTCCAAGTCCATCCAAGCCACGGTGCTTGCTGCAGGACGCTGAAC
>SJXQ01004476.1:47526-92938 GCA_006408695.1 Aepyceros melampus
CCGTCAACATCCCTGTAATGAGTTCCTTTTCTGCTTAGATCAGCCTGAGTTGGTTCTAGTTGTTAAAGAAAGAACCTGGCTGACATACAGAGCTTTTCTACTCTGCCTCCCACCACCTACACACAGAGGGAAGGGAAGTCAAACTGCTGCAAAAATCAGGGCTGCATGAGCACATAAGGACACCGTCCAGGTCTGTCCATGGAGAGTGACTGAGAGGCACAGCCAGGCAAATGGGACAAAGGGAGACTATTCTAGTGCCAGCCTCCAGGAATCTCAAAGCCTGAATTGTGCCGTCCAATATGGTAGGCAGTGGCTACATGTGGCCGTTTAAATAGAACCTTAAGCTATATGCAATTAAATTAAAATTTGTTATTATTGTTCAGTAGCTAAGTCATGTCCCACTCTTTGAGACCCCCTGGACTGCAGCACACCAGGCTTCTCTGTCCTCCACTATCTCCTGGAATTTTTGAAATTCATGTCTATTGAGTCAGTGATGTTCTCTAACCATCTCATCTTCCGTTGCCGCCTTCTCTTCCTGCCTCAGTCTTTCCCAGTATCAGGGTCTTCTCTAATGAGTCAACTCTTTGCATCAGGTGGCCAAAGTATTAGAGCTTCAGCTTCAGCAACAGTGCTTCCAATGAATATTCAGGGCTGATTTCCTTTAGGATGGACTGGTTGGATCTCCTTATAGTCCAAGGGACTCTCAAGAGTCTTTTCCAATACCACTAGTCGAAATCATCAATTCTTTGGTGCTCAGCTTTCTTTATGGTCCAGCTCTCACATCCATACATGACTACTGGCAAAACCATAGCTTTGACTATACAGACCTTTGTCAGCAAAGTAATGTCTCTGCTTTTTAATACACTGTGTAGGTTTTTCATAGCATTTCTTCCCAAGGAGTAAGCATCTTTTAATTTCATGGCTGCAGTCACAATCTGCAGTGATTTTGGAGCCCAAGAAAATAAAATCTGTCACTGTTTCCAATTTTTCCCCACCTATTTGCCATGAAGTGATGGGACCGGATGCCATGGTCTTATTTTTTCAATGTTAATTTTCAAGCTAGCTTTTTCACTCTCCTCTTTCACCCTCATCAAGAGGCTTTTTAGTTCCTCTTCACTTTCTGCCATTAGAATGGTGGCATCTGCATATCTGAGGTTGTTGATATTTCTCCTGGTAATCTTGAGTCCAGCTTGTGCTTCATCCATCCCAGCATTTTGCATGATATACTCTGCAGATAAGTTAAATAAGCAAGGTGACAATATACAGCCTTGAAGTACTCCTTTCCCAATTTTGAACCAGTCTGTGTTCCATGTCTGGTTCCAACTGTTGCTTCACATACAGGTTTCTCAGAAGACAGGTAAGGTGATCTGATATTCCCATCTCTTTAAGAACTTTCCAGTTTGTTGTGATCCACACAGGTGCACTATCCACATATCAAATATTCAATAGCCACATTCACCTCGTGGCCACCATTTTGTACAGCAAAGAGATCGAAAATTTTCATCATTAGAGAAAGTTCCATTGAGCCACACTGGCTGAAAACCTTGAAACTCCAGGCTCAGTGGCAGGACTACTGCCTTCTTTGGCCACACCCGTCCTTTCTGGTGGCTGATGGTCAGAGTAGGAAGGCAGTGGAGCAGCAGTCATGTGCTTCTCCATCCTGATGGACCTCAAATCCACACCAGCTGGCTGGACCGGGAAGCCCTGGGTGTGCCCTGCGAGAAGCCTCGGCAACACGGGGAGCCCCTTTACTCTCCTGTGTCTTCATTTTGTGCCCCTTTATACTGCCTTTTTTAGGTTGACTCAGGGGAAAAAAAAGTAAAGGCTTTTGTGTCTAGTGTTTGCATCTAGTCCTCAGCATCATCCTCATCTTTCTGGCACCTGGACCGTGCTCTGCAGCTCAGGCCAGGACAGAGTCTGCCTAAGGGACGCAGGGCGTGTGTTAGCGGCAGGGGCTATGTGCTCCCCAGGACCTAGCATAGCGCTCGCGTACTGGAAGCGCCCAGCAAAATTCACTGGGTTAACCTGGATCTAGTGCAGACTCCAGGGGACCTGCTGTAGGACAGTCATTATTTTCATCCCAGACATCTTTCACCCAAGGGGAGAAGGAGGCACAGATAATGATGATATGATGGTGCAGGTGTGAAAAAGATGGGACTAGAGTATACAAGTTCATTATAACTGGAACTATGCAAAACAGGGTACATATGTTTGGTGCTATGGGAATGTTTTTCTTTTAAAATTCCTTAAATATTGTTATAGATATCAGAGGGGTTAAGAATGTTCAGATAGAGGTGATTCCTTCTGTGAAATGGCAGTACTAGTATTTACTCATGGTTATAGTAGGGGTTTCCTTGATGGCTCAGCTGGTAAAGAATCCACCTGCAATGCAGGAGACCTGGGTTCAATTCCTGAGTTGGGAAGATACCCCTGGAGAACACAATAGCCGGAAAATTCAGTATTCTGGCCTGGAGAACTCCATGGACTGTATAGGCCATGAGGTCGCAAAGAGGTGGACACGACTGAGCGACTTTCACTAGCCACTACCCACCCTGGTGGCTCAGACGGTAAAGAATCTGCCTGCAGTGCGGGAGACCCAGGTGCAATCCTTGGGTAGGGAAAATCCCCTGGAGGAGGCAATGGCAATCCACTCCTGTATTCTTGCCTGGCAGTTGCCATGGACCAAGGAGCCTGGCCAGCTATGGTCTATAGGGTTGCAAAAAGTCAGACCCAACTGAGCAACTAACACTTTCACTTTTCACAGATTGTATAAGGACTAAGTGAGATAATGCAAGAAAAACATTTAGGATGGTCTTTGGCACCTAAATATGGGCTTCCCCAGTTGCTCAGCTGGGGGACCTGGGTTTGATCCTTGGGTTAGGAAGATCCTCTGGGGAAGGGATAGGCTACCCACTCCAGTATGCTGGCCTGAAGAATTCCATGGGATGTGTATAGTCCATGCAGTTGCAAAGAGTTGGGCACGACTGAGCGACTTGCATTTCACTTTGGCACCTAAATACTAAGTATGAAGTGGCGATTACTGTTATTTTTTGCTGTTATTTATTATCCTGGAAATCTGCAGGATAATAAAAGATCAGGGACCCTGGGCATCCTTTCACGTTGTGGCTTTGGTCTCCCTTCCTGTGGGGCAGGGAAGGGAAGGCTCTGGACCTGGGGACCCATCTGGCACCTGAGAGCCCCCAGCCCTCTACCCACAGGGAGCTGTGCTAAGCCTCCACTGCACGCTCCCTGCCTGAGGATGCTGCCAACCTTCTCAGGCTCTTTTAGGTCTCTCAGCTTTAAGCCTTAGGGGTTTGGAGGGATTTAAAAAAAAAGAATTTCAGGCTTGTCATCTTTGCCCTTTGCAGCAATATTACCCAAAACAAAGACACCCTCCAGCTGTCTTTCTGTGGCTCCCTCCTCCTTCCTTCTGGTGAGTCCTGCAGCTAAGAACCAGGGCCTCTCTCAGATTCCTGGGAAAACCTGAAGAGCTGCTTTTTCTCCATCCCTTGCTCTCTCTGTAGGTCTCTGTCTTTCTGTGCGTGTGTTACTGCCCCTCCCTTCTCCCTTGTCTTGGGCTCTCTGTGTCCCTAGAATCCTCTCCACCCCTCCAGAGGCTGTGGTCTGGAGTGCAGCCACTACTAAGGACCATGCCCCCGAGGCCTCCACCACAGCGTCACCAGACATTGGTTGGTGACGTAGGGCGGCGCCACCCATCAGTAAATGGATTCTTCGTTCCAGGGCCCAAGATAAAACTGCATCTCCCTTCTACCAGCTCTTTTCCCTACAGAGCAAATACAGTATACGGGGTCCTGCCTGGAAAAGCTGGTGGTGAGGAAGTCACCTGGCAAGTCTTGCAAGACAAACTTTGGAACAGCCAGGGTAATGAAATAAAATCTCAGCAGCTGTCTAACAGATGCAGTCTGCTTTTAAGCATGCAAAATAGCTAAGAATAAAATGATTATAAGAAAGCACTGCACTTTATCTGAACCCACTCATTATCCTTTTTTGGTATAAATTCTTCCCCTCTTTGTTTCTCAGGACAACCTTTTTATAGTAGGGGGGGTTGTACTATTATTATCTCCACTTAAAAAAGTATATATTTATTTTGGCTATGCTGGGTCTTCCTGGCTTTTCTCTGGTTGCAGCAGCAGAGGCTACTCTCTAATTGTGGTGCACAGGCTTCTGTGGCAGTGCCTTCTCTTGCTCCAGAGCACGGCCTCTGCAGCCCGAGGGACTTCAGTGGTTGCTGCTCCTGGGCTCTAGAGCACAGGCTCAGTAGTTGTGGCTCACGGCTTAGTTGCTCCAAGGTAAGTGGGATTTTCCTGGCTCAGGGATCTAACCTGCGTCTCCTGCATTGGCAGGTGGATTGTTTGCCACTGAGCTACCAGGGCAGCCCTGTTATCTCCATCTTTAAAAGTGGGAACTGGGGCTCAGAGAGCCATCGTGATTGGCACACTGTTGCAGACTTGGTTTTACTGCCCCAGGGCCGAGATACTCATCTACTAGGGATGGGTTTTCAGCCCCTGTCATTCCCTCCACGGCTCTGTCAACCCTAGGACTCGACTCTACAGTTACCACCAGAAATTCCAAACCACACAGACCAAGCTTGCCCAAGAGAATCTGTATGGCTTTGATGCATGTGGTGTCCTCTATACACGGTCACCATGAGATGCTCCTGGGGACTCTGGGCTGAAGGGCCATTCAGAGCTCTAATCACATTCTGGGTCTTAGTCCACTGCCGGTGAGTCTTACAGCAGAGCATCGAGTGCTTAAACAGTAAACCCTGGTGACAGAAGGAGCTCTCTGAGGTTTCGGTGGAATAAATGACTCCACCGGCTGGATTTCTCTAAAAGCAGTGAAACGCAATTCCTGCTGTGATACTGGGATAAACAAAATGTAATCTACAGCATTGTCCTAGCTCATCCAAATCGTGTCTTCTTTTTTCATGTAAGTAATTGAAAAAAAATTGCAGAGAGCTTCAGGAGCTTATCTTATTTGGATCCGATTTTAAGCAGAACGCCAAACATTTCCTACTGAAGGCAACTGCAGTGTTGCTGTAAACGCAGGCGAACTTCAAGGTGAAGGAGCTCCCGTGTACAATCACAAATGCAAATGTTTAAAGCTACTCGACAATTTTCCGCTTGCAGCTGCCCATTTTATCTCTTGCGAAACTAGTAATGATACAAGCAGTTGATTATGGTTTACAATAGCAATAAACCTCTCACAATTGGTTGTTTCCAAAATAAATAGCCATTCTGTTAAATGTTAAATAACAAGTCATAAACGGTTGAAAACAACCAATTTCTTGTGGATTATTGCCTGAATAAATTTCAACAAGAATGGCAGATCATTAAGCTATAAACACCACAGATCAAAATCATTGAAAGTTTTTCAAAAAATCAGTCAATCAAGGAATCCATCAAGAACTCCCATTTTACAAACCAAATCACACCACACATTCTAGTGTTCTCTTTGGAGCTTCTCCTTTGCTGGTCATGATTAGCTTGATACTTGTCCAAATCCTTCCATATATTTTCAGAATTAAAGAATGCTTTTTTTTTTTTTTTTGGTCATGTTGGTGCCTTATGGGATCTTAGTTCCCCCACTAGTGATCGAACCTGTTCCTCTCCCCAAAAATGATACCTAGCCTGGTAGTTAAACTTGCCCATTCTTAGAGCTAGCAGTTTCACTTAGCTGCATTCTACAGGCCCTACACTTAAAGTCTACAATATTCCAACTGATAAAACACAGACCTGTCCACTAAGTTAAACATTTGAGTCAAAGCTCAGTGGCAAATATATTCAAACTGCAGCTCTAATACAGGCTGTTCTTGTGAGAGGAGCCAACTTCATCTGGGTGATTGACAGAAGATTCCTCGCCATAGCAACCAGGGTTCTCTCTCTGGAATAACAACATTAACCTCTTTCATAACCAGTTTTTCACTGGTAAGTTTAAGAGCCAGTTGCATGCATCTTGTGTAATCCTTTGTTTCTATTTTTGAATGAACATTCAAACTTAGATAAAAATAGAACAAGATGCAGGGAAACCAAATTAATTTCTCATTCCTCCTGAAAAAAGCATTATAATGGATCTCGTAGGCAGAAGAGTTAAAGGGCAGGAAGGGTCTCCGCATCTTCTGAGCACAGGGTGATGGCAGAGAGATTTCTGTTCATCTGCTGCCTCTGAAATAACCCTACAGCATTGACTTGCTTTGTGCTGTCACGGGACCAGGGTAAAGAATTTTTTTTTTTTCAGATTTTATTCCTGCTTCATTATTTGAGGGGCTTCCCTGGTGGCTCAGCTGGTAGAGACTCTATCTGCAATGTGGGAGACCCAGGTTTAGTCCCTGAGTTGGGAAGATCCCTTGGAGAAGGGAATGTCAACCCACTCCAGTATTCTTGCCTAGAGAATTCCATGGCCAGAGGAGGCTGGAAGGCTACAATCCATGGGGTCGCAAAGAGTCAAACACAACACTTTCACTTTAACACTTCATTATTTGAGCTCATAATCCCTAATAACATACACACACCATACAGACACATCCCTACTTAGGTGTGATCCAGTGCAAAGCAACAAATGGTCTGTAGAAAATGGTAGGAAAATATATATTCTCTCCGGAAGAACATGCATATTCCATCATCTTTTTGAAATAAATTGCTAAGTAGATCTGGAACCACCTCCTCTGGCTTGTGTCTAGTGTTCTGGAGAACCATGGATATCAGTGACTTGCCATGTCACTGAAGTATCTCACCAGCCCCTCACAGGGATGCTGTGATAACCTTCTGGACTGCACTTTTTAAAAAAATATATTTATTTATTTGGCTGCCTCAGGTCTTAGCTGTGGATTGTGGGCTCTTTAGTTGCAGCATGTGGGATCTAGTTCCTCTACCAGGGACTGAACCTGAGCCCCCTGCGTTGGGAGCACAGTCTTAGCCACTGGACCACCAGGGAAATCCTTGGACTGGACTTCTAGTCAGAGACTTTGGTGAAAATCATGGCACTCACGCCTCGGGGAACATGGAGGCTGTGAGAAGAGAGACAGACCACAGCCCTAGGTGGGCCACTGCCAAATTCTATCTCTTGTCCCAGCTGGGATCCATTTCCCATTGGAGCCACCTCGATTGCAATTCCTCCCTTGAGAGGCTGAGTGGTCTTTCTCCACGCTTGTGTATGACTCAGAGCCACAGTGTTGAAACCAGAACCTCACTGGAACCTTGGAGACCTTCGATCTTCTGCTGAAGAGCAAGTAGGAGGGAAGGAAAAAAGGTGCTGCTTGGGTCAAAGGAAGAGGGATCTGGGAAAATGGTTTCTTAAAAGAGCTAAATCATGTGAGGCGTAAGGGGGCGAGGGTGGCCATTCGGCAGAATCACTCCAGGGGAACCTCAGACCTGATTTGCAGTTAAATGAAACTCATAGCCAGAAGGCATGACTAACGGATCCCAACAAGTACTCTGTATAGCAGTTTTATCCTAAGTTTGGAAGTAGGAAGAACTCTGAGACCCCCCACTGTACTGGACACAAACACTGCAAGCCTCCTGAGACCCCCTTGGTGACCACCTTCTTTCCAAAGGTGCAGCCAGTCAGCCCCTCACTGAGAGCACCCCGGTGTCACGCTGCTTCTTGTCTTCCCTGCCTTGTCCCTCTTTAGCTCTCTCCCATCTCTCCAGGATTTCACTTTCCAAACAAAGTAGCTGCAATGTCATCCTCGCCTCGGGATCCGTATGGAGGAGCGGTACCAAGAAAACCACCTGGATGAATCAGATTCAGGGGCAGGCAAGGTTCTCTGAACACTTTATAGGCAAAGGAGTGGGTGGTGAAGGGCATGGCCCTTCTCTCTGAGGGAATCTGAAGACTCCCCTTCACTTGCTAAATGATCCCTGACTTTACAGCCACCTGAGGAGGCTGCCAAGGCTGAGGTTTGAAGAAGGTTGCCTCAACCACTTTTTAGAAATAGGGTAATGGGGAGGCTTCCCTGGTGGTCCAGTGGTTAAGATGCCCACTTCCACTGCAGGGGGCACGGCTTCCATCCCTGGTCCCGGAACTAAGATCCCAATGCTGTGAGGCTTGGCGAAAAGACCAAAAAGAAATAAAGAGCCTTTGATACATCAGCTAAGGGTCAAACAGGGAGAAAATTAGGTCTCTTAGAGTCCAAGGTGTTTGCAAGGTGTTTCTCCTAAAACAGAATTTTCTTTTAACAGTCAATAGAACAACAGCAAGGGCAGCGAAACTGCAGATGGCTTGGTCCTCAGCAGGGGAGCCCGCGGGCCCGCCTCGAACACGCGCAGAGGCGGGGCCCCAGGGCGCCGAGGAAGGCAGGCCTGAGCCCGCCGCACTCCGCGCGCTCCTCTTGCAGTCTCGCTACACCCTGCGGCCCCTGTGAATTTTTCAGGTTGCGTCATGCTCCTGGCCCCGCATCCTAGGACTTCCTCTCTGTGTTGCAGAGTCGCTGTGGGGCTGGTTGCTTGCAGCTGGTGCTAATAAGGCCACCGTCTGGGTTCAATCCCCATGGGGCCAGTTCACTCTGCTCCGCGTCCGGAGGCTGAAGCTCCGTGTTCAATTCCGGTCAAGGGCACGTGGCAAAGGGGGCGGGCGACCTCTCCGGGAGGAAGTTGCTCCCCATGGTGTCTCCACCGCTGCAGAGGTCAGCACGGTTTTCTCCAGGATTCTCTCCTCTTTGAGGTATGTGTTTTTAGAATCTGCCTTTTTCACGCCATCAGCGAGTACTCAACCAAGCACCTGTTACGTATTTAGGATGGTGAGGCACTCCCTTTGTCTGTTTGATCATCCATTCTTCATTCATTAGAATACAGTCCCCTAGAGGGAGGGGCATTCTGTGGGTGTCACGAAATAAACTAGGTGGGGTTACAGATACTTTATAAGTTTTTGTATAATGTAATACACAGGAATAGACTTACTCAAATATTTATTGACTATTATCTCTTGGACACTAGGAATACAAGAGTGAAACAAAACAAAACATCTCTGTTCTCATGGAGTTTATGTTTCAGTGTGGAGAGTGATAGTAAAGAAAAACCAGTAAAAAATATATATATATATATATATATATTTATTTATTGTTCCCTGATGACAGGGCTTCCCTGGTGGCTCAGAGGGTAAAGCGTCTGCCTGCAATGCAGGAGACCTGGGTTCAACCCCTGGGGCGGAACGATCCCCTGGAGAAGGAAATGGCAGCCCACTCCAGTACTCTTGCCTGGAAAATCCCATGGACAGGGAAGCCTGGACTACAGTCCATGGGATCGCAGAGTCGGACACGATCGAGCGACTTCACTTTCCCTGATAAGTGCCAAGGAGAAAGAAGCCGAGATGGAGGTTTCTGGGGAGGATCCTGCGGTTGTAAACAAGGCGGTCCGCGCAGACCTCCTGAAGTGACACTGTGTGAGGACCTGAAAGTGGGGAGACTGAGCTGTGTGGGTACCAGAGCGGAGAATGGCTCGGGCAGAGGGAGAGCGAAGGTGGAGACCACGGCGAGGGCGCGTGCATGCCGTGTTGTTGGAAGCGCTGGGGCGCTGCAGTGAGTGAAGGCTGGCAATGGAGACGCCCCGAGAAAGAGGGGAAGGAGGGGGGCCAGGGAGGGTCCACCGGCACTGGGAAGGGCTCTGGTTTCTTTCTGAAGATGGAGGCTCCTCCAAAGTGGTGCTTTGGCACTGGACATCCATGTGTTCCTCTGCGATCCTATGGCGGGACTCGGTGATGGTGGGCGCTTTCAGACTTGAGGGCTGAGCCTGGCCCCCTGCCCCACCCTGAGCCCCACGTGCTGCAAGCCTGGGAGTCACGTGTGGTCGTATCTTGGGAGCCCCCACGGAACCTAGGATTACTTGATCCACCAGCCAGGCGCGTGGGAGCGCAGAACAGACGCGGAAGAAAAAAGGCTTGAGTCACGTCTTTATAGGTTACAGCCATCCTTTCACATTTGCCGGGAAACGGGAAACTTACTCACCACGTGACCCAAGGCCACGTGATGAAGGAGAAAGCACCAAGTTCCAAGAAGGAAGTCGTTGACTCGGGGTTATGGGGGGCAGGGGGTGTGTGGTTAGAATCTTTAGAGAAGAGGGGAAATCCTAGCGGGTCCGAAACCGGGGGGTGATATGGGTCTGTGAACAGGGGCTGGGAGGGAGTTGCTAGTCTGTGTCCCTGAGTGAGGGATGGTAAGACATTTGGACCCATTCGGAGGTCAGAAATAGGATGATCTCAGCTGGAATGGAGGGGCCTTGTTGGGAAAGAGTGAGGAAAGGGTGGCAAAGAGTGAGCCAGACGTGGAACCGCTGGCGTGCCAGCTGGAGAAGTGTGGACTTATTTCCTGAGGGTGCTTCGCTGCTTTAGATGGCAGGCTGCTTCACACAGAGCCCTGTCAGTTCCTTCATGCCTGAGTATGTGCAGGTGGAAGCCTTGCCAGATGTAACATAACAGGAGACCCACTTAAATTTGGATTTCAGATAAACAGTGAATACTTTTCAATATAAATATGCCCCACGAAATATTTGAGACTTAAATACAGGTACATTTACATTTCAGATAGACAATGGACAGTTTTTAGTATAATGCAGTGTTATGTCTCATGCAATATTGGGGATATACTTACACTTTAGAAAATTCATTTTTTATATGAAATTAAATTTTAACTTGACATCAGGTATCTTTTTATTTAAGTCTGTCCAGCCTAGGATATGAAGCTGAATCAATGCTGCTCTGCGATGCTGTGGACGCCAGGCCAGAGTCCCCTCCTGTTACACTAATTGGCCTGGGCAGCTCTGCCCCCAGGGAGCTGATTCCTTGGCCTCCCCCAGTGCTGTCTCAGCTAATAGCTCCAGCCTCTGAGTTGCCCCAGAGAACTACCAGCAGGCCCCCGTCTGCTTCCTCAAACCTGCCTCTCTAGGCATAGAATAGGAATCCTGATTTTGCCAGCAAAACAGTGGCAGCCCTGAGAATCAATATGGGTCCTGATGTGCAGAGTGGGGAATACACAGTCTACCATCCTAAGTCAGTATTGATTGTGCAAGCGGGCTGTCATCACCCAATCAGGCATAGTGAAATGAGATGTTGGTGGCAGCCTGCCTCTTCATGGGGAACTCTTCAAACACCCCTCAGACTGAGTTCGAGTCTTTCCTTTCACTAATGCAATGCCTTGGGGAGCAGCATCATGTTCTTTGTTTTTGTTTTCTTCTTCTTTTTTTTTAATGCAAAATTGAGAAGGGGGAAAAATTCTCTAGCGGTCTTCTCTTCTTTGGGACTCTCTCTTTTAAATGTGATCTGTTCAGTTCAAGAACCAAAGCACAAAGACAGAAAAAACAATAGAATGTGCATTGAAAGCCTCAGATGTGCTGGACTCTGTAGTGAGCATTTTGTACATTTTTTGAGGTCATATCCTTAGAAGAATTCTTCTCCTCATTCTGCAGATTTAGAACTAGGGACCCACTGAGGCTCAGTGATTTGCTCAGGACCACGCAGCCTGCCAGTGTGTTAGTGTCACCCAGTCCTGTCCTGACTCTTTGTGACCCGATGGACTGTAGCCCACCAGGCTCTTCTGTCCACAGAATTCTCCAGGTAAGAATACTGGAGTGGGTAGTCATTCCTTTCTCCAGGGGAATCTTCCCAACCAAGGGATCGAACCCACGTCTCTTGCATTGCAGGCAGATTTTTTACCATCTGAGCCACCAGGGAAACCTGCCAGTGGGTCAGAGCCTTGGTTTAAACCCAGATCAGTTTGACTTGTAACATTCCTGCTGGCTTAAGGAGCTGGTTAAGCTGCATACACACACAGCTGGTTTATCAGGCCAGCTTATCCTTGAAAATTCTGAATTACCTGGTAGTCCAGTGTTTAGGACTTGGTGCTCTCCCTGCGGTGGGCCTGGGTTTGATCCCTGGTCAGGGAACAAAGATCCTGCAAGCTTCTGGGTGTCTACTTATCCTCAAAGTCCTCAAGGTCAAAGCCTTCTTTCTATCAACTGTGCGTCTTTCTACATTCAGGGACCAGAGTATTGTTTGGCACACAGTAGACTCTCAGTAAATATCTGCTGTTGGATACTATTATTTCCAATTCTCTTTTTCCATTTGTTTAGGGAGTCCAAGAATGCTGTTGTGTTTGTGTGTGGCATTTGTCACTGCTGGCCTTCTGCACTCCTTCTATTTTCTTACACTGAGTTTTCTATTTTCCTGTCTTCACTGGTCACTCAACTAACTGGCCAACACCAGTACTGATAAGGGCTTCCCTGGTGGCTCAAATGGCAAAGAATTTGCCTGTAATGCAGGCGACCTGGGTTCAATCCCTGGGTTGGGAAGATCTCCTGGAAGAGGGCATGGCAACCCCCTCCAGTGTTCTTGCCTGGAGAATTCTATGGACAGAGGAGCCTGGCAGGCTACAATCCATGGGGTTGCAAAGACTTGGACATGACTGAGTGACTAAGCACAGCACAGTACTGATAAAGGAATCTTCTGGGGTCAAAAGGTTGGAGCAGCAGGGATGCCAGGATGCGTATATTTGCAGAAGTCCAAGCTGGTCTTCTCAGCTGGTCTTCCTTGTGATCTGATGGAAAGGTGGTGGGCAGAGTGAGCCCAATGGAAGGCCTCACTTCCTAGATTTAGGGTCTTAAGGCTGATGTATTGGGTTGGCCAAAAGTTTGGGTTTTTCCACAATATCTTATTGGCCAACCCAATGTTTTCAGTCACAGCCATACAGAGATGGAGTGTCAAGAGAAGAATGAAAAATATGCCAGTGAAAGAGGATGGCAGATTGGCTCTGATCCTGTCTTCTCACAAAAACTTCTTAGAAAGTCACCCTGCTTTTGAAAAGAGTACATGTTCCCAGAAAATCTGTTTCAGGAAGTAGATAGTACATTGTCCCATGATTCTAATTCCAGAAGGAAATGTGGTTATCAAGGGAAATGGGGGAGTCCCCATGTCCTCTGGCCCTTCGGGGATGAACAGGCCATGAAGCCGGTAACTGGTATTCATGAACAGGTATTGGCTAAGAGGGTTGAATGCATTCCCAGCCTAGCCACTGGGAGCTCAAACATGAAGGAAGTGTGTATATGGAGATCCCGCCTTTAAACGCTCCTGGCGTTTGTGTTCTTCTGCAGACCTGAGGTCCTTCAAGGGGTTTTATGAGTATGATTGGCCTGTCACATTAATTAATCTCCCATAGACTTTTTTCTTTCAGGTCCTATCTGGGGCAAACATGACTGTGTTAAAAATTGTGGCTTGTTCTTGCTGACAGAGTTAAGTTTGGTCTGTGTTTCTGCTGCACAAGAAGCAGAGCCTGAACTGTACCGAACAACTGTCTTGAGGGCATGTCCAGCACTGAGTTTGTCTCTCTCATCTTCATCCTTTTATTGTTTTCATTACAGTATATATTTCAGTGGTGTCAGGATTTTTTAAGGCTCCACCTTGGGAGAAGCTCAAGAAATGGCCTGTGTTAGCATTGGTGAGGCTCAGACAGGTTTATGCATATGAGCCGGGCTGTTTATTGATCCCATGAAATAAGAAACCATTTGAAATATCTTGGTTGTGTGAAATATAACCCTTGACCAGCCAAAGCCATTTGTCTGCCTTGCCTGTTGAGAGAAGCACATTTAAAATTCCACACCTGGGAAGAACTTCTTGGAAAGAATATTTCATGCAAACGAATACATTCTTTGGACTTGCACTGCAATTTGGATTAGAAAATATGAGCTTGTTCTGCCTGGACATAAATTTCGTTAGAGGCCACCTTGAGAACGAGAGCGTGGATCATTCCAGGGTCTTGTGCAGGATCCGTCACGGAGGTTTGGATGTATTTGTCTCCACATCCCGCGTGAGGGGTTTGATGCTTGAACTGCTGCTGCTGTTGGTTCAATGCTGTATCTTGCTAGGGAAAAGGCCCTGCAAAGTTCAGAATTTTAAAATAAAGTGCTGGAATCTGCTGGGAAGAAATGGAGAATGGTTCTTAATTCCCATCTTGAGAGCTTAATGGATAGTTACTGGGGGAAAAAGAACTTCCAACAATTAAAGTCAGAGATTAATATTTTGTACACGTTTTGTATTTGGGAGAATGTTATGTTTTCCTCCAGAGGTTTGACTTTATTTTTTAAGCTAGCCTGTGAAATATGGCTAAGGAATATTGGAGAAACTGCAAGAAGTTTTTAAGTAATGTTGAAGAAACTTCCAGTCAAGACCAGGGACGCTAATCCTACCCAGACTTTGTTTTTCACAACCTGCCGTTTCTGAAGGCCTGAGCTTAGCAAGCAGCTGAGTGTGCTTTGAGCACCTTACTAGAGAAAGCTCTGGGACAGCCTTGCTGTGCGGTCATGGGGGCTTCAGGCCCTGGGCAGAACTTGGTTATGAGTCTGCCACTGCCATGTGCTTGGCCATGCACACGGCAAAAACTTATAAATTGAAGAAGAGGGAATTCCCTGGTGATCCAGTGGTTAGGACTCCATACTTCTACTACTGGGGCCCAGGTTTGATCCCTGGTCAGGGAGCTAGGATCCTGCAAGCCACTCAACATGGCCAAAGGAAAAAAAAGTAATTGAAAAAAAAATATATATATATATAAAATTATAGTGAGTGAAAATCGCTTGGTCATGTCTGACTGTTTATGACCACATGGACTACACAGTCCATGGAATTCTCCAGGCCAGAACACTGGAGTGGGTACCCATTCCCTTTTCCAGAAAATAGTAGTTTTAAATTAAAAGTTCATATCATAAAGTTGTATTAACTTTTATATTATAGTAACTTAAAGTATAATATATAATGTTTATAAATATATATATTACTTATATATGTTATACTAACATTTCTATTAAATTATGTGTTATAATAGCATAATAAAATTAAACTATATATTAAATATATTTATAATACATATAACAACAATTGCATATAACTGTTACTGAATATATAACTATATTCTGTAATTCTATCTATAACTGTATATGTATATTATCTGTGGATATTTATGCATATATCTCATCACACAGATTTTGAGAAGCTGCTGTTCAGAGAGTGACTACGAGGTTATCTTGAAGATTCAGTCTCACCCTCAGCATAAGGGCTGTAGGAAGTGGCATTTCCCCTGGTGTTCCTCTCTGGAGTCGTGGACGTTGTCATCCCGATGTCAACACTTTTCTGGTTTTTGCTTCTCAAACACTAACGTGTTGGATTCATAAATACGTGATGAATTAGGCTGGACTGAGAGTGGGGACAGAAGCAGAGAGCAGGCTAGAGAGCTTTTCCAGCAGAGCTCTTGGTCTCTGCTCTTAGGGCCCTCTCTCTGGCCAGAGTCCTAACTTCACTGTCCCCTGGCTCCTTGTGGGGAATTTCGACAGGAGCTTTTAGCTGGTAATGACCACACTGTTCTAGGTGCTTCAGGACATGAAGATCATCAAAATAACCCATTGTTAGTTATCAGAGTTTGCAAAGGGCTTTTCTCATTCTTGATCTCGTGAACTCTCCTCCCTCAAGGAGAATTCCAGTTCTGAGCCTGAAGGTGGCCCTCTGCTGGAAAGTCCAGATAGCCCTCTTCGCTGAAGGCTCCTTGTAACTTCTTGCTCAGTGCGTCCATTCGAATTTTTCCTGAGTTCTTAGATCATCTTTGCTCTAAACTCTTTCGCGGGTAGATTGACTGTGTTCACTTCATTTAGTTCTTCTGGGGTTTTATCTTGTTCTTTCATTTGGAACATATTCCTTTGCCATCTCATTTTGCTTCAATGTCTATGTGTATTTTTATGAATGTAATAGGTTAGCTGTGTTTCTTGACCTTGGAGAGGTGACTCTCTGTAGGGGATGCCCTATGTGTCCTAGCAGTGCTCTCCTCTCTTGTGCCCTCGTATCACCCAAAAGACAGGGACCGCTGGTCCCAGGGGAGGTTCTGGTCTGCGTTTGCTGACTTGGCTCCACATGCCACTGGACTGTAGTTCTCTTGCTTCTGGGGTCTGCCTTGTGGGTGAAGCTGACTCTTGGCCTTCTGGTGGGCAGGTCTGTGTCTAGACTCAGCTGTGGGTTTAGAAAGTCTTTAAGCAGCCTGTCTGCTCATGGGTGGGGCTGGGTTCCCACCGCATTGGTTGTTTGACCTGAGTTTCCCCAGAACTGGAGCCTGCAGGCTGTTGGGTGGGCCAGGTCTCCAAAAAGTGTCAAGGACCCAAGCAAGATGTCTGCCCTTGGCCAGAGTTCACGTAGACAGATACTCCCTGGTGTCTCCACCAGCTGTGTCCATGTCCCCGGGAAGAGGCACGCTGTGCCCGCTCCCCGCCACCAGGAGCCCCCGAGGCCCGCAGAGGTGTCTGCCCGGCTCCCTTGAGGTCACTGCTTCTCGCTAGCCCAGGGCACCCAGGGTGCACCTCCAGGAGTGGAGTCTGTTTCCCCCGGCCCCCCAGCGCTCCTGCACGCAAACCCCACTGACCTTGCAAGCAGAGTGCTCTGGGGGCTCATCCTCCCAACGCCAGAGCCCTCAGCTGGGAAGCCTTGTGAGGGGCTCAGCGTTCCCACTTGTGTGGGAGAGCTTCTGTGATATTATTGTTTTCTAGTTTGTGGGTCACCCACCCGAGGGGCATAGAATCTGATTAGGTGGCACGTGCGCCCCTCCCACCAGCTTGTGTTGTCTGTATTATGTCGTTGGATATAGAATATCTTCTTTTGGGCAACTTCTGATCTTTTGTGTCAGTGCTTGTTTGGCGGGTATTTGTGATTTTGGTGTGCTTATGAGTGGGGGTGAGCGCCGGGTCCCTCCGGGTGGCCTTGTAGTTCACACAGGAAACCTCCTTGTCTGCAGTCACCTGTCCGAGGAGCCTGCCCACAACAGGCTTCCTCCCACAATTTTGTTCAAATTAGTAGTTACTGGAATTGGAAGGTTTCAAGACCCCTGGGGAAGGATTGGTTAATGTTGAAAGAGTACATTCAAGGGTTTGAAATAAGATGTGATTGTGGAAAAGAAAGGAGAGAGAGCGAGAAGAGGGGCCCATGATCCCAGCGGGGGGACCCCAGTGCTTTCTGGAAGGGCTTCCCTGCTGCTCAGACGACAGAGGTCTCAGCAGAATCAGCGGGGAATCCCAACCTGTTGGCAGGATGGGCCAGATTGCCTTCATGCCCTGATTCACACACACACAGTAAGGTTTTAATGCTTTTCCCTCATTCACAAGAATGCATCAAGCTTTAAAGATCCCTGTGTTACAGGGTGAACTGTGTCCCCCACAAAAGGGGCACTGAAGTCCCAATCCCCCCCGGCACAGATGTGACCTTGTTTGGAAACAAGAGTCATGCAGATGAAATCAGTTAAGATAGAGTCATACTGGAGTAGGGTGGGCCCCTAATGTAATACGACTGGTGTTCTTCCAAAAAGGCCATGTATAGGGAGAAACACATAGGGGAACCCCATGTGATGATAAAGGCAGAGACTGGAGTGACGCACCTACATGCTAAGGAGTGCTGAGGACTGCCGACAGCAAACAGAAATTAGGGAGAAAAAGAAATGGACCCTCCCCAGGGGCTTCAGAGAGAGCATGGCTCTTCTGGAACCTTGGGTTTAGACTGTAGCCTGCAGAATTCTAAGAGAACAAACCTCTGTTGTTTTAAGCCTCCCAGTTTGTGGTACTTGTTACAGCAGCCCTAGCAAACTAATGGTTTGACCTTATGACCTGTACAGGAGAATCACAACTGCATTTACTTGTGAGCAAATTTGATCTCATTCAAGAGTCTAGGAGCTAGGAGCTCGTAAGCCCACTGCCTAACACAGACCACAGTGCACGCTAGTAAATATGGGTTGAATGAATACATTTTAGGAGTTTAGATCTCAGTAGTATATTAAATACAAATAAAATGTTAGAATTAACAAGGGAGAAATGACTGCCTAGATTGACGTATTTTATTTATAACACTATATAATCTCATTTACAATTTGCAGAAATGAATATTATGCCATACTTTGAAACCCTAAATAGTGGCTTTCCTCCACAACATGAGTGAAACAAAAGTCTGTGTCTTGTCTCTGAGGTTGAAGATGACTGCTGTGTTAGTCAAACGAGAGACCTTGGTCTTTACCACCTCTTTAAATTCTTAGCATCTTTTCTGGTTTCTCACTGGAGCTAGAATGGCTGCTGAGGGACCCTCCCTGCCTCTGAGATTTACATTAATGAAGATTTAAAGCAAACACTACTTCAAAACTAGCAGTAACTTCAATAATTGACTGAGGTTAATGCCCCGAGGCAGAATCTCAAATCGTCAGTTTAACCTACCTGGTTCTTAATGGCTGGGAAACAGCTGACATCTAGGTAGCCTCTGGGACCTAGGAGGCCACAACAGGAGGGACCCCGTGCCTTGGAAGAGATGTATGATATTAATCTTATTGGATCTTTGTTTCTGAGTAGCAATTTAGCAGATACTCGGTTGCTGCTGCTGCTGCTGCTAAGTTGCTTCAGTCATGTCCGACTCTTCGCGACCCCATGGGCTGCAGCCTACCAGGCTCCTCTGTCCATGGGATTTTCCAGGCAAGAGTACTGGAGTGGGGTGCCATTGCCTTCTCCAATACTCGGTTGAGAGGGACCATTGCACATACATGTTTGCATATGTGTCCCTAAATGAACCAAAACTAGCAGGGTAAAGGGTTAATAAGGATCCACATTGCAATCGCTTATTGAAGATGTACAAGAAAATATATGGGAGATAAGAGAAAGAAAAACAAACAAATTAGAAAGGGTCCCGAATCCTTTAATGACTTTGTCCTTTTCAGTTTATTCTTTGTACTTAAAGATTCTGGTTCCATTGGGTGCTGTCATTTACTTCTTATTCAAAGGAGATCAGCAGTGACATTTTGGGAGATTTCCTTTTTTTTTAGACCCTGAAGGAGCACACACCATCAGCCTCATCCTTAAGTTTATCATCCACAGACACATCTTACTCAGTCTAGGTTTTAACTTCCTACCTTATGCCAGGCTCAGTGCTTGACAGTTGAATGCAAAGATAAGTCAAACAGAGCTCCAGATTATGAAGAGTTTATGATCTAGAGAAGGGATTAGATGCATTGTGTAGATATGAAAGCGTCCCTTCGTTTTCTGTTCTTAAGGGTCATCTTGGCCAACCCCTGAAGGGCAATCAGGAAGTTGAGTCACATTGTTGCCCAGATCTGGAGTTTTCCCTGCCATCTCCTATTTGTGAGTCTCTTCTCTGCAGCTGTGTCAACAGGTAAACTCAGAAGTCACCTACTCAAAGGGCTGGACAAGATCTACCTCTCCCTGGACCACTTGATGCTTTGGCCCCCACTAAGTCCAGTAACTCAGGTGACAGTGTAGATATGTGGAGTTCTGTCCTGAATGGTTAACAGTGTGGAGGTCTCGTTTGGGTTCTAACCTTTCCGGAGATGGTACAGGTTGCTACCCGGGGATACAGAAGGTGAGGTCTACTTGACTGTGGGCCCAGCAAGGGCTCAGTGACAAATCCAGGGCTCCTGGATCACTCTGGACAGCAGCAGTGTGAGTGTCCAGGACCAGAATGTGCCCTTTTGCACCCTCCCGTAGAACTAGGGCCAACCCAGCCTCCCTAGTGACTCACAGGAGGAGGAGAAGGGACTCAGAGGGCAGATAGCTGGCTGGCCCTCCTCAAAGGCAAGCCTGTCTACGACCCCCATCTCCAGCCCCTGGGAACATGATGGACCACTGGCCTGAGAGAAGGAGAGGGACTGAACCTGTCCCCTGCTTGTAAGGGAAGCACCCCCACCCATTGGCATGTGGGATGTGCACCCAGGAATTTCTCTCTGCTCATCCATCAGGTCAATTCCCCCTCCTTTGGTCAAAGGGCCAAGATGATGAGAAAGGGAACTCAGCTCTGCATTCCAATCCTTCCTTCTGATCTTGGGGTGGAAATTTCCCTCCCTCCATGAAAATGAGCACGTGCTTTGGGTGCTGCTGCTGCTGCTAAGTCGCTTCAGTGTGTCCGACTCTGTGCGACCCCATAGACGGCGCAACTGAAAACGCTCCTGGAAGAGAGGCAAGACAAACAATGACCAGACAGACCCTCCAGAATGTTCTGAGTTGGATGGCATCACCGACTCAATGGATGTGAGTCTGAGCAAACTGTGGGAGACAGTGAAGGTCAGAGAAGCCTGGTGTGCTGCAGTCCATGGGGCTGCAAAGAATCAGACATGACTTAGTGACTGAAAAACAACAGAAAGAAGATTAGAGCTGAAGCTCCAGGTCGACCTTCCTTTCTCCTACACCTTTCAGACCTGCATGAGGCAACTGTCCCGTCACACCTCCCCACCCCACTCACCTAGCTCTAGCCTTGAATCCCCCCGCAACCGTCCTTGCAGTGACCCTCCCAGGTGTCAGCACAGGGACCCACGCCCGCACTGTGCCTTTCTGAGGGTTTCTTTGAGAATCTGGTAACGTACATCTTAGCCTAGGTGCGCGATGACGTTTCCTCCTCCTTCATCACAGCTGCTGCATGGGGTGGGCCAGGGACTCCACCCTGTGGGCCCAGGGGAGCTGCGGGTGGGCTGACCGCCTCAGCAGGTCATACATGAAGTTTACTTGGTGAGACAAGCCCGGATTTTCCGCAGAGAGCACACGGCCTCATTCTAGAACCCTGCATGGAGAGAGGGGCGTGTTTCCCATCGCTGGCTTTGGGCCTTGACTCTTAGGAAAAGTGGACACTCACTGTCCTGTCCCTCCCAGACCCCGAGACCTTCGAGAGGCCACGGGGAGATGCTCACTGTCGTGGAGGAAGCTGTGGCAGCGGGCCCAGTGCCCTGCCTCAGGTTAAAGTGTTCTGATCCAGGTTTTCTCCTAATGAGAGCTCGTAGGAAGGAGGCTCTCCAGGTGCACCCTCACGCACAGACAGGGAAGCCTGGTGTGCTGCAGCCCGGGGGTCCCGAAGAATCAGATGCGATTGGGCAAAAACAGAGATGTAAATCAGTGAGCTTGTTCAGGGAGAGAAGGTTGAGAACCACACAAAATTACTGTGTTTTGAAGCTTTCCGTGGTTGAAAAGCTTAAGTGTAGGCAGGCACCAGAGGACGCGCCCTGGGGAGGGAAGTAGGGACGGAAGAAACCCCAGGAGCAGAGGCTCGGAAGTGAAAAAGCAAATCTAGCCTGTGTGGTTTAGTGAAAGTGAGGGGGAACGTGAGGTTTACCGTTTGGCTGGGTGTAGGGAGGTGGGAAGACTGACAGAGAACCAGGGCTGAAAGGCAGGCTGTGCAGCTCCAGCTTCCTGTGGAAGGCATCCCGCGGTGATGGAAGATGACTGGAGAGAGCACGCTGATCCCAGCAGACCTTTAGAGATTAATCCCGCAGCGGTGTGGAGGCGGGCCTGGAGGTCAGATTAGGATGCTGATGGTGGGAATGAAGAAGATGTAATAGTAAAATTTATGAAGACAGTCATGGTGTTCAGCACTTTGCGTCCGTTACCTTCTGTAATCCCCTCAACACTCCTGTGAAAAGAGATGACTGTTTTCTCTATTTTACAGATAGTGAAAGTAAGGAAGAGGTAACTTTGGTAATTTACCAGGTCACCCAGTTAATAAGGGAGAGACCTGCTAATGGGAACTGACCATACAACACAGGGAACTCAACTCAGTGCTCTGCTGTGACCTAAATGGGAAGGAAATACACAAAAGAGGGGATATATGTGTATGTATAGCTGATTCACTTTGCTGCACAGCAGAAACTAACACAGCATTGTAAGGCAACTATACTCCAATAAAAGGCAATTTTCAAAATATGGATTCATGAAACTACAAAATTACAGAAATATGGAACAACAACCAAAAAAAAAGAGGGAGACCTAGATACAGCCAGGGGCTGTCATCTATTCATTTAGACAAACCACAAGGAGAGCCAGAGCAAAATTGGGGTCACCAGAAAGGCAGAGAGCGTTGGGCTGCCACGAAATCAGAGGCCACCTGATGTGATAGCAGGAGGCGCCACAGGTCTCTGGAAACGGCTAATGTCACTGAAATAGGGGCGCCCAGGGGCGGGCTGGCTTCCACCTAGATGGGGCACTGAGGTCGCCGCTAGCATTTCTGCCCCCAGCCCCGGGAATCCTGCAGTAGTCATCCCACTGCTGCCTCTCCTTTCTGCTTATCTCACCATCCACTCTACGCGGTGATGTCTACACCATGGAAAGCAGATCGCATCGCTCTACTGAGATCTTCCAGTCTTCACAGCTCATCAGTCTAAACCCCAGGTTCCTCCCCCTGTCCGGCAGACCCTACACGAAGTGGCCGCGGTCTCTGCGACAGCGCCTCACAGCCCTGTGCCCCGCCGCCTGGCTTCCATCTCCGTGGCTCCCCACGTGCGCCCGCGGCCCTGGAGGCCTGCCCACCTGGGCTGTGTCCTCTGAAGGGATTCCTCCGTTTATCACGTTTCTCAGTCTCATCGATCGCCACGAATGTCATCACGTTCACCTGTGTGTGTACGTATTGGCTTCCCAATGCTATGGAAACAAGTGACCACACTCTTGGTGACAAAGAAATGTGTTCTCTCACGGTTCTGCAGAGCAGAGATCCAAGAAAAGCGTCCTGGGGCCACAGTCAAGGTGTCAGTGGGCAGGGCCACATTCCTCTGCAGGTTCTAGAGGAGAATCTTGTTCTTTAAAAAAAAAAAAAAAAAGCATTGTTTTTGATTATTTGGAAAACTTTCTCACTCTCTCTTTTTTTTTCTTTTTGCTGCCCCAGGTCTTAGTTGCGGCATGCCGGATCCTTTAGTCACAGCCTGTGGGATCTGGTTCCCTGACCAGGGATTAAACCCGGGCCCCCTGCATTTGGGAGGGCAGAGTCTCAGCCACTGGACCACCAGGGAAGTCCCTGGAAAAAAAATTTTAAAGCAGGTATTATTTATCACTTTTCCATTTGTGTTCTTTTCTTCTTATTTTTTTTAAATTTATTTTTTTGAAATATATTTGATGAGCCACCAATGAAGCCCAAAGGCAAGGGAAGTGTAGTTGATTTACATGTTAATTTCTGCTTTCAGCAAAGGGGTTTGGTTATGTATACATTCTCGCCATCTTCTTTTCCACTAGCTTTATCACAGGATATTGAATGTAGTTCCTTGTGCTGTATAGTAGGACCCTGCTGTTTACCTGTCCTGCTTTGTATCTGCTGATCCCAAACGGCAGCCCATCCCTCCTCCACCCGCCTCTCCCCTCGGCAGCCACAAGTCTGCTCTCTGTGTCCCTGAGTGTGTTTCTGTTTCATCGGTAAGCTCATTTGTGTCATATTTTAGATTCTATGTATAAGTGATATCACATGGTATTCGTCTTTCTCTTTCCTGTTTACTTCATACTGTTTGTGAGGTCCTCAAGGCAAGAATCCTGCAGTGGCTTGCCATTCCCTTCTCCAGTGGACCACGTTTTGTTGGAACTCTCCACCATGACCCACCCGTCTTCACTTAGCAGGATAATCTCTAGGCCCACTCATGTTGCTGCAAACGGCAGTGTTTCATTCTAGGAGACTCTCTTCTTGCCTCTTCACTTCCTGATGGCTGCTGGCATTCCTTGGCTTGTGGCCGTATCACTCCAGTCTTCAAGGCCAGCATCCCTTTGTGCCTCTTTTGTGTGACAGTGTCAGAATCTTCCTTCTGTCTTAGAAGAAACATGTGAAAACACTTGGGATCCACTCTAATAATCCAGCATCATCTCCCCATGTCAACATCATTAACTTAATCACATCCACAAAGATATTCTTTCCATGGTAGGTGATGTTTACATGGAGAATTCTGCACAGGAAAGGAGGTTGAGCCTAATTATCTCTAAGGGTTCCTCGGAACATTCTATGAAAGAATGAGCACATTAAACAAGGAACGTACAGAGAGGGAAATGAGGAAAGACACTCCACTCTGCTTTGCCATATATTTTGGTCTAGGGATTAGGAACTGATATCTTTGGGGGGCCATTATTCAACCTCCTACAATTTCTGGTTACCTCCACTTGCTCAGTGGAAGAAATCTACTGTATCCTACATACCTAGAACATAGCGGGTGCTCAATCATCATTCATTAAATCAATAAATTAATATAGGTAAGGTATTTTATTCTTAAAAGTATTTTTCATTATATGTTCATCATTTAAAAATAACCCACCATGCGATTCCAACTTCTATAACAATAAAACAGCTTTGATATAACAGTCTCATAAATGAAAACATGATTCAATGAAATGGCATTTTATGAGCTTTAGGCAAGCAAACGTTTGAATTATCTTGTTTAAATTAAATGGCTCTTTTGTGTTCAGTAGTAAGCATCACTAAGTGTGTCTATCTTGCTAATACAGTGGCATCATTATATTCTGAATTATACAATTTAATTACATGTAACTTGAAATTTAAACTGAAACATTGTTGAGGCATAAGCCTGACCTTCACTTCCACTCATTCCTGTTTTTTTCCAAATGATGTGACACTGAGAAACAGTTAACAAAATCTTAGTTTTTCAGTTGCTTAAAGAAACTGCAAGGAATGGACAACTCTGGTTCTCACCCTTGCTTTGCCACTTATAGGCTGCATAACCCTGGGCAAGATATTCAAGCAGCTAAGATACTCAGACCCCACTCTATAAAAGGCAGCTCTTGAGAAGCCTGAGATGAGGTAAGATAAGCACCTCAAATATGCCTGTTCACTGTCAGCCGGTACCAGCTCCCTCTTCCTCCATCCTTTCACACAAACAAGCCAGAAAAAATATCTTAGATCTGATAAATAACTCTTCAAACCCACACCACTGTATGTAAACATATTGGCTTAAAATATGTAGGCGGTGCACACTGCATGAAGTCCCGACCATCCCAGCGTGAGCTGGGCTCTATGACTTTCCTGTTGTGTTATACACTGAGATGATGCCCTGAGCTGCTCCATGGAACTTGACGCCTCCCCCGGGGGACCAGAGCCCCTGACTGCCGTGTTGGTCTGGGCTTCCCTTGTAGCTCAGCTGGTAAGGAATCCGCCTGCAATGAGGGAGACCTGGGTTTGATCCCTGGGTTGGGAAGATCCTCTGGAGAAGGGAACGGCTACCCACTCCAGTGTTCTGGCCTGGAGAATTCCATTGACTTTATACATGGGGTCACAAAGAGTCAGACATGAGTGAGTGACTTTCACTTTCACTTTCCAGGGGGCCAGGGTCCAGGAGTGAGAAGGAGTGAAGCTGAGCCCTTTTCAAAGGCTCAGAGAACGTGCTCCTTTAGGCACCTGGTGGTTAATAGAAGCTTCATACTACAAACCCCCTCCATGGACCACAACTTGGTCATGGTGAACGGAAGGACTGGTGTTTTGGCCACCTGATGGGAAGAGCCAGCTCACTGGGAAAGACCCTGATGCTGGGAAAGATTGAGGACGTGAGGAGAAGGAGGAGATGGAGGACAGGATGGTTGGATGACATCGACTCAATGGACATGAGTTTGAGCAAACTCTGGGAGATGGTGAAGGACAGGGAAGCCTGGTGTGCTGCAGTCCATGGGGTCGCAGAGTCAGACACAACTTAGTGACTAAAGAAGAAGAACACAGCAAATCAGGCTAGGCTGGCAGGCAGAGGGAAGGGGGGGTGCAGGATTTGCCATCAGAACTGTCCAAGGCATTGAGAGAGAGAGAGAGAGAAGGGGACTGAAGCAGGGTGATGACCAGGTTTTCTTCAAGGAGAAACAGACTACATAACCGCATCAACCTGAGAGACAGGAGTATCAGAAATCACAGAATATATGTCAAAGCAGAGTGGAGTGTTCTTCTTCCTTTCCCCCTCTGTGCTTCCTTTTTTTATGGGCTCACTATTTCAGAGGATTTGAGTTTCAGAAGAGTCTTTAGAGATAATTAGGCTCAACCTCCTTCCCCATGCAGAAATCTCCTTTATGATGTTCACAACAGATGGCCATCCTTTGTCAAGTTGCTTTTGTTATGATTTATTTTCTTCAGTAATCAGTTTTTATAGAACACCATTAAGTTAAGGAGTTTGTTTTTCAAGTCCCCATGAAATGCCTCTCTCTTTACAATGTGTGTGTGTGTGTGTCCGTCCCATATCCCATTGCACCCTGGGACTTTCTGTCTGTGGTGGCCCTAACTATTAGTAGGGGCAGGAAAGGGAAAAAGACTTGACTTTTCAGGCATAACTCTTGGACTGGATTTAGTGCCAAGGGATGAGAAGGGCAGGAATAATTTTTAAAAATAGTTCCCAGCTTGAGAAACATCTTTCTGACCTTTAGTGTTATTTTTTTCCCAAATAGTGCCAATCAAGATTTCTTCCTTTTTTAAGTAACCAGGTCCAAAGAAAATTTTTATTTATTTTTTTGTTTTATTTTTTGGCTGTGCCATCCAGGTTACAGGATCTTAGTTCCTGGACCAGGGATTGAACCTGATCCCTAGGCACATGGAGTCCTAACCACTAGTGTGTGTGTGTGTGTGTGTGTGTGTATGTGTGTGTTCACTCACTCAGTCGTGTCTGACTCTTTACAACCCCATGGATTGTAGCCTGCCAGGCTCTCTGTCCATGAAGTTTTCCAGGCAGGAATACTGGAGTGGGTTGCCATTTCCTCCTCCAGGGGATCTTCCTGAGTCAGGGATCAAACCCACGTCTCCTGCGTCTCCTGCATTAGCGGGCGGGTTCTTTACTACTGCGCTACCTCGAAAGCCCCCTAACCACTGGACAGCCAGGGAAATCCCCAACGAAAAATTCTATAAATCCATAAAAGCATGCAAAAAGATAATAAACATTTGAGAGTCCTAAGATTATGCTGCTGCTTCAGTTTTCATATCCTGCTCTTTTCGTGTTATATTGTTGACATGTCCTGTAGCATTATATGTTCTCCTGCAGTGTAATTCCTAATTATGTGTCGTGTACTGTTGTCTGGCTGTGGATTTATTTACTTGACCAGCCCCTTCTAGTTCCTCTCACGTCTTGCCTCCTCATGCTGGTCAGGGAAGCTGCCTCTGGCATAAGCCCTTCTTAATCTGCCTTGACTTCTGTCCAGACACATAAATGCTCATCCCAGCGTATCTGGACGGCGTGATACAATTACAGTGTGTTTCTGGGGAGTCATCACAATGGTGCTGTGAGAGGGATAGCCAGAGCCAGGGCTTCTAACGGTACAGAATCTTGAACCCACCTGGAGCTATGGGCTTACTTACTTGGATTATCCACTCCTGTAAGTACACACACACACACACACACACACATCCAACTCCTTAGAAGAACTCGTGGGCCAATAGGATTCACCCAATTCTCTGTCTCATACGGTGTTGCCTGAACAGCTGTTTTTAAGGACAGCCTTGGCCCGTGGTCCTTGACCTTGTTCTAATAACTTCCACCTCCTCCTCCTGCCATAGGTTCACACCCTGGACGCTGGCAACGTCTTACTTCCTCCCACATCCTGTGCTGTATGTAACTGCCGTCTTCACTGTGGTGTCCTTGGAGCACAGACTGAGTTGTCACCTAAAAGAATGCCCTCTTCTCGGCGTTGCGCTTAGTCCCTGGACCTTAAGCAGTGCTGTGTATGCCCTGGGTCTTCCAGTGGTATTGGCAGTGATGCGGCTTTACCTCCCTGTGGCTTTAGAGGCGGTGGAGAAAAACACACAAGAGAGGATGACAAAGGCAGACACGTGTGGTGCCTCATGGTAGCTGTTGGATTCGGCTGTCACTCGCTTTCTCCCAGTACAGAATTTGCCTCCAGGCTGCAGAAATGGCCATGTGCCCCTCACCCCCTTCCTGGACCCAGCACTCAGCCTAGGCTTGGATCTGAGACCCATACAGAGTTAATCAGAGGCTATCCCTGGGGTTGGGAGACCTGGGTTCCATCTCTGGGTGGGGAAGATCCCCTGGAGGAGGGCATGGGAACCCACTCCAGTCTTCTTGCCTGGAGAATCCCATGGATAGAGGCGCCTGATGGGCTACAGTCCATGGGGTCACAGAGTCAGACATGACTGAGCAACTAAGCACACATACATACATCTGTGGGGTTGACTCACATAGCTATGTTCTGGGCCATGCAGATGAAGAGAAAAATGAGGCTTTACATAAAGGAGAGCAAAGTCAGTGGAAATGAGAGAATGAGAGCAGCAAAGAGAAGAAGTGTTGTAGAGGTGCTGAGCGTTGGTTTTGGTCCTTTAGGTCCGGCCACCTCCACTGCTACTTCAGTTCATGAAAATCCGCAGCATCCTCCTCATTTCTTCCTGACTTGCAAGAGAGACGGTTCAATGTTCATGTGTTACCTGCAGCCACAGCTGAGAATGGTCCAGAATATCATAGTTCCAGGGTAAAGGACCAAAAGGGACTGCTTTGATAGGAGCAAAGTGGGTCTCTCAAAGGCAGTTGAGGCCATCAAAATAGCTCTAGATGTTCCAAACCCATTGAGACAAGTTCTAGACTGTAGGCATGCGTGTATGCATGCCAAGTTGCTTCAGTCTTTTCCGGCTCTTTGGGACCTCGTGGACTGTAGCCCATCAGACTCCTCTGTCCACAGGATTCTCCAGGCAAGAATACTGGAGTGGGTAGCCATTTCCTTCTCCAGGGGATCTTCCCCACCCAGGGATTGAACCCCGGTCTCCTGCATTGCAGGCAGATTCTTCACTGTCTGAGACATCAGGGAAGCCCCATAGTCCAGCAGTTAGTAGCAGCATCCCTGGCCTCTGGCTTCCCTTGTTTCTGCCTGTGTGGCTTCCGTGGGTATAAAGTTTCCCTGGCCCTCTGCCTCATCTTTCTTCTTTTGCACTTCAGCGTGTGCGTTTGCTTCTTCCTCCGGTTCGCTCTCATGACGCGGAGGTTTCTCAGAAGATGGTGCTAAGGCTTAGAGCCTCCGCCTCCTTCTTAACAACAGGAGTCAATTATTCTCTTGTAGAGGCTCGTTTTTGACAGCCTCTGACACAATGGCCAAGCTGGCCCTGGCTAATGCACATTCTGGTGCCCGCAGGTGCCAGCTTGATTTGTGAATGCAGATGAGACACCCTCTAGGGACTTCTGGAAATAGCAGGAAGACACTTTGAGAAAGAACCATTTCCTGCAGGAAGCAGGATGAGGTCTCCTGCAGTAAGAACTTGGATTCTGAAAAGGAAATATGACCTTGCTTTGTAATCACAGGCTGTTGTGCGTGCATGTATGCTCAGTCAGATCTGACTCTTTGTGATTTCATGGACTGTGGCCCGCCAGGCTCCTCTGTCCATGGATTTTCCAGGCAAGAATACTGGATTGGGCTACCATGCCCTTCTCCAGGGGATCTGCCTGAACCAGGGATCAAACCCGTGTCTCTTGCATTGGCAGGCAGATTCTTTACCACTGTGCCTCCTGGGAAGCCCCACAGGCTAAGGAAGCTAGGAATACCCTCACAAAGTCATGCAAACCTCTTAGCCCAACTGGTGCCTGCTGGATCTTGGCCATCTGCCTGGTGCTCTAGAATCTCAGACAAGATCAGACACAAGTCTGAAATGTAGCTGTGGTGGTCACTTGGGTTCTGACTGGACACCCTCTGCTTCACTCAACAGTCTTCAGAGACGGACTTTCAAGGTAGGATTGTGAGGTCTTAATGGTAAGATTGGTGTAAAGAGGTGCTTCCCAGGTAGCTCAGTGGTAAAGAATTTGCCTGCAAATGCAGGAGACGTGGTTTCGAACCCTAAGTTGAGAAGATCCCCTGGAGAAGAAAATGGCAACCCACTCTAGTGTTTTTGTCTGGGAAACACCGTGGACAGAGGAGCCTGGCGGGCTTCAGTACATGGGATCATAAAGAGTCTGATACAACAAGGCAACTAAACAACAGCAGCGTAGAGAGAGGAGGTGGTAGTCACTCAGTCGTGCCCGACTCTGGAGACCCCGTGGACGCCAGCCCTCCAGACTCCTCTGTCACTGGATTTTCCAGGCAAGAATCCTGGAGAGGGTGCCAGTTCCTCCTCCAGGAGAGAGAAGGGGAGGAGGAATAATCAAGGGTAACGTCAAGGTTTAAGGTTGGGGAGGCAGGTTTTGGTGATGCCACTAACCTAGATTTAAAAAGTTATTGAGGACTGGGGACTTCCCTGGTGGTCCAGTGTCTAAGACTTCTCACTCCCATTGCAGGGCGCCTAGGTTAGATGCCTGGTCAGGGGACTAGATCCCACGTGCTGCCACTAAGAGTTTGCCTGTCACGACTAAGACCCAGCAGGCCCAGTGTTAAAAAAAATGTCAAGGGAGACCAGGTACATGGCAGAGATCAATTCAAGTTGGACACATTGCAAGGGCAGAGCAGGCAGGACACAGAGATCCAGGGTGTCTGCTGTTGAAGCTGGTGCTTGGAAACCAGATCTAGAACTCAAGGGAGAGAGAGCTCCCAGCTGGCACTTAAGAGCTAGAGGTCACAGACATATAGATGGACTTGAAACCTTAGCCACTAAATTACGTTACTTAAGACGATGGCTGTGATGGCTCCTAAGTTTACTGTAACAAATTATCACAGACTGGGTGGCATCAAGAGGTGGAAACTGGCCCCCACAGTTCAGGAGGCTAGAAGTCTGAAATCAAGCTGTTACCAGGGCCATGTTCCCTCTGAGAACTCCTGAATTATTCCATGCTGCTTCCTACCTTCTGATAGTTGCTGTACTAAAAAAAAAAAAAAAAAACAAACCCAAAAAACAAAAAAACTCAACAAACTAAATTTTAAAGACCTTTGTTGACTGTAGTCAATGATTCATGAATTGAGCAGCACCCCAGAAAGGAGCTCTGAGGAGCTGTACAAAATAGAAGACTCATAGGCAGAAGGATGTGGGAACAAGGAGGTTATACTAGACAAAGAAGCAATGTGTTGTCGCAAGGTTACTGTCCTTTAGCGGAAGGCACGTGTCTATGTAACAGAAGACCTCACTAGAGTGAACAGCTGATTCCTGATTGACTGGTTTAAAATTCCTTCTCTGGAAGAGGCTGCAACTGTAATTAAGTATTAGATCCTCATTTAATGACATGGAGTTGAGCATAAGTGACTCCATTTTGGGCCTGTTTTAACACTGGCAATGTTGGTGTTGCTTGGCTTGCAATGGCATTGCTGCAATCTCTGCCTCTATTTGCCATATGGCCTTCTTCCTTTTGTGTCTTTGTGGGTTGTCTCCTTGTCTATAAGGACATTAATCATACTGAATTTAAGATCCTTCCCAGTCAACTGAAAAAAAAATGTACAACCTAAAAGCTGCAAATTATATGTTCATGAATTGAGCAGCATCATACTGAGGACTGTAGCTTGGGAGACAGCCCTCAGACAGCTCTGAGGAACTGCTCCCCAGAGGTAAGAAAGGAGCCACAATATATAGGAATATTTGCCAAGAAAAAAAAACCATGTAGTTGGACATTAAAAGATTGATGCTAGTTGCCAAAAATAGACACGTCAAGTTAATGGTTTGAGTGCTTTTCTGAGTGTGGGAAGATGCAAGAGTCTGTGTCCATTGAAGTTATTCCTTTGATATGCATCTTAACTCTCTAGGGCCAGAATCCTGTTTTTCTCCATCCTGAATTCCCCTCAGGGTGCACCATGATAGCAGGCAACATTCTTTGCCCACAACCTTATCTTAACTTCCTTTGCAGAAGCCAGTGGCAACCCACTTGCCTGGTGAATTCCATGGACAGAGGAGCCTGGCAGGCTGCAGTCCATGGGGTCACAGAGAGTCGGATATGACTGAGCAACTAAAATTTTAACTTAACCAGTTATATCTGCCAAAACTCTAGTTCTAAACAAGGTCACGTTCTGAGGTTCTGGGAGGATATAAATTTAGGGGGACACTATTCAGTCCAGCATGTTGGGAAGAGAAAAGGCAAGCTAAGGACAGAACTATGAGACGCGCTGACACTGTAGAGGCTGGAAGGAAGGTGTCAGCAGAGAAATGAGAGATGAAGAAAGGAGATAGAGGAGAGAGGGAAGTGGAAAGAAAGCCAAGGTGGTGTTTCTCTGTGGTCCAGTTGTTGGGAATCCCACCTGACAATGCAGGGATGCTGGTTCAATCCCTGGCCTTGGAAGATCCCACGTGCCTTGGGCAGCTAAGCCCATGCGCTGTAGAGCCTGTGCTCCAAACCAGAGAAGCCAGCACAATGAGAAGGCCACACACTGCAGCTAGAGAGTAGCCCCTGCTTGGTGCAACTTGAGAAAGCCTGCACGCAGCAGTGAAGACCCAGCACAGCCCCAAATTAAATACAATAAATGGAAGCCAAGGGGGCAGAGAGTCTACTCGAAGCACAGGGGCTAACCCACATCCAGCGCTGCCGAGAGGGCAAGCATCCATCAAGCGTACTGGGAACTTCAGTGGGGGACCAGCCATCCCAGTTTACTCCTGGCTGCTGGAGCTGCCTTGGATGTAGGACTTCTTTGCTAAATGTGGATGGAACCAGGCCCACCTGGACAGGGAGTCTCCCTGCTTCCCCACCCACTCACCACCTGCCATTATTTAGAGCTGAGGGTGGAGAAAAGGCACGGATGCACCCTAATGAATTGGGGAGTGAGTGGGAACTCAGATACGTACTTCCTAGGGCGTGGTGGTGGCTCTGATGGTGGCTGAGTTGTGTTTTTCTGAGAATTTTTGCCACAGTGGGAATTTTCTTGGTTAGAATGTGGACTGGGGTGTTTAGTCCACAATGAAGTCTTCAGGTAAGGCCAGCTCAGTCTCTATAACCACCTGACATCCTGGAACAACCAAATTATGGGAGATCAAAATGTTCCTCAAAGGCAGGGAAAGCCACTCCGACCCTCCTTGGCTGGTGGGACACTCTGGGGTACCCTTTTTAAATGAACTTAGTTTTGAAAGTTCACTTAACTCCCCTGAATGGGATCGCTACCTCGCTCTGCCTTCAGAGCACTTATCTTCAAAGTATTCAGCACCAGGCGGAAACCTTGATTTTCCTTAAAAAGAAATCATCAGAATGTCTGATTCCGTCCAGATGTCTGGATGTGTGATTTCATTGTCCACGGTTGTCACTTCTCTTCTGGCTCTTGGTCTGTAGTTTTCAGAACATGTGCCTAAGCAGGCTCTCTTTTCCATAGTTTTGAAAGTTCACCTAACTCCCCTGAATGGGATCGCTACCTCGCTCTGCCTTCAGAGTACTTATCTTCAAAGTATTCAGCACCAGGCGGAAACCTTGATTTTCCTTAAAAAGAAATCATCAGAATGTCTGATCCCGTCCAGACGTCTGGATGTGTGATTTCATTGTCCACGGTTGGCACTCCTCTTCTGGCTCTTGGTCTGTAGTTTTCAGAACATGTGCCTAAGCAGGCTTTCTTTTCCATAAGCTGATCCCTTTACCCTCTCAGCCCAGAATCACTTTCCATTTATTCCTCTGATAAAGCGCTGATGCTGTGAGTCAGCATATGTTACATCTGTTATGATATAAGCACAGCACTAGACTGCTTTCCAGCCCAGATCCACACCCAGATCACGGGCAGGGATCCTCCAGTGTTTGCTGATGATACACAGCACAGGGGCCTGGGGAATTTTTCACAACCATCAGATCTGGGGAAGGAATCCTTTTCTAGAACAGATCTCAGAGTCTGTCAGCAGTCTCCCAATTCTACTGCTAGCTTGCCAAGGTAGTGAAATAATCTCAGCCTTAAGTCAATAATAAGTATTTTAAGATACACAGACAAGGGAGTTCGCTGGCAGTTCAGGGGTTAGGCTAAGTTTAGAATTTCTGTGACATAAAGACACCAGATTGTCATCTCATTTGTTTCTCTGGCCTGCTCCTCGTGGCCACAACATGGCTGCCACAGCTCTAGGCTCTACCGCTCACCTGATCCTGGACAGAAGGCAGAAAGTAGGGTCACATAAGAGTGGTCTCCTTGTGTGCCTCCCTCCTTTGATCAGGAAGGGAAAATGCTTCCCAGATACCTCCAAGCATAGTTCCGTTTAGCACCGCCTTCCGTTGCAAAGGAGGCTTGGGACATGAGTCTCTAGCATTTTCACTCTTCATAGTGGGAGGCGGGCAAAAAGGAAGTGGGATTTGGAGTGGAACCCTACAGCAGTGTTTGCCATGGGATCATGCTTATTGATCTTAGTCCTTCAGCCTCCGACTTGGAAACAGATAAACCATCTGTTTTCCCTTCCTAGGGAGTAGCAAGTTATGAATAAATTATGCTGCCAGAGCCCAGAGAGTCCTTAAAGCAAAATACTGTCAATCCAAGGCCCTCATTTCATTAAACCCATATTAGTTTGTGTTGCTTATTTGATGGCCTCTGATTGCTCCCTAGGATGGGAAGGATTGGCAGTGGAGGAGAAGGGGAGAACTGTCCCTCATATCCAGTGTTCCAGCCCCTCTCCCCAGTGCTGAATACACATTAGACTCCAGGTATTCCAGCCATGTCTGGGTAACCAGGGAGCTAAGGCTACAGGTTCATAGCAGGGGGATTGATACGTTCCAGAAACGTCTGTGCTAGACCCTGGAGAAGGCCACTGGGGAGAGGAGACATTGCTGAGAGAGCAGCTTCAGGCGCCAGCAAGGAAGTTGGAAGTGTTGGGGAGCTCTAGGCCTTCACACGGCCCTGAAATAACTTGTGTGTCAAGCCACCTCCCTGCCTCCCACGCACTCTGATTTCATCTTCCCAAGTCTCTTCATCTCAAGATTCTTAAAGGGGCTTTAAGAAGGTGTCATTTCCAGAGGACATTTGCTCCAGAAGCAGCAGTGTAGACCCACGGGTCTCCACGGGAGAGCTTGAGCATCCCAGAGGCCGAGCAAGGCAAGCTTCCTGAAGAATCAGCTATAGCCATGGAATCGCCACTGTCACTGTGGGCCTGAGCCTCTTAAGTTGGCGCAGGCTTCCTATGCCACGGGGCTCGAGCCACAAACACAGACAGCCCTTGCCCTCTGCAGGTCTCTCTCCCGAGGCTCACGCTCATTCCTGTCTTTATGTTCCCTCCTCAGAGCCTCATTGCTCTGCGGACCTGACTCTGCTTTCTCTCTCTGACAGAATGTTTCCTGCTCCCTGGTGTTGGGGCGCACAGGCAGAGGCCCCCACTGACCACTCCAGGCCCCTGGGGACCCACCCTGCTCCAGCTGGCCTACTCAGGTTTCCCAGGTCCATCGTTCCAAGCCAAGAAAAGAGAAGCTGACCATAAACACGGCCTGAACCTTGGAGGTTAGACGTGAACAGCCTTCCTTGAGAGTTTTCCGTGTCTGGTCTGCCTTTTTCCTGCGCCACGATCTGTTCGTCTGTCCCCCTCATACTCTGCTCTGGCTCCCGGAAATGGTAGTGCTGCGTGGTCTTCATGTAAAGGTCATCCCAATGGACTGCCACCTCCACGGGCTCCGGGGGCTTGTTGGGGAGGCCTGACTTGGCATCTGGTTTCCAGAAGTGCCAGCAGACTCAGGACACCATCTAAGCGTGGGCCAGCCTCTGACTGCATCAGTTTGAAAACAGTCACAAGGAATTTGCAGCCCAGATGTCAGCTGGAATCCTGTTGACTTTTGAGTCGTGATTGACATTGGCTTCAGGGCACAGTGAACAAAGGCAGGGACCCAGGAATCCATGTGCCCGGATCCCGCATCTGGGTACTCTGTGACTCCCTGTGTGATCCTGGGCAGGTGACGGAACCCCCCTGTTCCTTCGTCTGTAGAATAGGCATAATCGTGTTCTTTTTACAGTTCGGTGATGCTTCAAGGAGCTGTTGCAAGCAAAGCATGCAGACCAGGGCCAGACCTCCGATGTCGCCATTAGCCCCGCCCCTTTCCCCGGCAGCCATGGCCCTGCGGCTCTGCTGGGGCTCAGGGGCCTTTCCGGGGGCTGTCTTGCTGCCTCGTGCTCCCTGGTGGTTTTCTACGCAGCCACCCCATGCTGGGTGCCACCCACTTTTCGTTCTTTCTTGCTTGTTTTTTTTAGGCTGCTCCGTCTGGCATGCAGGGTCCCTGACCAGTGATTGACCTCATGTCGTCTGCATTGGAAATGCAGAGTCTTAACCACTAGACCACCATGGAAGTTCTCAGCCCTGCTTTGTTTGCTCTCCAAATACCTCTGATCTCTAAGGTTGGGTAGGTAGACAGCTTCCTGAAATTGTAGGGCAAGGATTTATAATACAGTGCTGCACAACTTAGATCAAAATATAATACGTCCAGTTCTTAAAAGTTCTTTGAACTCTGCAGTCCCTAGCCTCCAGCCCTCTCCTCATCTCTTTTCTGATTGCCTTTTCCCTTACCTTTATCCCTCTGTCTGCTTATGACAAAGTCCTTGAGGCTTTACCTCTGCCCTGAATATTCCCAGTAATTTTTTTTTTTCCTTGAACAAAGATAGCTCTTTTGCCCTTAGAGGAACTCAAGTTGCAGCTTCTTAACTAAGAAAATATTATGCTGTTTATATGTTGATCATAATAACTGATGGTGACAAGCAGAGATTTTTTTAACGGGCACTAATAAGAAAATGGTAACTAACAACCATCATTAGCATGCATTTTACAGTTTACAGAATAAGTTCAAATTTCTTATTGTCTCACTTGAAGTTTCTTTTCTGTTTATGCCTGAAGGGTTTATAAATACAGGCTTTGTAGCAGAGGAGGGAACCCCAGAATTTCTCGTGAAGACACACCACATGTGTGCCCAGCTCCCTGTTCTGTGTGGACTCTGGGATACTCACATAAAGCTCCGTAAGGGACAAGGCCCCAGCTCAATTAACAGACAAAGTCATTGACGCAGTGTCTGTTGATCCCAAGTCCTGGGCTGGAAACTCCTGACACCGCAGGCCACCGTGAGGAGCTATTACAACCTTGTTCTCCTAGGGGATACACGTATTGAGTTTCTGAGAATTCAGAGGACGGATGGGCTCATCTTCCTCTGGGATTATTGGGTCATTTCTCAGCATGTCTGCAGCCTGAAACAAGAGCGAGGCCCTGATGAATCACACCACAGTTCAAGCAGGAGAAATCTGAAATTTGAGTGGAAATTTAAGTCCTTCTGAGCACACACCCTTTCATCTTCAAGGACTAATTCACAGTGTGTATTTTTTACATCTCTGTATGGCCAAGTTGCCTTTCCTGGACCCTTATTTCTTAACAATTGGTGGGTGGAGTGACACTTGTAAGTATATCCATTCAGTGGGAGAGCCTGCTTTGACATGTATTTCATTGGCAGAGGCCATAAATACTTTCCGCATACGTGTTTATGTATCAGTGTGATGCCTCATTTTGGAAAGCAACAATAACAACTGCGTCATTAAGCCACAGAGAGGCTAATGTTTCAGCTGGCCACATGGAGAAGACAAACAGAGATCATCTTGTCAAGTCATGAGATGGATTGTGCTCTGGCATGAGCTGCCTGCTTATTTCTGGGTTTCACAGTTCCAGGACTTGAATTTAACCTGTGACTTAAGGTATCTCATGACCTCAGGCAACTTACAAGCTTCTCTCTGTCCCTACCCCAGGGTCACTGCGTGGATGGGATGGAAAGCTTCTAGAAGTCTACAGCTTGGATCAGTCATTGCTAGGCCTTTTCAGAGCATCCCTGAATAGTTGCAGAAATGGAGCACAATGACTTGTCTGGAATGTCCTTAAGGCCCTTTGCCACCATCAGAGTTTTTAACATAAATCTAATGCTGTAGTTGACTGATCAGTTTTCAGTCTCTGTCACTAGATCAAAAGCTCCAGGCAGAGACTGTATCCTATTTATCTCCATTTATCGAGCATCTAAAAAGCAGACATCACTTTGCTGACAAAGGTCCATATAGTCAAAGCTTTGGTTTTTTCCAGTAATCATATGTGCATGTGAGAGTTGGACAATAAAGAAGGCTGAGCACCAAAGAATTGATGCTTTCAAATTGTGAAGCTGGATAAGATTCTTGAGAGTCCCTTGGATTGCAAAGAAATCAAACCAGTTTCAATCCTAAAGGAAATCAATTCTGAATGTTCATTGGAAGAACTGATACTGAAGCTCCAATACTTTGGCCATGTGATGCAAAGAGCTGACTCATTGGAAAAGACTCTGATGCTGGAAAGATTGAGGGCAGGAGGAGAAAGGAGTAACAGAGGATGAGATGGTTGGATGGCATCACTGACTCAATGGACATGAGTTTGAGCAAACTCCAGGAGGTAGTGAAGGACAGGAGAGCCTGGTGTACTGCAGTCCTTGGGGTTGCAGAGAGTTGGACATGGCTGAGTGACTGAACAACAATAACAATCCAGCATCTGATGTAATTACCCTATTATAGTAATGGATTAGCAGGTTTGTTGATTGAATAAATGAATGGCACTGTGCCAAGGGGACAGTGAAATTAGTTNGTGAAGGACAGGAGAGCCTGGTGTACTGCAGTCCTTGGGGTTGCAGAGAGTTGGACATGGCTGAGTGACTGAACAACAATAACAATCCAGCATCTGATGTAATTACCCTATTATAGAATGGATTAGCAGGTTTGTTGATTGAATAAATGAATGGCACTGTGCCAAGGGGACAGTGAAATTAGTTTTCTCTGATTTGAATGATTCTGCTATGACAGCGCTCATTTCTCCTAGTTTCCTTTGGATCACTTTATGTCTCTTGTGCCAACTAGAAGTTTTCAGTTGCCATCTGGTTCTACAAGGATTAAGTCTCTTTCTAGTCACTGCAGCCAGTGACCATGAGCACACTCTGAAAAGAGTGCAGGGCAGAAATCAGACAGGAAGCACTCTGTGCTCTGGAAAAACTTGCAGGACAGGACTTCAGGTAGTTAGATATTTCCAGGAGAAAGTTTTATGAACCCAGTTTCTTGCATCTTCTATCTAGAAAGGCACCAAAGGCATTACTGGAGGCATCTGCTCCATGTGATTAATAGCAACCTCCTTGTGACTAGCAGCAATTTTCTGCTAAAGTGTGTGCATGATTGCATGCATCCCCCCTTCATTAAATTCATATATATGTATGTATATACTGGCCTCCCTGCCGCCTCTTCAGAGCAGTGCCCCAGAGCTCTCTGAGAGGCTCTCTCCCGGGCTACAGTCCTCATTAGGCCCCAAATAAAACTTGGATCACAACTCTCATGTTGTGCATTTTTTTCAGTTGACAGCTGCACATAGGTAATGAATATTGATGGAGAACACTTACACTTTACTTATTCACTCTGTCCCTCAACTGCCATGATACTGAATAATTCTGTCATAAAATCAAATGCAAGATCAAACCTAGGGTGACATACTGCGTGAAGTAAGTCAGGCAGAGAAAGAGAAATATCATGTGATATTGCTTATATACAGAATCTTAAAAGGATACAAACGAACTTATTTATGAAACAGAAGCAGACTCCGACTTGGAGAAATGAACTTAGGGTTGGGGGTGCAGGAGGGAGGGGGGAGGGAAGAGAGAGTTAGGGAGTTTGGGGTGGACATGTACACACTGCTCTATTTAAAATTAATAACCAACAAGGACCTACTGTATAGCACAGGAACTCTGTTAATATTCTGTAACAACCTAATTGGGAAAAGAAATTGAAAATGAATAGATACTCTGCATAGATGTGTGTAACTGAATCACTTTGTTGTACTCTTGAAACTAACACAACATTGTTAATCAACAGTGTTGTTTTTGTTCAGTCGCTAAGTTGTGTGGACCCCATGGACTGCTGGCATGCCAGGCTTCTCTGCTCTCCACTACCTCCCAAAGTTTGCTCAAACTCACGTTTATTGAGCCAGTGATGTTGTCAACTAATAACCATCGATTAATAGCTAATCAGCTATACTCCAATATAATATAAGAAGTTTAAAAAAAAAAAAAACAAAGTCAAAGGGAGGTATGCGGGATTGGGACCTTGGGAGAAGAGATGCCTAAGCTCACCCTGAGGCCAGGCCTGATGGAGTGTATGCACAGCCAGCTCCCAGGGGCAGTTTGAAATGTGTTTGTCAGGAGGAGAGAGAATGAGCAGCCCCTAATGGGTGGGTCTCAAGGATGCTAAACATCCTCTAACATCTGGGTTGGTCCCTGTAAGGAAGAATTTGTCCCAGTGCCATTCCTGCCATAACAGGGAGTCATCTTTTATGTTGTAAGTTTCATTTCAGGATATGACATTTCTTTCCTTCCTCCACACATTTCTTCCTTTCTTCTTTTTTAAAAAAAATCTGTATTTTTATTTGACTCTGCCAGGTCTTCTCTATAACATGCAGGGATCTAGTTCTCTGACCAGGGATTGAACCTGGGCTCCCTGCATTGCAAGAGCAGAGATGTAGCCTCTGGACCACCAAAGAACTCCCTCCTCCTTTTCTTAAAATGTACCTCCCCTTCCTTCTTCCACAACTTATTAAACATCTACTACAAGAAATCTATATGGAAGGCTATGAAGATGAATCAGCCAGGAACTTGGCCTCAGGGAGCAGAGTCATGCGAGAAGAGAGACGACATGTGCTTAGAAACAAGAGGACTGGGCAGAAAATAATAAGTGGAAGGCGAGTAAAAGTCATGTTAGAGGAGATCAGCGGAGAGATGTGCTTGGTGTTTTCAGTGAAATGCATCTTACGAATCAATACCCGATCGTGTTTACAGAGCTTAACAGTTTACAAAGGTCTCTCCCATGATATTTCTGGTCTATGTTCATTCTCACGATAACCTGTAAAGATGCTTGCTTGTCCTCAGATTTATTCCTCACTGGTTCTCTGCTCAGCTCTGTATCCCCAGGGCCCTGACCTTGCAGGCCAGGAGAGTGCTCATCACTCAGCCGTGTCCAGCTCTTTGCGAACCTATATCCCGCCGGGCTCCTCTGTCCACAGGGTTCTCCAGGCAAGATTACTGGATTGGGTTGCCCTGCCCTCCTCCAGGGATCTTCCCCGCCCAGGGATCAAACCAGCATCATCAGGTGGGTTCTTTACTGCTGGTGCCACCTGGGAAGCCCCTGCTGTAGGCCATGCCCCCTTCCTTATCATCTGGTTTCTCACAGGGTTCAGTTAATGGGGGCACTGGTGGGAGGTGGGAGCTGCTCCGTTAAGCTGTGAGGGGCTGTGTCTTTTCTGGGCCCTACCTCCCACCAGACAGGCCTCGGTGCCTGGACTCCAGAGCCCTGCCTCCTTCCACTTTCTGCTTCCTGTGTTGCAAATCTCTGGCTACCTTAACCATCTTTTCCTGGGTCTCAGAGCCTCCATCACCTGACTAGTAACTCCTTGCATTCAATTCCCTTGGTTGTAAATATTTGAAAGGGATTATGTTTTCCTAATTAGATCCTAATTAGAAGGAAAGCATTATTCTTAGCATTTAGAGATAAGGAGAAAGAAGAATTAAAGGACTTTCCCAAGGTCAACCAGGCATACGAGGAATAGCCCAGGTCTGTCTCCTGACTCCAAACACAGGCCTTTATTCCCTGCTTCCGGGTGCTTCCCATTGAGCTAATAGCGATGGAAAAGATTTTCCCAAGATCGTATGAAAGACATCAGGTTTTTTTTTTTTCTTCCCCTTTTAAGGTTTCATGATGTGGCTTTTGTTTTGATTTGTTCTTGGAAAAAGTTAAGTATTAGCTAGATTGGGAGAATGCCTCACAAGTGCTTATGGATATCAGCCTGACATCTGGCTGTGTTGCTCATGATAGCCTCATGGAGTAATGCATGTTGGTACAGGCACATGGATTAGCAAATGACTGGTGCAAGATAAAGTCCTCACAGTATTTTATGCCATAATTTTGTTGCTGTTTAATTGCTAAGTCCTGTTCGACTCTTTTAAGAGCCCATGGACTGTAGCCCGCCAGGCTCCTCTGTCCATGGGATTTCCCAGGCAAGAATACTGGTGTGGGTTGCCGTGCCCTCATTCAGGGGGTCTTCCTGACCCCAGAATTGAACCCACATCTCCTGCAGCTCCTGAACCACTGGGGAAGCCCCTTATGCCGTACGATCTCAGAGTATTGCTATGATTGTCATGATTATCTCACCTTGGGAGAAGATGAGAAGTAAAGATATTGAAAATGCTTGGGGTTTGGAAACATTCTAATAAATATGTGAATCAGAGATACATTTGCACAGGTTACCACACCCTTGACAAGAATAGTTTAATTCTTCAGTTTTACTGAACTAAATACTAAATGTTCATAATCACTGCTGCTGCTGCTGCTGCTGCTAAGTAACCAGTCGTGTCCGAGTCTGTGCGACCCCATAGACGGCAGCCCACCAGGCTCCCCCGTCCCTGGGATTCCCCAGGCAAGAACACTGGAGTGCGGTGCCATTTCCTTCTCCAATGCATGAGAGTGAAAAGTGAAAGTGAAGTCGCTCAGTCGTGTCCGACCCTCAGCGACCCCATGGACTGCAGCCTACCAGGCTCCTCTGTCCATGGGATTTTCCAGGCAAGAGTATTGGAGTGGGGTGCCACTGCCTTCTCATAATCACTAGATCAATTAATTCAACAATGATAAATGCCTGTTCTCTGAAAAAGCTTTAAAAAAAAAATAATTTTACTGATTTATTTTTGACTGCACTGGATCTTCGTTGCTGCAGTAACTTTTCTAGTTGTGGAGCACGGCTTCTCATTGTGATGCCTTCTCTTTTGCAGAGCAAGGTCTGTAGAGTGCTGGCTCAGTAGTTGTGGTCCATGGGCTTAGCTGCCCCATGGCATGTGGGATCTTCCTGGACCAGGATCGAATCTGCGTTGGCACATGGAATCTTAACCGCTGGACCACCAGGGAAGTCCTCTGAAAAAGCTTTTGAGGGAGGGTGGCTCAGAGGTTAAAGCATCTGCCTCCAATGCGGGAGACCTGGGTTCGATCCCTGGGTTGGGAAGATCCTCTGGAGAAGGAAATGGCAATCCACTCCAGTATTCTTACTTGGAGAATCCCATGGACTGAGGAGCCTAGTAGGTTACAGTCCACGGAGTCGCAAAGAGTCGGACACGACTGAGCGGCTTCACCTTGAATCTGAAGTAAGGGTCTTGGTGGGTATAGGCCAGTGGGGTGCTGGTCTGGAAAGGATGGGCAGGAATGGGGGCTTTGTAATGAAGGCTTAGTTTGGGGGCTGCTTGCCCAGAAGACTCATTTAGGGTGGGGACCCTTTGTTCAGATAATACTATGACTTGACTCCTATTATTTCTTGTATAGAACAAGTAACTGAAAATAAGGGTCTAGAAGCTGTAAGTCATGGTTTCTCATGGACCATGGACCATATCCATTGCCAGGCACATCTATCTTGCCTTGAAAGCAGGGAAGGAGGAATAGGATAAAAAGCATTTGGTGGTGCGATTTACTTCTTTGCACATGAAACCCAATAAATAGCCTCTCTCTCTTTCTCTCTCTCTCTTTTAAGTGTGTGGCATTGAATGCTACATTAGCAACATCCTTGAAGGATGGGGTTTGGACGAGTTTTCAAATAAATCCCAGTGATTCTCAATTGTGGATTCTAATGGACAATTGGAAAGTTGTGGGTCGTTTTTGTTAGACACAAAATGGGGTTGTTTGGTATATGTCACGGTAGCAAGGCCAGCTCCACAAAACAAAGAATTATACTAGAATTATTGCCTCTACACCGAGGTGTAACACTGTGAGGTACTCTGTTGTGCTTGTCCCATTTAAACTAAGAGCTGAGAGTTGAGAGTTGCTGGGGCTGGGACTAGGGTCTCCCCTGGAAAAGAAAGGCTTCCAGATATGAGCTTTTTGTAAAGGAGGTGATTTATCAGGAAAACTTCTCATAGTTCTTTGGGGCAAGACATCTAAGAGTGCTTCTGCTTGGAGCAGAAGTAGGACCACCTGCAAGAGAGAGTTATCATGGATCGTATTAGATGTGTGGCTTAGAGGTGGCGACGGCTCTCAGCAGAGAGAACTGGGGAGTTGGTGGAGTTATCACCAGGCTGCTTTGGGCTGTGGAAGGAGCAAGCTGGCCTGTTTCATCTTAGCCCCACTGGTGAGCAGCATCTTTTCCACGTTGTTAGGCTGGTGGAAAGTGCGAGTCCTCCTCGGGAGGGGGCAGCAGCCTCTGATGTCTTGGTGGCGATGGTAATGATGCAAGTGAAAGGGCACTCAGGAAATGCCAAAGGGGAAAAGAATAAGACCGCATGGTCCCCTCCCCCCTCCCCCCGGGGAGTCTCCTGCCGTTACCACCTTTGGAAGACTGCGGCTTTTTTATCGAGGGGGTTATGGGTAGATGCTCCTTTGTCCTCCCTGGGCACTTTAGAAGACGACACTTCCCAGGAGTTAGTGTGAGGCTGACGTGACCCACAGAACGTGGGTGGAAGTGACCCATGCCCTGTTGGACCGGCTCCTAGAATCTCCTCTGAGGTTTAGCTTATTCTGTCTCTTCCCTGTCCAAGGACACTGTGGAGGCATTCCATGGGAGTAGTCCAGTTCCGGGGTATTGCACAGAGGCATCCGCCCAGGAGAGGCACTCACCCTACTCTGGACTGAGACGTGAAGAGTAATTAAATTTATGTTGTATCGAGCCACTGAGATTTGAGGTTAATTTGCTACAGCATCATAGCCTAGTTTTTATACAAAAACGTTGAAAGAGCACTAATCGATGAACTGTTGCTGATTACCGAGAGAAAGGGCTAAGGAGCTCAGCAAGGTGATAGAACCCAGGAGAACTGCTCTGCCTAGCCTTGCGTCTCAGGGTTTGGGTGGTGGGGTTGGCCTTCTGGGCTGTCTCTGGCCGATCATCTTGCTTGTTGCCCTTATTGGTCTGAGTCAAGGCCTTTCCTGGTGGCACATCACCTCTCAGTCGAGATGGATTTCAGCTTGAGGGTTTCTGGGAGGTTGGCAGGACATGTTGGCAGATACCATGGCTGGTGTCTCCTCCCTCCTTTTGGCCCCTACTGAATTCTTCCAGTTGGCGGCAGCTGGTCAGTTCTGTGTTCCTTTTCGGGACCTCCTTTTCTGAGATAACTCATGCAAGGGGGTAATTATTGTGCCTGGCAAGGGCAGGTGGTTTTGGTCAATGGTTCCCTAACAACTGCCCTCTGAGAGACTTCATACTCAAGATACTTCTGGAGAGTTGGGTGGAGGTCTCTTCTAGAACTACTTCTTGCTAGGAGTGGGCGTCATCTTGCCCAGTAGAGTAGAAGTCTCTACCTGATCTAAGTAGGGTACTTCATGTCTGAAACTTGCTTCTAGCCTTGTAGTAATGACAATTTAGCCTGCAACTGTAGGAGCCTGTTGGAGATAAACTCTGTGAGCAGTTGAAACAGACAACAATTATTCGAATCTGCCCTTTGGAACGCAAGGAAGGTCAAGGAGCTGGAATGAAGCCTTTTCCCCACAAACAACAAACAGGGGACATATAGAATTTGTACCGGGAGCCCTGCAGCCTTCTGCCCAGTTTCGTATTCACACCATGAAACTAACCAACCAGGACCCCATGGCACCTTCTTGTTGGAGCAGGCCTTCCCCCCAGTTCCTCTCTGAAGTACCTAGATAATAGTATTTCATGCATATTTCCTGAGTTGCGTAGATGTGAAAACCCCTCACCAAAAAGAAGATATTAACTCTTTGATGACTATAAGCCCACAGCCCCAGGCCTCCTGGAGCCTAAGGACTGATAATGTTAATCCCGGTGACACAGCCCTGTTACCTTACCATCAGCCAGAGAGGCACAAGTTAATCACATACTCTGTGACACTTCCCCCAGC
>SJXQ01004476.1:93842-170724 GCA_006408695.1 Aepyceros melampus
TTGAAAGTACTTTTAAAACCCTTAGGGCCCCCCCAGGGATGGAATGGGGAGGGAGGTGGAAGGGGGGTTCAGGATGGGGAACACATATACACCCATGGCTGATTCGTGTCAATGTATGGCAAAAGCATTACCATATTGTAAAGTAATTAGCCTCCAATTAAAATAAATAAATTAAAAAAAAATAAAACCCTTAGGGGAGCTTAGAGTTTTTAGAGCATGAGCCACCCATCTCCTTGCATGGCCTTGAAACAAACCTTTCTCTGCTCTAACAGTACAATTTATTTGGCCTCACTGTGGGGCACACAAACTTTCACTAACAAAACTTGTAACCTTATAAATATTATTTTAAACTTTAGTAGCTTGTAATTTACTTTGAGGGCTTCCCCTGACGGCTAAGCGGTTAAGAATCTGCCTGCTAATGCAGGAGACACAGGTATTATCCCCAGGTTGGGAAGATCCCCTGGAGAAGGAAATGGGAACTGACTCTAGTATTCTGGGAAATCCCACGGACAGAGGAGCCTGGGGCTACAGTCCATAGGGTGGCAAAAGTTAGACACAACTTAGCAATTGAACGAAGACAAACAACAAATTGAACTTTCTACATATACATTCTTGCTTTCTGCAAAAAAAAAAGAGAGGAAAAGATTGTTTTATCTCTTCCTCTCCAGCTCGTATATATATTTATTTTTCTGGCTTCATTGTGCTGCCTAGAACTTTTATTAAAATATATGAATATAAGTGGTAATAGCCCGCATATCTGAATCACTTCAAATCTCAGAGCAAAATCTTTCAACAATTTACCATTAACTATGATGACTGCTGCAGGTTTGGATAGATAGTCTTTAATAGATAAAAAATATTCCCTTCTATTCTTTGTTAACAAAGAGGTTTATTTTTTATGAAAGGATGTTGAATTTCTGCATCTGTTGAGATGATCCTATTTTGTCCTTTATTCTGTTAATGTGATAAAATGCATTGATTTTTTATTGTTTTTGTTCTCCCCCCCAGCTCTGTCATTTATTTGCATAACTCCTTGGGAGAAGCAGTAATGAAAGGTCTGTTACATCTTCAAAACAGAGAAGGTCATACTATACTTCAAAGAGTTACAATATATTCCACATGGAAGAAATGATGCCCTCCTAATTTTGAAGCTGATCGTTAAACTGTCAGCCTTTTATAATTACAGTCCATACTAGAGGTTGCAAACCGGTGACCAGTGTGGGTAAACGTGGCCTGCAAGTAGGTTTTGTCTAGCCCACAGTGGTTTTAAACTCCCCCTCACCCCTAATTTGTTGCTGGTGACACAAAGATTTTACATCTGTGATTTCAGCTTTCTTTCTTAAAAAAAAAAATTATCTATGGCTGCGCTGGGTCTTCCTTGCTATTCTCGGGCTTTCTTGAGCTGTGGTGAGTGGGGCTGCTCTCTAGGTGCGGTGCCCGGCTTCTCCTTGCAGCGGCTCCTCTTGTTGCAGAGCGCGGGTTCCAGGGTGCACAGGCTGCAGGGGCTCTGGTGCATGCATGGACTTAGTTGCCCCGTGGCATGTGGAATTTTCTCGGACCAGGGATCCACCTGTGTCTTCTGCATTGGTAGGTGGATTGTTAACCATTGTGCCATCAGGGAAGTCCTCAGCTTTCTCTTTAAAAACCAGCAAAAAAGCTGACACTAATGAACCCGTGCAGCAATCAGCTGAAGAGATCCCGTCCAGAGAACCCGGCCAGCAATCAGGCCCCCTTTTGAAAAGGCAAAGCATCTGGTCTGTAATTTGCCTCTGGTATGTCCATTCACACCATATTTCTACTTCTAATTTTGTTGCACAGTTTGTTATCTTGGCAGACTACCTGCCCTTTCACAAAAATGTTGTTTAGCAAGTAAACAAATATAAAAACATTAAAATTTACACTGCTGTAAAATGCTGGAATCAAACAGATTAAACCAAAATAGAAACTGTGAATTAAGGGGGCAAGTAATGAAACCGAGCAGGGCCCTGTGGGGCTCCCTGGTGCCGGAGCTTTTCCATCTCCATTTCTTGTGGGCAAGACTCCAGCCTCATGGCCTTCCCTGAGTTCCAAAGGGCGGGTTCAAGGGAGGAACTGCTCATCATGGAGGAGCAGCCAAGAGACCACCTGAGGCAAGATTAAAGGGACCAGAGAAGCTCATCAAGATTGGGAGACCCCCCCCCCCGACCTGCGAGGGCTCCCCAGGTAGCCCTAGTGGTAAAGAACCCGCCTGCCAGTGCAGGAGAGATATAGGATGATATAAGATGAAGGTTTGATCCCTGGGTCGGGACGATCCCCTGGAGATACTGGCAACGCACTCCAGTATTCTAGCCTGGAGAATCCCATGGACAGAGGAACCTGGACTGAAGTGACTTAGCATGCACACACCACCTGAGAGGAGATTAAGGGAGTGCAAGCCCTGCTCACACCCGAATCTTGTCAGAGACCCACTTTAAAATTTTTTATTTTTTTTTTAATTGAAGGATAATTGCTTTACAGAATTTTGTTGGTCTCTGTCCAACATCAGTGTGAGTCAGCCACAGGTGTTCATGTGTTCCCTCGCTCCTAAACCTCCCTGCCATCTCCTGCCCCAACTCACCCCTCTAGGTTGATACAGAGCCTGTTTGAGTTCCCTGAGCCACACAGCAAATTCCCGTTGGCTATCTAGTTTACATATAGTAATGTGAGTTTCCATGCTACTCAGAGACCCCACTTTTGAACAGCTGTTACACATCTCATCAAGTCCTCTGGGGTTGAGACACATAGTGTCCAAGAGGGAAGCCAGGTGTGCCTCCTTTTGCCTGTCAAAGCAATAAGCCTGTTCTTTTCTACGTCACAACTCTGTCTCTGGGATGTGATTTTACAACGACATACAGAGAGGCTGAGTTTTCGGTCAGTGGAAGTTTAGAACTTGGATTTTAAGATTTCAAGGCAAGCCAAACCATATATACAACTTAGAAAATATTGTATGGTAAAACATAAGGTGAACCCCTTGGAGCCCTATACCAAGGTCACAGGATGAAAATTTCTGGAATAAGCAAGCCCTATAGCAACTGTTGCCATGAACCTCCTGATCTAAACTGGCCAATTCCCTGACCCCATAATACTGACCCTATTAGCCAGCCATAGCATCCTAAACAATCACCTAATGCCCCTCTTCCAGCTGGAATTTTCTGTCTTGAGGCTATAAAAATTGGCCACTAGCCTCTGAAAGGGGTTGGCTGTCCCTTGAGCCAGCCCGCTGTTCTAACAGCATCTCCCACTCTAATGAACTATTCTCTCATTCTGCCTAAAATATCTGGAAATTGTTTTCCAATCCATGCACAGACCACGAAAGACCCTAAAGTTAAGAAAATTTGTAAAGCCGTTTGTCAGCAATTTTTCAGACTACAAAGATGTTTTATTTATCTTGTTAAACTGTAAAGATTTCACTGACATAAATTTAAACTATTTCATGGAATGACCACTTCCCAGATAATTAAAATAATTTACATGTTAAAGAATGTATTCCATAGAACATATTCTATAGTTTGAAATCAGACCCAAGAATGTATTATAAACAATAAACTGCCCTTAAGTATTGGGTTGGGCAAAAAGCTCATTTGGATTTTTCAATAAGATGTTACAGAAAAACCCAAAAGAACTTTTTGGCCACCCCAGTATATGGCCTATGATTTATTTGCTATGACTAATTTTACTACACAATTCCAGGCACAAAATAGTTTTTTTTATTTTAACTGGAGTAGGTGGGAGAAAAAGCAGGGTGTTTAAAAACAAAACAATTTTTCATTTACGTTACAAATCATAAGCTGAAGATACTCTCCAAGTTCTGAAAACAAGACTCAGAAGCAGTACAATAACTGGTTGGTAAGTAACAGTAATCCAATAAATTGCAATCCAAAAGCATTTTTAAAAAAGTAGTTGTTTTGTAGATATTTCAGAATCCCAAGCTCTTCTTTACATTACAGGAAAAAATGCAAATAAATCTATATTTGAGGCAATATGACAATCCACATCTTTCTCTGGATAGACCATACCAGCCCCCTCAGTACAGCAGATGTTAATCTATCTTGTCTGCCCATTCCATGAGGCCACACAAAACATCCTGAGCTGTCAAAGAACCTAACTCTTGAGTTGTTCTTAACAATCTGGGGATATTTCATGGATTTCTGGGAGTCACTGCCCAGTTTTCATATCACATAAATGGAGAGAGAGGGGCCATTTCCCATGCATGCTGGGAAATTTCATGTGAATCCCTAGATTCATTCTAGGAGTTTCTAGCTTTTCTGCAACTCTTGAATCCAAGGGCTTCCCAGGTGGTGCCTAGTGGTAAAGAACCTGTGTGCCAAAGCAGGAGATACCGGCCAGGAGACACGGGTTTGATCCCTGGGTTGGGAAGATTCCCCTGGAGGAAGGAAATGGCAAACCACATCACTATTCTTGCCAGGATAATTCTGTGAACAGGGCAGCCTGGTGGGTTATCGTCCACGGGATCGCAGAGAGTCGGAGACGACTGAAGCAACATGCATGCACCATTTGATTCCAAATGCTTTAAAGGGATGTGCAGAGCAAGAGGCAAAAAAAGATAGTTTGAGATGTGAAGTTCAGACGCAGGTGCGCTGCCCCTCTGAGCTCCGCAACTGCGGGGCACAGTCGTTTCCAAGCCACAGAAAGCTTGGTTGGTAGTTCTGCAGATTAATCACAGCTGACCCTGCTGCTCCACAGCTGAGTTCTGCCCAAATGCCTGCGAAGGCATCCCAGAGCAGCAGGCCGCCCCTGTGAGAAGGCCCAGACAGCAGTGATTCTCAGCACGTCAGCATCTGCAGGCAGCCCAGCACCCGGGTCGTGGTTACAACCCCAGACACCAAGTGTCCCACCAGCCACAGGCGGTCACTGCCTCCCTTGGAGGTGGTGAGGGGAAGACGCATGGATGGGGAGACCCGCCAGTCTCGTGGAAGGCTGTGATATGGGCCTGGAAGCAAAGGCACTAGCCAACACAAAAGGGCCGTGGGCAAACATGATGTGCCGTTAACCAGGTAGCGAGGGAACACTTTATCTGAGCCCTTGGCCGAAGGGCCTGGCTTAGGGCACGCACTCCAGGCAGAGGCGAGGCGACCACAGATGAAGCCTGGCCTCGCGGTGCCTCCCTCGTCGGCCAGGTTGCTTCTGTCCAAAGAAGCGTCCCTTTAACCAGGGTGGTCCAGGCCGGAAGTTGCCGGGCACTGTGGCAGCTGCGTCCATCGCAGCTCAGGACGCAGGGGCAGTCCCAGCCGTCTGCATACGGTCGGCGCAGGCGCCCTAGCAGCTGGTCTGCAGACTCTCCATTTGGAGACTTTGGGGCACCTGAAGGTTTTCTTAGTCTTGCTGTGACTCCAGCTCCTGCTCCGCCTGGCCCCGGGGGCTGGAGCTGCAGCTCCTGCTCAGCCCAGAGGGCCTCCACGAGCTTCTGCTTTACGAAATTCAGCCCGTCGTGGTACTTAAGTCTGCAAGGTGAGTCCCTCCCCACAACAGCCATGGCAGCCTGTTCTGGAAGTTGTCAATACATTGCTTTTTGAATGTTTAAACACACGTGTTGTTTTTTTTTTTTTTCTTTCTTAGACACAAATTGGTCATGGTGTGTTTTCTTTCCTGTATATTGTTGAATTTGGTTTGCTAAAAATTTGCATCAAGTTTTTGCATGTAACGGGAGAGTCGGACCTCTCATTTTCTTTTGTTGGTATATCCTTGGCAAGCTTTAGTTTCAGTGTTATGCCTTACTCATTAAATGAGCTGGGAAGTAGTCCCTCTTTTAAGAGTTTGCAAAGTTTATCAGGCTGATGTAATTTATTCCTTAAAATATGTCAACCGAGAAAAAACACACACTGTGAGAGTTGTGAGTTAAGTTTTATTTGGGAAAATGAGGATTGCAGCGTGGGAGACAGCCTCTCAAGATAGTTCTGAGTACCTGCGCAGAAGAGGTAAGGGGAAGGTCAGTATGTATGAAGTTTTAGGGGATATGTGCAAACAAGAACACATTTTGGCAGAAGGTTGCTGCTGGTCGCAAGAAGCAGATGTCTCCCTAATGATTTTAGTGCTTTTCTAGGTATGAGAAGATGCGAGAACTGGACTTCGTAAAATAAGTTCACCATAAAAATGTAACTTTTCCATATGGGATATTTTTTCAAGTTTTTAATCTTTTTTTTATCACAAACCTACACAAAATACTTCTCTCAGAAGTCGTACTCAGTAGACTTCTTACATCTCGTTGGTCAGAACTGTGATGTCTGAGAAACAGGAGTATTTAGGGAGTTGATCATTTTCACCTGGGCCCACTGCTGCCACAGACAAGACTGGGCTTCTGTTAGATCACAGAAAAGTTAAGTGATCACAGATTAGTTAAGTGGATCTTAGCTCTTTAGCTTTTGTATAATTTTTCTTTTAAGATTTCTCATTTAAGTGATATCATATGATATTTGTCTTCCCCTGTCTGACTTATTTCACTTACTATGATAATCTCCAGGTCATCCATGTTGCTGCACAAGACATTATTTCATTTTTAAAAATGTTTGAGTAGTATTCCATAATAATATTCCATTCCATAGTACTCATTCCATATGTACCACGTCTTCTTCACCTGTTTCTCTGTGGATGGATATTTACGTTGCTTCCATGTCTTGGCTTCTGTAAACAGTGCTACAGTGAATACTGGCATGCACATATACTTTCAAACCATGGTTTTCTCTGGATACATGCCCAGGAGTGGGATTGCTGTGTCATATGGTAGCTCCACTTTTAGTTTTCCAAGGATCCTCCTTACTCTTTTTCATATACCAATTTACATTCCCACCAACAACGTAGGAGGGTTCTTCCCTTTTCTCCATTCCCTCTCCATGTAGATTTTTTTGATGATGGTCATTCTAACTACTGTAAGGCGTTCTCATTATAGTTTTTTCAGCTTTTTATTTTATATTCGGGTATATAGGTGATTAGCAATGGTGATTGTTTAAATAGTTTCAGGTGATTAGTTTCAGGTATACAGCAAACTGATTTCATGTCCTGGGTGTTTTTGGAAGGAATGATGCTAAAGCTGAAACTCCAGTACTTTGGCCACCTCACGCAAAGAGTCGACTCATTGGAAAAGACTTGATGCTGGGAGGGATTGGGGGCAGGAGGAGAAGGGGACGACAGAGGATGAGATGGCTGGATGGCATCACCGACTCCATGGACATGAGTTTGGGTGAACTCCGGGAGTTGGTGATAGACAGGGAGGCCTGGCATGCTGCAGTTCATGGGGTCACAAAGAGTCGGACACGACTGAGCGACTGAACTGATTCCTTTATCTAGGGGCTTCCCAGGTGGCTCAGACAGTAAAGGGTTCACCTGCAATGCAGGAGACCTGTGTTCGATTCATGGGTTGGGAAGATCCTCTGGAGAAGGGAATGACTACCCACTCCAGTATTCTTGCCTGGAGAATTCCATGGACAGAGGAGCCTGGCGGGCTGTAGTCCATGGGGTTGCAGACATCACTGAACAACTAACACACTATACATGTAGCTAGGGCTCCCCAGATTTCACTAGTGGGAAAGAACCTGCCTGACAATGCAGGTAGACAGATGCAGGTTCAGTCTCTGGGTTGGGAAGAGCCCGTGGAGGAGGGCATGGCAGTCCACTCCAGTATTCTTGCCTGAAGAATCCAATGGACAGGATTCTGGGCTCCATGGGATCACAGAGTCAGATATGACTGAAGTGACTTAGCACTCACGCATACATGTGTCTGTTCTTGTTCTAATTCTTTTCCCATTTAGAGTTCCCTGTGCTATCTAGTAGGTCCTAGTTCATTACCCATTTTAAATATAGCAGTGTGTACACGTCAAATCCAGACTCCCTAACTATCGCTACCTCCCCCTTCCTCCCTTAGAACCATAAGTTCATTCTCTTAAGTCTGCGAGTCCATTGTTTTATATATAAGTTGATTTGTATCAGTATTTTTAGATACCACATATAAATGATAGTGTATGAATATTTGTCTGTCTGTGATTTGTGTCTCACTAAGGATGACAATCTCCAGGTCCATCCCTGTTGCTGCAAATGGCATTATTTCATTCTTTTTAATGGCTGATTAATATTATTGTATACGTGTGCCCGATCTTCTTAATGCCTTCCTCTTTGATGGACATTTAGGTTGCTTCCTATTGTAAATTGCAGTGCAATGAACACTGCTGCTGCTGCTGCTAAGTCGCTTCAGTCGTGTCCGACTCTGTGCGACCCCATAGACGGCAGCCCACCAGGCTTCCTCGTCCCTGGGATTCTCCAGGCAAGAACACTGGAGTGGGTTGCCATTTCCTTCTAGGGCGCCTTTATACTTTCGGACCATGTTTTTCTCTGGATATATGCCCAGAAGTGGGATTGCAAGGCCATATGGTAGCTCTATTTTTAGTTTTTTAAGGAACCTTCATACTGTTCTCCATAGTGGCTGTACCAGTTTACATTCCCACCAATAGTATAGGAGGGTTCCCTTCTCTCCACAGCCTCTCCAGCATTTATTGTCTGTAGATTTTTTGATGTTGGCCATTCTGACCAGTGTGAGGTGATAACCTCATTCTAGTTTTGATTTGCATTTTTCTCATAACTGCTGGTGTAGAGCATCTTTTCACGTGCTGCTTGGCCATCTGTATGTCTTCTTTGAAGAAATGCCTGTTTAAGCCTTAGGTCCTCTGACCATTTTCTGATTTTTGTTTGTATTGAGTTGCATGAGCTCTTCCTAGATTTTGGAGATTAATTCCTATCAGTTCCATCATTTGCAGATATTTTTGCCCATTCTGTGGGTTGTTTTTGTTTTGTTTATGGTTTCCATTGCTGTGCAAAAACTTTTGGGTTCAGTTAGGTCCCATTTGTTTGTTTTTGTTTTTGCATTACTCTAAGAGATGGATTGAAAAAGATATGGCTGCAGCTTACGTCCAAGAATGTTCTGCCTATGTTTTCTTCTAAAAATTTTATAGTATCAGGTCTTACATTCAGCTCTCTAATTCATTTTGAGTTTATTTTTGTGTGTGGTATTAAAGAATGCTCTAATTTCTTTCTTTTACTTGTAGCTGTCTAGTTTTTCCAGCACCACTTGTGGAAGAGACTGACTTTTCTTCACTGTATAATCTTGCTTTCCCTAATTGACCATAGGTGTATGGGTTTCTCTGGGCTTCTATCATGTTCTGCTGATTTATATTTCTATTTTTGTGTCACTATCATGCTCTTTTGATGACTATAGCATTGTAGGACAGTTTGAGTTCAGGGAGCCTAATGCCTCCAGCTCCATATTTCCTTTCTCAAGGTTGTATTAGCTGTTTGGGGTCTTTTGTGTCTCCATACATATTTAAATTTTTTTTGTTCTAGTTCTGTGAAAAATGCTGTTGGTAATTTGGTTGGGATTGCATTGAATCTATAGATTGCCTTGGGGAGTATAATCATTTTGACAATATTGATTCTTCCGATCCAAGAACACAGTATATCTTTCCATCTGTTTGCATGTCTTCAATTTCTTTCATCAATGTCTTATAGTTTTCAGAGTACAGGTCTTTTGCCTCTGAAGGTAGGTTTCTTCCAAGGTATTTCATTCTTTTTAATGTGATGGTAAGTGAGATTGTTTCCCTAATTTCTCTTTCTGATCTTTTATTGTTAGTATTAATTTTGTATTTTGACTTTACCAGTTTATTGATGATATCTAGTAGTTTTCTAGTAGCATCTTTAGGATTTTCTATGTGTAGTATTACATTATCTGAAGATTTTGACAATTTTACTTCTTATTTTCCAATTTGGATTCCTTTTATTTCTTTTTCTTCTCTGACTGCCATGATTAGGACTTCCAGAACTGTTTTGAATAGAAGTGAGAATGGACATCCTTGTCTTGCTCCTGAACTTAGAGGAAATGCATTCAGCTTTTCACTATCGAGTATGATATTAGCTGTAGAATTGTCATATATGGGCTATATTATGTGGAGGAATGTTCTCTCTAGGCCCTCTTTCTGGAGAGTTTTTATTATAAGTGAGTGTTGAATTTTTTCAAAGCTTTTTCTGCATTTTTTAGATGATCACATGATTTTTATTCTTCAATTTGTTTATATGGTGTATCTAACACTGATTGGTTTATGGATATTGAATAATCTTTGCATCCCTGGGATAAATTCCATTTTATCATCATATATGGTCCTTTTAATGTTTGTTGGATTCTGTTTGCTAGTATTTTGTTGAGGATTTTTGTGTATATGTTCATTAATGATACTGGCCTGATTTTGGTATCAAGGTAATGGTGGCCTCATAGAATGAGGTCAGGAGTTTTTCTTCTTCTGTAATTCTTTGGAATAGTTTCAGAAGGATACTAAATGTTCCTTCTTTAAATGTTTGGTGTAATTCATCTGTGAAGCCGTCTGCTTTTGAGCTTTTGTTTGTTGAGAGTTTTTAAGTTACTGATTCAATTGCAGTAACAGTAATTGGTCGGTTCATATTTTCAACTTCTTCCTGGTTCAGCCTTGGGTGATTGTACATTTCTAAGAATGTGCTCATTTCTTCTAGCTTGTGTATTTTATTGGTATTTAGTTACTCACAGTAGTCTCTTATCCTTTTTATTTCTGTGGCGAAGGTTGTAACTTCGTTTTTATTTCTGATTTTATTGACCTGCACCCTTTCTCTTTCTTGATGAGTCTGGCTAAAGTTTTATTAATTATGTTTATCTTTTCAGAGAAACAGCTTTTAGTTTAATTGACCTTTTCAACTGCTTTTGTAGTCTCTAGTTTATTTATTCTGTACTGATCCTTATGATTTCTTTCCTTTTGCTAACTTTGGGTTTTGGTTTTTGCTCCTTCTCTAGTTGCTTTAGGTATAAGGTTAGGCTTTTTATTTGAGATTTCTGTTTCCTAAGGTAATATTGTATGGGGCCTCTCTGGTGGCTCAGATGGTAATGAATCTGCCTGCAACACAGGAGACCTGGGTTCAATCTTTGGGTCAGGAGGATCTCCTGGAGGAGGGCATGGCAACCTACTCCAGTATTCTTGCCTGGAGAATTCTGTGGACAGAGAGGAGTCTGGTGGGCCCCAATCCACGAGTTGCAAAGAGTCAGACATGACTGAGTGACTAACACTTTCACTATCATAGTGCGGTAAACTTCCCTATTAGAACTGCTTTTGCTGTGTCCCATAGGTTTGGGATCCTCATGCCTTTTATTTATTTTTGTCTCTAGATACGTTTGATTTCCTCTTTGACTTCTTCAGTGATTCATTGGTTGTTCAGTAGCCTATTGTTTAGCATCCATGTGTTTGTGTTTTCTGCAGTTCTAAAAGTGGATTTCTAATCTCATAGCATTGTAGTTGGAAAAGATGCTTGATATTTTAATTTTCTTAAGTTTACTGAGGCTTACTTTGTGGCCCAGCATATGGTCAGCCCTAGAGAATGTTTCTTGTGCACTTGAGAAGAATGTGTAGTCTTCTTCTTCGATTGATCCGTTGATCATTATGTAGTATCCTCTGTCTCTTAACAGTCTTTTGTTTTAAACTTTATTTTGTCTTCTATGAGTATTGATACACTGGCTTTCCTTTGATTTTCCACTTGCATGGAATACCTTTTTATGTCCCCCCACTTTCAGTCTGTATGTGTCACTATATCTGAAGTGGGTCTTTTATAGACAGCATATATAAGAGTTGTTTTTTAAAAATATATTTAAAAATTTATTTGGCTGTGTCGGGTCTTAGTCGCAGCATGCAGGATCTTTAGTTGAAATATGTGGGATTTTTAGTTGTAGCATACAAACCCTAGGTCCTTGACCAGGGATTGAACCCAGCCTCCTTGCCTTGGGAGCATGGAGCCACTGGACCACCAGGGAAGTCTCCTCGGGTCTTGATTTTGCATCCTTCCACCCCATCTGTGTCTTTTGGTTGGGGCATTTAATCTGCTTACATTTAAGGTAATTACCAATATGTATATTCTTACCTGCCATTTTGCTACTTGCTTTGCATTTATTTTTGTAGATCTTCTTTTCTTTCCTTCCTCTCTTGTTCTCTGGTGATGTGATGACTATCTTTAGTTTTGTGTTTGGATTCCTTTTTCTTTTTTGTCTGTACATAGATTATAGATTTTTTTGTTACTTGTGGTTACTGTGTGTTTTGGTATAGCAGTCTATATGTAAGCAGAATTGTTTTAAGTTTCTGGCCTTTTAACTTCAGAGGCATTTACAATGTCTTGCATTTATAGTATTTTCTCATGATTCCTAGTTAGATATCTTAGTTCAGTGTGTATGATTTCCTACCTTTACTGTTTGCCTTTACCAGTGAGCTTTTCCATTTGTAATTTCCTTGTTTCTAGTCCTGGTCTTTTATTTTGCACTTAGAGAAGTTTCTTTAGCATTTGTTGCAAAGCTTGTCTGGTGGTGCTGAATTCTCTTAGCTTTTGCTTTTCTGTCTATGGTGTTTCCAGTGGTCATGTATGGCTGTGAGAGTTGGACTGTGAAGAAAGCTGAGTGCCAAAGAATTGATGCTTTTGAACTGTGGTGTTGGAGAACACTCTTGAGAGTCCCTTGGACTGCAAGGAAATCCAACCAGTCCATCCTAAAGGAGATCAATCCTGGGTGTTCATTGGAAGGACTGATGCTGAAGCTGAAACTCCAATACTTTGGCCACCTCACGCGAAGAGTTGACTCACTGGAAAACACTCTGATGCTGGGAGGGATTGGGGGCAGGAAAAGAAGAGGACAACAGAGGATGAGATGGCTGGATGGCATCACCAACTTAATGGACATGAGTTTGGGTAAACTTGGACAGGGAGGCCTGGTGTGCTGCGATTCATGGGGTCGCAAAGAGTCGGATACAACTGAGTGACTGAACTGAACTGAAAGCTTTTAATTTCTCCATCAAATCTGAATGAGAGCGTTGTTGGGTAGAGTATTCTTGGTTGTAGATTCTTCCCTTTCATAACTTTAAATATATCATGCCACTTCTGTCTGGCCTGCGAAGTTTCTGCTGAAAAACCAGCTCATAACCTTATGGACTTTGTTTGTATAGTATTTGTTGCTTTTCTCTGGTTGCTCTTAATACTTCTTGTCTTTAATTTTTGTCAGTATGGTTACCGTGTGTCTTGGGCTGTTCCTCCCTGGGCTTGTCCTGCCTGGGACTCTGTGCTTCCTGGACTTGAGTGACTGTTTCCTTTCGGATGTTAAGAAAGTTTACAGCTATTATCTTTTTCAAATATTTTCTTGGGTCCTTTCTCTCTCACTTCTGCTTCTGAGACCCCTATAATGGAATGTTGGTGTGTTTAATGTTGTCCCAGACATCTTTTAGACCGTGTTCATTTCTTTCATGGAAATGGCACCCCACTCCAGTGTTCGTGCCTGGAGAATCCCAGGGACGGCGGAGCCTGGTGGGCTGCCGTCTGTGGGGTCGCACAGAGTTGGACATGACTGAAGCGACTTAGCAGCAGCAGCCTTTCTTTCACTCTCTTTTCTTTATTTTATTCTCTGACTGATTTCCACCATTCTGTCTTTCAGCTCACTTATTTGCTCTTCTGCCTCACTTTTTCAGTTGATTCCTTCTAGTGTATTTTTCCTATTGCAGTTATTGTACTGTTCAGCTCTTGTTCTTTAGTTCTTCTAGGTCTGTGTTAAACGCTTCTTGTATCTTCTCAATCTGTGTCTCCATTCTTTTTCTGAGATCATGGATCATCTTTACAATCCTTATTTTGAATTTTTTTCAGGTAGACTGCCGGTCTTCACCTTACTTCGTTCTTCTTCTGGGGTTCTATCCCCTTCATCTGGGGCATATTCCTCTACCATCTCATTCTGTCTAACTTTCTGTAATTGTTGTTTCCATTCTGCAGGTGGCAGGGTTGTAGTTCTTCTTGCTTCTGCTGTCTGCCCCACTGGTGGATGAGGCTAAGAGGCTTGGGCAGGCTTTCTTGGGGGGCGAGACTGGTTCTTGCCCACTGGTGGTAGAGCTGGGTCTTGTGTCTCTGGTGGGCAAGGCCATTTCAGAGGATGTGTTTAGTGGGCGACTGTGTACTCAGGAAGACTTTATGCAACCTGTATGTTGATAGGTGCAGCAGTATTCCTATCCTATTGGTTGGTTGGCCTGAGGCATCCCAGCATTGGAGCCTACAGGCTGTTGGAGGGGGCCCCGTCTTGGTGAGAGAATGGTGGACCCCAGGAGGGCTCATACCAGTGACTTCCCCCAAAAACTGCTACTTCAATGTCTGTCCCAGCGATGAGCCACAGCTAACCCTGCCCCCATAGTAGATGCTCAGTACCAACGGGTGGGTCTGACCCAGTTCTTATGAGGTCATTGCTTTTTTCCCCCCTGGGTCCTGATATGCATGAGAGCTTGTGTGCACATTCCAAGAGTGGAGTTTCTATTTCCACAAGTCCTGTGGAATTCTCACGATCAAAGCCCGCTAGCCTTCAAAGCTAGGTTCTCTGGGGGCTTCTACCCCTGTTGCCAGACCTCAAGGCTGGGGATGCTGTTACGGTACTCAGAACTTTCGCGTCTGTGAGAACACTTCTGTGATACATTTTGCAGTTTGTGGGTCACCGACCTTGGGGGTATGGGATTTGATTTTATAAGCAGTTGCAGCAGTCTACTGTCTTGTCATAGCTGCTGCTTTGGTTTTGGATGTAGGCTAGTTTTGGGGGTAGGTTCCAGCATTTTTATGTGGATTGCTATTCATGAGTTGTGATTTTGGTGTTTTTGTAAGAGGTGAGCTCACGTTCTTCTGCTCCTCCGTCTTGTCCCCTCCCCTCCCATATGGGATGTTTTATTTCACATTCATGAATTCGTCTTTAACTGATTTCTTATATCTAATGTCTTATTCCATTTGGGCTGCTATAACAAACAATACTGTAGACTGGGTATTTTAAACAAATATTTATGTCTCACTGTTCTGGAGGCTGAAAAGTCCAAGATCAAAATGCCAGCAGATTTGGTATCTGATGAGAACTCACTTCCAGTTCATAATATCTTTTCCTGAAAAATATCTATCTGAAGGCCTGTTCTGCCAGTTTTTCCTAAGCACAGAGTGCCTCATTCCTGATCCCTACCCTAGACTCTTTTCAGACTGTGTTGAAGGTCGTTGGCTAATGACTTCTTCCTTATAGAGGCAGATGGCAAGCAAAAGTTTTTAGCTGTCAAATGTTTGATGAAAGTGGTGAATTCTTTTGGATTTCAGATTTTCATTGAGGCCAAGGCTTTAGATTATGGGTTTGTTCCTTTAATAGATGTAGAACTATTCAGAGTTTCTATTTGGTTTGGGTAAGTTGAGCCTTCCTTAAGGTACATTCCATCTAAAAATTTAAATAATTGGCTCAAAATTGGTCATAGTAAGCTCTTATGATTTTTCCAATATAGGATCTGTAAGGTTTTACTTTTTTCATTCTTAATTTTGGTTGTTTGTGTTCCCTCTGTCTCTGTGTCCCTCCTTCTCTTTCTCATACACATAGCTTCTCTGGGCTCATCTTGTTCAGGCTGGTCAGTTACAGACTTGGGCCAGATCTAACCTTGAGTCTGTTTTTGTCAATAAAGTTTTATTGACACACAGCCACACCTGGTCATTTATTGTCTATGGCTGCTTTCACACTACAATGCCAGATAGAGCTGCACAGAGACCACAGGCCTGCCAAGACTGAAATAATAATAATACACCCGGCCCTTTACAGGAAAACGATCTGCTTGAAAAACTTTCAAATATACTATAAAGCAGTGTTAACCATAGGTTTGGGGTTACATTACATCCCAAGGGTTGTTTTTTATTTTACTTTCTTCTTTGTAGTTTTTATGTTTTCAAAACCTTTTTATATTGAATATATACTGTTTTATAATCTAGAAAAAGAGTCACAAAGTAAGCCCATGCTGCTGCTGCTAAGTCACTTCAGTCGTGTCCAACTCTGTGCGACCCCATAGATGGCAGCCCACCAGGCTCCCCCATCCCTGGGATTCTCCAGGCAAGAACACTGGAGTGGGTTGCCATTTCCTTCTCCAATGCACGAAAGTGAAAAGTGAAAGTGAAGTTGCTCGGTCGTGTCTGACTCTTAGCGACCCCATGGACTGCAGCCCACCAGGCTCCTCCATCCATGGGATCTTCCAGGCAAGAGTACTGGGGTGGGGTGCCATTGCTTTCTCCAAAGTAAGCCCATGGCTCACCTTAATCCAATGGATTGTGTGAATCCATTCTAAAGGATTAAAATACCATCTTTTTTTCAATTAAAGTAGTTGATTTATGATCTTATGTTAGTTTTAGGTGTACAACATAGGGATTGGATATTTTTATAGATTATATTCTAAAGTTGTTATAAGTATTGACTGTTTCCTGCAGTGTGTGAATATCCTTGTATCATAGTAGTTTGCACCTCTTAATCTCCTACTCATATTGCTCCTCCCTCCTTCCTCTCCCCACAGGTAACCACTAATTTGTTCTCTGAATCTATGAGCCTGTTTCTGTTTTGTTATATTCATTTACTTCATTTTTCAGATTACATGTATAAGTGATAACATGCAGTATTTGTCTTTCTCTATTTGACTTATTTCATTAAGCATAAATACCTCCAGGTCCATATATGTTACAAATGGCAAAGTTTTGTTCTTTCTTGTGGCTGATAACACAAAGTCTTTAGCAAGCTAGAGATTCTTTGTATTTTTAAGCATTTAGTTCCTATATTTCACACTAAGAAGACAAGAGCTTGGAGGAAACCATATGGGAGGCTCCTGGCAAGGTGAGACTGAGCATCTTTGTACAGTTCCAGGGAGCAGTCTGCTCTGTGGCTGTATTTGTCTTTTCAGTGGTTGACAGCGGTTTTAGCCCTTGCAGCCTTGGTAGTCTTCAGTTTTATTGATGGAATTAATACTTCTTTATCTACAAAAGTAGAATGGATTTTTTAAAAGGTCTTTTTCATTATGACAAGAATCTATCCAATTGGATTCTATTAACTAAAAATTTTGTTTTAAAAGCATATAAGTAATATTAAGGGAATTCTCTTCTTGAACTTTCTAATTAGCTTTCATAAGAGCCAGCTTCCACCCCTCCACTCCCGTTTTTTATAGAGCAGGTCATTTGTAGATGGATCTTATCTTCAAAGGAAGGCTGAAGAGGGGCAGTTTGGTTTCTTGACTGATTACACAGCTTTTCCATATGAGATGTTTTATTTTACATTCTTGAATTAATCGTTAGCTGATTTCTCATTTCTGATTCCATTTGGAATAGCAGTCCTATTCCATTTGGGTTGCTATAACAAAAATACAGACTGGGTGCTTTTTACAAATGAATTTTTGGCTGTGCCATGTCTTTGTTGCTGCGCACAGGCTTTCTCTGGTTGTGGTGAGCAGGGGCTCCTTTCCGCTGTGGTGGTTCTCTTACTGTGGAGCGCAGGCTCTGGGGTGCTCAGGCTTCAGCAGCTGCCAAGCACAGTCTCAGTTGCCCTGCAGCATATGGGACCTTCCTGGACCAGGGATCAAAAGCATGTCCCCTGCATTGGCAGGCAGGTTCTTAACCACTGGATTACCAGGGAAATCCCTAGACTGGGTGTTTGAAAAACAAACACTTATTTCTTACTGTTCTGGAGGCTAGCAGGTCTGAGATCAAGATGCTGGCAGATTTGGTGTTTGGTGAGAACTCACTTCCTCGTTCATAGACTCCTGCCTTCTTATTATAACCCAGCATGGTGGAAGAAGGCAAGGGGACCCTCCAGGGTCTCTTTTACGGGGCACTGATTCATGTGGGTTCCACCCTCATGACCCAATCACTCCCAAAGGCCCCACCTCCTGATATATCACACTGGGGGCTAAGGATGTTAACTCATGAATTTTGGGGGAACACAGACATTCATTCTATAACATCTGACTTTTGTTTTCTTTCAAATGTTGACTAACTGATTTTTTTCTCTCTCCATCCCCTTACCCCTCTTTCTTCCTTGAGTTTCAGAAACCTAGTGAACTTATTTTATATACTGATTCACATATGGATACTCTGGGAACTTTCTAAAGGTTTTTATTGTTCTTTTTGGCTAAACGTTTTGCTGATAGTCCCAGGACCCTGAATTCTTTCCTAATTCAGTGAAATGGCCTGTTTTAATATTTAAACTTTGGTCTGCAAGAGTAAGGCCATCTTAATACAACTAAGGGTTCTGCCACCCTGGACTATTGCTCAAAAACATATTTCAGTTTTATTTGAAAGCTTTTTTATGTGTATCCCCCAAAGCATCTTCATTGAAAATCAAATATGTCTAGAGCTTTATACAGACCAATGTCTCTTTCTTGCTTCCTGTATACCAGTAAAATTGTGTATTTCATTTTAACCGCAATCTGCCCATGTTTAAAATATAAAGCTAAGGTTAAGGATTTTATTGTTAACAACCTTACCTGGACATCTCATTTCGAGATACAATCTCACAGAGACCATTTTATTAGCCCCACAGCTTAACCCTACTAAATATGCCAGTTTATCCTATTAATCCTTGGCTACAAAAATATCAGAATCATTTACGAGCTAAAGTTTGTTTTAGCTCTTTAGTTTTCTGGACCTTTTCCACATTATTTCCCTTAGCCTGGGGGAGGAGAGTTTCAGATTTGGGACAGACAGGCTTTGGGACTGGCCACCCACTGTAGCTGGCCTCTCCAGCTGGTCCCTTGGCCCTAGGACTTGGTACCTCCTGGTGGACAAAGGGCGTGAGGGCAGCAGAGAAGAATGCCTCTCCTGGACTTCTATGGCCGGGCTCTGATGAACTTTTTTTTAAATGAATGTTTGTTTACTTATTTATTTTTGTCTCCACTGAGTCTTCATCCAGGTTTTCTCTAGTTGTGACAAGCAGGGGCTACTCTTCATTGCAGTGCACAGGCTTCTCATTACAGCAGCTTCTTTTATTTTTTTTAATTGAATGATAATTGCTTTGCAGAATTTTATTGTTTAGCAGCTTCTTGTGGAGGAGCACAGGCTCTAGGCACGAGGGCTTCAGTAGTTGCAGGATGTGTGCTCAGCGTTGTGGCTCCCAGACATAGTTGCATGTGGAAATCTTCTCGGACCAGGGATCCAACCCAAGTCCCCTGCATTGGCGAGCGCATTCTCAGCCACTGGACCACCAGGGGAGTCCATACCCTCCTTTGGTGTAAGAGGGTCTCCTGTCTTATCCAGGGAGGAACAGCCTGGATGCCTTCTGCTGCTTAGTTGGAGGCTGGGGGTTCCATGTCTGGGTGGCCTTCCTTTTTGGGTGGGAGGGGGCGGTGCAAGATGCCCTCACACTGTGTTGCTCCTCCTGTCCCAAAAAAAGCCCATCTGGCTTTTTTCTTATCACATCTTGCGCCTGTTGTGCTGTTCCCAGTTTTTATTCTTGTGTTTAGTGCAGAGGAGTCAGGAGAATGGGCCTCCGCCCCTCTTGTCTGAAGCGGCTTTCTTAGCTTATAAAAGGTTTTATTTTATTCTTACTTCTTCACTTATTTATAAAATAATACCCTACATTAAGGGACCATATGTGGTTTTTCATGCCAGAAGAACTCCAGGATTTATTCTCTGCTCATAGACAGGAGCAATGATTAGACTGAAATGCTGTAGAACCAATGAAATACAGCAGCTTGGACCAGTTCTCCCGCTGGGACTCAGAATGTCTTGAGTTGCCTTCCAGACCTCACGCTCATATTCACGTTTCACCATTGTACTCAGGAGATGGGCAAAAATGTATAAGTCTGTTGGAATTAGGGGCTGGGGAACCCGTGCCACGCACCTCCTGCCCTTTCATGTTAAATAGGGACACCGGCTCCTTGCTGAATCAGAGACCTTTATTGCTTGGACGATTTTGCCCCACCTGGCTTTTCTTGCCACCCAACAGAAACTTGGGCATGTCTCGAATTTTATTTACCAAAGCAAAGAGCTCAGCTGAAGCCTGGACCTCACAACCACTGGGCTTCAGGAATGTCTAGGGGCGATGTGGAGAACTGACTGACAGAGCTGACAGCATCTCCTGGGAAAGAGCGTAACCCTGTCTGCTGCTGGAGCTCAGGCATGGGTGTGCATTTTTTCTTTTTTTGACTGTTCTCTTTCCTTCACATTCTGTATCCAGCCTCTTGTCAACACCACCTTCTATATATCCAGAATCCAGCATCTTCTCATTGTCTCCACGGCTGCTGTTATTCAGTCGCTAATTCATGTCCAACTCTTTGTGACCCCATGGACTGTAGCCCGCCAGGCTCCTCTGTCCGTGGGATTTCCCAGGCAAGAATACTGGAGTGGGTTGCCATTCCCTTCTCTAGGGGATCTTCCCGGACCAGGGATCAAACTCACATCTCCTGCATTGGCAGGCAGGTTCTTTACCGCTGAGCCCCCAGGGAAGGCCTAATGGGAAGCCAGCCAGGGAGGTCTCGATAGCTATGTCCCCACGCACCACCAGTGCGCTGGCTTGCCAGCCGATGTCCCCTTCCCTCTAGCCCTTCACCACTGAACTGCAAGTCAGGTGATGAGACTGCCCTGTTTAAATCCCTCCAGTATTTCCAGCTCCCTCAAAGTAAGATTCAAAGTTCTTCAGTGGCCTTGTGGCCCCACAGGATACTTTGCTGACCTCATTTCCTCCTTTTCTCCTCCTTGTTCATTCCTCTGCAGTAATCGTGGCAGCTCTAACACCTGCCAGACACCCTCCCACCTCGGCACCCTCGCACACACAACCCTCTGCCTTCCGTGAGCTTCCCTGTGCATTCACATGGCTGACGTTAACCTCTCAAATAAGCCCCCTTGTCAACAGGTCCTTGATAACCCTGGTATCTGGGCCAGCTGGCTCAGATGGTAAAGAATCCACCTGCAATGCAGAAGACCTGGGTTCAATCCCTGGGTTGGGAAGATCTCCTGGAGAAAGGAATGGCTATGCATTTCAGTATTCTAGCCTAGAGAAACGCATGGACAGAGGAGCCTGGCAGGCTACAGGTCACAGAGAGTCAGACACGACTGAGCAGCTGACACTAACAAGCTTGGTATATAAAATATTCTCCACTCCAAGGCTGCTCTTAATCCCCTTACTCTGCTCTGTTTCTCTTCATTGCACTTGGCATCTTTTGACATAGATATGTGTTTGTCTAAGGAACATGTAAGCTCTGTGGGAGAGAGGACTCTGATGTGTTCCTTCTGTATCACCAGAACCTAGGACAGAGCCTGTGATAGGTGTTCACTGATGAATGACAGAATGGGTGTAGATGATAGCCTATGTCTCTTCAAGGTGGAACTGGGACACCTCCTACCAGAACTTGCAATCATGAAACGAGGCACGTGAGACTTTTAACCAAACACTGAGGAGGGTTCTTCTAAAGACTTGAGTCATGACCGTCAGGTCCAGTACCCATTGGACACATTTTTGGGGTCTTTGAAAGACAGGAAGACTTTATACAACATCAGAAAGATCCATTCCATTTCACTGGGCTGGAAAATATGGCCGCCCAAACCAGCGCTGGTGTAGGAGGGAAGTTCTTCTCATTTCTCCCTGCATCAATTTCCTGTGTCTGTGACACGCACTGCCAACACTTAGCAGGTTGAAACAGGACCCACTAGTCCTCTCATAGATCTGTGAGTCAGAAGTCCTGGCTGGGCTCTCTGTTTAGTGTCTCGCAGGCCAAAGTCATGGTGTTGGTCAGGCAGGTTCTTCCCTGGAGTGTCTGGGGAGGATCCTGCTTCCAAAGTCATTGAGGGTTGTTGACAGGGTTCACTTCCTTGTGGCCAAAGGACTCAGGTCCTTGTTTCCTTGCTGACTGTCAGTCAGGGGCCGGTATCAGCTTCCAGAGGGCATCTGCATTTCTTTCTGCATTGCCCCTCGGTCTTCAAGGCAGCAGTGATACATCAAATCCCTCTGCTTCACATTTCTCTGACTTCTCTCTCTTTCCCATGGGCTGCAGAAAGCTCTGCTCCTAAAGGGCTCAATCAGTTTGAGTTAGGCCCAGCTGGATCCTCTTTCCTTTGCCCTAAAAAGTAACATAACCACAGGAGTGACATCTCATGGTGTTCGTGGATTCAACCAAGGGAAGGGGCATGAAGTGAGGGTCACAGTGGATGGTTCTTAAGGATTCTACCTAGCACACTCAGCTCACTGCACATCACAGCACAGTAGGGTTCTGAGAGGGTCCCGGGCATCAGAAATGATACCTGACGAGAGGCAGTGGAACCCACTGTATTTGTGAGACAAATAGTAGGACTCCTGTTCAGCCCTGGGGAATTCTGGAGGGAAATGGGATGCTTCTGGAAGAGGTGCTGCCCTTGTCGCTTGGTAGACCAGTGGCACTGGCAGGAATAGACTTGTTTATGGACCCGTGAGAGCTGCCTGGTAGAGAACTACAGAAAGACTTGAGAAATAAAGACTTTTCAAAGGGTTGATGATCCTATAGCAGCAGATGGGGCCACCGACAAATCAAATGTGAATCATTACTGTTCAGGTGACATGTTTGTGTATAAGAAAGTGAGGACTGGGGAAATTTGCTCCTGTGAGAGCAGATGTAGCAACTTAGTCTGAGGTCTTGAAGATCTGATGCATGCCCTTCTGTGGTCTTTCACCTCAAGATCTTAACCTGGTAAGTGGGGCTTCCCTGCTGGCTCAGTTGGTAAAGAATCTGCCTGCCAGTGTAGGAGAAGTGAGTTCGATCCCTGAGTCAGAAGATCCTCTGGAGGAGGAAATGGCAACACAGTCCAGTATTCTTGCCTGGGAAATCCCATGGATAGAGGAGCCTGGCGGGCTACAGTCCACAGGGTTGCAAGAATCAGACACGACTTAGCGACTAAAGTAGCTAAGCCAGGTCAAGCTCAAAAGCCCGTGAGTTCTCTGGACTTCCCTGGTGGTCCGGTGGTTAAGAATCTGCCTGCCAGTGCAAGGGACGTGGGTTCAATTCCTGGCCCGGGAAGAGTCCACGTGCTATGGGGCAACTAAGCCTGTGTGCTGGCACTACTGAAACTTGCACCCCAGAGCCGGTGCTCTCCAGCAAGAGTGGCCGCCGCAGCGAGAAGCCCAAGCAGCACAGTGAAGAGTAGTAGCCCCCACTCGCCACAATCAGAGAAAGTCCATGTGCAGCAAAAAAGACCCAGCATGGCCACCAAAGGGCTTCCCTGGTGGCTTAGAGGTTAAAGCGTCTGCCTGCAAGGCGGGAGACCCAGGTTCAATCCCTGGGTCGGGAAGATCCCCTGGAGAAGGAAATGGCAATCCACTCCAGTGTTCTTGCCTGGAGAATCCCATGGACGGAGGAGCCTGGTGGGCTGCAGTCCATGGGGTCAGAGTCAGACATGACTGAGCGACTTCACTTTCACTTTCATGGCCCCAAATAAACCTAAAACATTTTTTAAAGCTCCTGAATTCTCTTAAGCACTCTGCCGGGGGTGGGCAGCGAGTGGCAGACTTGCCGCGATGGGCACACACGCGTGCGCCCCAGCACTGACTGACCGCATAGACCTGCTGGTGAGCCCTGGACTCCTCCACACTGACCGCCACTGCTGATAAAGCAGTGCAGACCCAGGACAGAACTCGCCTCCATCCCTCGACTACATTATGCCGCAAATCCCAGCCATGCCAGAGACAGAAAATTTCTACTTCTTTCTTCCTCTAGCTGCAAGGTTGCATATTGTGTTAAAGGAAGACGTTGACTCCCTCTATTATGTACCATTAGTCGAATCTGACTAAGAGGAGAAAGTGAGGAGAATTGAAATCTTTTATACATTTTTTAAGGGCTATTACTCAGACTTATATGAATTCAGGGATCCTCTTCTGTGAGCGTTCCCCTTTTCTAATGAATGGAAAAGGAATTAAAATGATTAGATGGCAGGGATATAGACCCATAGAGGATGGAGCAGAGCCATTTGTGCTATTTAACCTTCTTAGAAGGAGCTCGCAATGCTCACATTAGGAGGCAGTGCTCTGTTCGCACGGACAAGCAGAGCAGGCTTAGAGAGCTGTCGGGATGCCCACGCTAATGGAAGTTACTGAAGGCTGTGCGAGCTGTTGCCATGAGAGGCAGAGGGGTCTCTTGGGGGGCGCAGAAGCTCTCTTCAGAAGTAGGAATATATGGGGGCTACCGGAGCCTTTTGTGGTCTTGAGGTTTGAACCTTGAAGCTTAACTTGTTAAAAAATTTTTATTGAAGTGTAGTTGATTTACAGTGTTGTGTTAATTTCTGGTACATGACAAAGTGATTCAGTTATATGTGTGTATATATGTGTTTTTTTATATTCCTTTCCACTGTGGTCTATTGTATTGAATATGATTTTCTGTGCTATATAGCAAGACTTTGTTTATCCATTATCCCTATTTGTGTGTACACACACACACACACACACACATAATTGTTTGTATCTGCTAATCCCAAACTTGCCTGGTGGCTCCTTCAGGAGAAAATCCACCTGTAATGCAGGAGACCCAGAGTCAGTCCTTGGGAGGGAAAGATCCCCTGGAGAAGGAAATGGCTACCCACTCTAGTATCCTTGCCTGGAGAATCCCATGGACAGAGGAGCCTGGTGGGCTCCAGTCCATTGATTGCAAAGAGTCGGATGCGCCTGAAGCACTCAACCACCACCAATGCCAAACTCTCAGTCCATCCCTGTCCCACCACTGCCTCTAGCAACCACAAATCTGTTCTTTGAGTCTGTGTCTTTAACTTCTTTATCTAGACTTCTTGAGGATGGATCTATACCACACAGCCAGCTCACACACAAGAAATCAGGTATTTCTAGATTAGACAGTTGAGTCGAAGAGGAAAACCATGACTCAGTCTAAAAACCAGTAACAGAGGTTATGTGACAGTAACACGTTATGAGGTTGCCCATAACTTGGCCTTCCAGAGCCGGGTGATACAGCTCTGACCTGTTCCCCCTCACCGCTCCTGACCAGGTGGGTGCCACCTGGTCTCAAAGCTTTCTGTATGGTTCTTCTCTCTTCCTGGTCTGCTCTTTCCTTCCTGTTTGGCCACCTACAGTTCAGTCGTCAGATCTCAGTGTGAGTGTCACGCCCTGGAGGCCTGATCAGATGCCCCAGTTACACGGCTGCCTGGAGCCCTCGACTTGGTCTCAGTTACACGTGTAGTTGCTTTTTAGTAATGCTTTACTAAGTGAGTAATTGTGGAGCTTGTTGCTTAATAAGGTTGTAAATTCCTTGAGGTCAGGGCTTAGGTCTTTCTTCTTCACGTCTGTATCTGCAAAGCCTGGCTCAGTGTTTAACTCTCAGGCAGGGGCCCAGTGACCGTGTGTGCAATGGAAAGAAAGAATCGAAACACCAGAACGTGGCCTTTGGAGCATGGCTGTGATGGAAGCGTGCTGCAGATGGGCCTGGTTTTCAGTAGGCCTTCTCCCTCTGGTCGCAAAGAGTCAGACACGACTGAACGACTGAACTGAACTGAACTGAACTCCCTCTGGTAGCGTCTCTCATCCTGTAGACTTCCAATCCTGAGTTCCTGCGCAGAGGCCTTACTGAACTCTCAGCTGGCTGTTGGGTGTTTCCCCAGTTAAGACACTGAGCTGACAATGACCAGGGCTATTTCAAGCTGTTGTTGGAGAATCTTCACAGTGTGTTTCTAGGTCCCAGGTGCTGGAGGATTCTAAATTAGTAACCAAGGTGCTGATCTAGGAAATGTCATGTTCCATGAGGAGCTTCTCTTGAGACTCTGAAATTAGGCCGCATGGCAGATGGGAGAGGTGGGAGGGAAAATTTTTTTGTGTGGTGGTGATGTGTAGGAAGATGGATCAAGCGACTGTTTTTGTTTTTAACAGAAGCTGTGTTAGTCAAAAATGTCTGCAAGACATCTGGCATTTTTATTAAGCCTCTAGAAAAGCTATGCACCTCAAAAATATGGGCCTTACCGGCAAGGGCCCTGCACGTTGGTTGATTGTGGGAGGCTGGGTGGGTGGTTAGTTGTTTGTTTTCTTCTGGTCAAGGCTTGCCTTTCTTGCAGTCATTCATTGTTATTTATCTGGCTGTGGTCGGGTCTTCGTTGCGGCAGGTGGTGTCCCGTTGCAGCACACGGGCTGTCCCGTTGCAGCATGAGAGCTCCAGGGCGTGCAGACTCAGGAGTTGCAGAGCACAGGCTTAGTTGCTCTGAGGCATGTGGGATCATAGTTCCCTGACCAGGGATCAAACCAGGCTCCCTTGCATTAGCAAGAAAGAAAGTGAAAGTCGCTCAGTCGTGTCTGACTCTTTATGATCCCATGGACTATACAGTCCGTGGAATTCTCCAGGCCAGAATACTGAAGTGGGTAGCCTTTCCCTTCTCCAGGGGATCTTCCCAACCCAGGGATCCAATGCATGTCTCCCGCCTTGCAGGTGGATTCTTTACCAGCTGAGCCATAAGGGAAGCCCAAGAACACTGGAGTGGGTAGCCTATCCCTTCTCCAGTGGATCTTCCCGACCTAGGAATGGAACCAGGGTCTCCTGCATTAGAAGGTGAATTCTTAACCACTGGACCACCAAGGAAGTTCCAGGGCTTGGCTTTCTAATTGACTAACAAAGTCACGAGACTCCCTTACCTCGTCAGAAATGGGTCTTTCTGGTCAGAATCAACCCCCCAGGGCCTTAGTGCTCCCAGAGCGGTTGGTAGACATTTCATTCATTCCGTGNTGATGCCTTGTTGGGGGATAAAGTTGGAGGGCAGGTCCACAGTGCAAGGTTTGGGTTCAGCCGCGTCCATCCACTGTTTCTGAATCAGTGAAATGTTACATTGAATTCCCAGGAGCACAGACTCTCAACTAGCCGCCTGTGAATGCTACAGTCAGTCCAGTGGGAATAGAAATGCAAGACTGCACTTGCCCCATCAGTCAAGATATTAAAAGTTATGGTATATTGATGCTGTCATAAGATAAGCAGTATGGAAGGCTATACTGTATGTAAGGATATTTCTATAGGATAAGTCCTATAGAAACCACATGCTGAGTGGATGCAAGAAAACCATTCTTGCAGGTCCAGAGCACACTACTAACCTAGCATGGTGTTTCCTTTGATGGGAAATCAACCGTGTAAGTTTGCAAAAATGACCCAGACAAATAAACTCTCAGAGGGTGAACAGCATAAAAAATACACAGAATCGGACATGTTGGGGCAGAGACCCAGATATTTCTATCTCAATACTTCTATCTACATGTAGAATGATATATGCTATAGGCTGAGTGTTTATGCTGCCCTGAAACTCACATATTCCAGTTCTAATCTCAATGTGACTATACCTGGAGACAGGGCCAGTCAGGAGAAGAAAATCCCACATGTTCACATTCATGGAAATGCCAAGTGAAATAGAAAAATGTAAAGTAGTAAACGCCAAGAGAAATAGAAATCATCACCATCGTCATGGGTGATGCTCATAAAGGCGTCCTTTGTTGTGGGCACAAGGGTAAGTGCCATTTGTAGATTAGCTCATTTAATCATTATTACAACTCTCGAGGGTAGAAGGGGCTTCTCTCATAGACAGTCAGTAAAGAATCTGCCTACAATGCAGGACACCCGTGTTCGATTCCTGGGTCAGGAAGATCCTCTGGAGAAGGAAATGGCAACTGACTCCAGTATGCTTGCCTGGAGAATCCCATGGACAGAGGAGCCTGGCAGGCTACAGTCCACAGAGTCACAAGAGTCAGACTCGACTTAGCGACTAAACCACCACCACTGCCAGGAGATAGGAATATTATTATTCTTGTTTGAAGATGAAAATAGAGGCTTAGAGGGATGAAGTCACTTGGGGGATAGATGGCAGGGCACCCCTGAACAACAGGCAGAGTATGGAACTCACTCTCTTACTAATCAACACAAGGCTTGGGCTTTCCTGGTGGCTCAGTGGTAGAGAAACTGCCTGCCAGTGCGGGAGACATGGGTTTGATCCTTGGGTTGGGAAGATCCTCTGGAGTAGAAAATGGTGACTAACTCCAGTATTCTTGCCTGGGAAATCCCATAGAGAGAGGAGCCTGGCAGGCTACAGCCCATGGGGTTGCAAAAGAATTGGACACAAATGAGCAAATAAACAACAACATTCAAAGTCCAGCTATTATTTTTAGGCCTTGGGAAAATTTGTCTTTAGATCCCTTTCAGTTCCGTTCAGTTCCGTTCATCACTGAGTTGTGTCTAACTCTTTGTGACCCTATGAACTGCAGCACGCCAGGCCTCCCTGTACACCCTGTTCACTCAAACTCACTTCCATAGGGTCGGTGATGCCATCCAGCCATCTCATCCTCGGTCGTCCCCTTCTCCTCCTGCCCCCAATCCCTCCGAGCATCAGAGTCTTTTCCAATGAGTCAACTCTTCGCATGAAGTGGCCAAGTACTGGAGCTTCAGCTTTAGCATCATTCCTTCCAAAGAACACCCAGGGCTGATCTCTCTTAGGATGGATTGGTTGGATCTCCTTGCAGTCCAAGCGATTCTCAAGAGTCTTCTCCAACACCACAGTTCAAAACATCAGTTCTTTGGTGCTCAGCTTTCTTCACAGTCCAACTCTCACACCATACGTGAACACAGGAAAAACCATAGCCTTGACTAGACGGACCTTAGTCAGCAAAGTAATGTCTCTGCTTTTGAATATGCTATCTAGGTTGGTCATAACTTTCCTTCCAAGGAGTAAGCGTCTTTTAATTTCATGGCTGCAATCACCATCTGCAGTGATTTTGGAGCCGAAAAAAATAGTCTGACACTGTTTCCCCTATTTCCCCATCTATTTGCCATGAAGTGATGGGATCAGATGCCATGATCTTCGTTTTCTGAATGTTGAGCTTTAAGCCAATTTTTTCACTCTCCTCTTTCACTTTCATCAAGAGGCTTTTAAGGTCCTCTTCACTTTCTGCCATAAGGGTGGTGTCATCTACATATCTGAGGTGATTGATATTTCTCCTGGCAATCTTGATTCCAGCTTGTGCTTCTTCCAGCCCAGCATTTCTCATGATGTACTCTGCATATAAGTTAAATAAGCAGGGTGACAATATTCAGCCTTGATGTAATCCTTTTCCTATTTGGAACCAATCTGTTTTTCCATGTCCAGTTCTAACTGTTGATTCCTGACCTGCATGTAGGTTTCTCAAGAGGCAGGTCAGGTGGTCTGGTACTCCCATCTCTTTCAGGATTTTCCACAGTTTATTGTGATTCACATAGAACATACTTAATGTAAAATATATTACCTTGCATCATGCAGTTTTAAAAATGGCATCGGATTCATGTAGGCTAACAATTTGAAGTACCAAGATGAAAGATCTAATTTAGAACTTTCCAGCTGGTTTTGTGACTCAGATCATTGTACCACTAGCTCAGTCTTCTATGCAGAATGATGAGGATGTCAGGAAAATGTGTGATGGTCAAACTGGAGATACCACCAAGTACAACCCAAAGACGTCAATGTCAAAACAACAGGACATCACGTACATCGTGGATCACGTTGGTCCCGCTTGAAGACCTTTCCCTGGACTTGGAGTGGCTCATTGCTTTGGAGTAATCAGGCATGAACATTTTATTTTCTCCTAGCTAACCAGAATATAACTCCTGCTGAGAAATCAGGAAAGAAAAAACTGGCTCCATATTGGGCTGACCTTTGTCAAATTCTCAAGTGGTTGGAAACCTGCCTCTTTCTGCTACTAACCTGCTTCCTTCTGTGAAGAAATAGCGCAGCCTTAAACCTATGAGGACATTGAAAGTAGTTTTATATTTCTTACAAACCACTGATCCAGAGAGCCTGCCTACCCTTAGTCACTAAGAAGCTGACTTATTCAAGGCTCACGTGATGTATGATGTGTGTGAGTACCCTGTGGCTCAGTCACGTGCGACTCTGTGACTCTATGGACTATAGCCCTCCAGGCTCCTCTGTCCATGGGATTCTCCATGCAAGAATCCCATAGTGGGTTGCCATTTCCTCCTCCAGCGGATCTTCCTGACCCAGGGATTGAACCCAGGTTTCCTGCACTGGCAGGTGGATTCTTTACCACTGAACCACTGAACCACTTGGGAAGCCAGACTTGTGTGACAGAAGGAGATTTTCATACCCAGAGAGCAGGGAGGGACCAGTTATGGTTCTCTTAGTCAGAAATTCCTCCCAAAGTTTGCAGAGACCTATTTGATAGGAGGGGGTGCATCCATCATCCAGACAAGAGGTAAAAGAAGGATGCCACTGAATCAGGATTCTTCTAAGATATTATAAGGAAGATTGTGGCTGGAAAAGTAGAACTAAGCAAAAGCAACATGACTTCAAGTGGAGGTGTCGGCTCTTTCTCTGTATTAGCAACACACACACAGAGCTGGGGTGTGCTTGTCACCATCAGCGGACGCTCTCCATGTTCATCGCTCAGGCAAGGGAACCTCCCATTAGCTACAAAGTGCGTTTCCTCCCATTTTCTGCAGCACAGAGTAAGATCAGATTTTGTGTCAGTGGTGCTAATGGTGACAGATGTCCCTAACGGGGTCCTGTCTGTGGGTGAAGAAGGGTTATTACTGTCATTATTTCTTCCTCGTCAAGTGCTTGCTACAGACTAGGTGCCATGTGGGATGGCGAGCTCCTCCCCATCCGCCAGGGCCCAGCACGATTGTGCGTGGACGATGCTGCGTGGAGACGCTCCCTGGGGTGGCTCAAGCAAGCGAACGGCTTTGATGCACTTCGGGCTGACAACGTGATTTGCAGCCATTCTCCATGATGCCTCAGAGCCACTTCAGATCTTTGTCAGATGCCAACCCGGTGGGGACAAGCTGACTTTGGTCTCTTTATTTGTTCCTTTGGGAAGCTCAACGTTCAAGCCCCTGGAATATTTCCTGAGAGTTCAAATCTGCACTGGCATGAGGGGAAGGGCAAGAGATAAGGAGCAGGCATGCTCTGGTTCCTTGAATTAAACGGAGTTTCTGACTGTACAATGCTGCAGACTTAGAAACACTGGGCATAAGACAACGCTAAGTGACACTGATCAGATACCTGTGTTACAGGGATTTGTGGAGGCACATTACGAATGTCAGCTCATTTAAACCACAGTCATGTGTTCCAGTAGAAGGGTTGACTGTTGCCCTCATCAGACCTGGGAGGTAAGGATGGGGTCCAAGTAACCTGGCACCTCAGCTGGTAAAGAATCAGCCTGCAATGCAGGAGACACCAGTTCAATTCCTGTGTTGGGAAGATCTGCTGGAGAAGGGATAGGCTACTTCACTCTAGTATTTTTGGGCTTCCCTGATGGCTTAGCTGGTAAAGAATCCACCTGCAATGTGGGACACCTGTGTTCAATCCCTGGGTTGGGAAGATCCCCTGGAGAAGGGAAATGTTACCCACTTCAGTATTCTGGCCTGGAGAATTCCATGGACTGTATAGTCCATGGGGTCGCAAAGAGTTGGATGTGACTAAGCGACTTTCACTTTCACTTTCACCCTATCTGTGGTTACACAGCTGGTAAGCTGCAGAGGCACGCAATGAATCCAAGCCTTCTGGCTGTTTCCAGAGTCCCCTGGATAATTTGTAGTTTCTGTAGGCTTTGAACATTTTGGACAAGATATTTCTGTTGCTGAATTCATAGGACCTCAATTTCATAAATAGTTTTCAATTAAAATAAGAATGTTCATCATACTCTTTGCAGTCAATTTCTTCTTGTGATGTAAGAAAATTCAGGGACTCTCCTATTGAAATACTGGATCTGACCTCATTACACAGTCATGGCTCATACTTTTTTAAAAAAAGCAATTCTATTTCTCCAGACATCACAATCTGTATCTGAGAGGCTGTCTGAAAGAGCCTTATTATGGCAGCTTGTTGCTGACAAGTAATACACTATTGCCATCTATTGTAATGGAGAGTAAGTTGATTTACTGCAAAGGATAGTGAGTTAATAGGAAACATTCAGTATGCAGCTGGGAACTGCAGTTCATCGCTTCTGTCCACAAGAATTTCTCGATAGCTTGGGGCGACTCGGGTGCCTGCTCTCAAGGATAGTATTTGACCTGAAGAAACTCAAATCTCACTCACTCCAGGGTCATGAATCCTACTCACTGATGAAGAGACTATGGGAGATAAGGCAATTCTTTGACTCTATTTCTTTAAACTCAACGAGAAACATTAGTAAGCATCTTTTGCCAAAGCAGCCTTTTGCAGAAGATCTCATTCCAATAGCAGCATTGGAGCAAGGGAGGCTGGGACTAAGCTCCTAGGGGCTTCCCAGCTTGACAGTGAAAGACAGAACCTCCTGTCCTTCCTCATCAGCACCATTCTTATTCCCCAAAGAGATGCAAATAGCGCTTCACTGATTTCGAAGGGCTGTCTACTGTATCTCATTGTCGTCCTGCCTTCTAAGCTGATCAGAAAGCCTTAGGGGGCCATGATACCCACTTCATTTCCTGCTGGTCTTAAATAAATCTGTGATCTGCTAGTCAGCACTGGGATCATTCACAGCTAACATCCCGGGGTTCCTCATTTCCGACCTGCCATGGAGCCGGCCAGAGAATGCTGCCCATCTCTGGAAAGCGCAGCAAGGCAGTCAGCATCATTATCCACTCAGCCTGTGGCTGTTGAAAATTTGGCACATGCAAGCAAATAGTGTCAGTTCTTTTAAGAAATTAACTTGAATCCCTTTCTATTTGTTGACCCCTTTGGCTTGCTGTCTCTTCCCCTGTGCCAGGAGAACACACCACTTTACTTTGGTATCTCTCTGTTCTGTCTGCTTTCCTGGACTTAGTGCCTGTCTGGGAATCATCAGAAACTCCCACTTTGGTTACATCAGTTTCTACCTCTTTCTTCTTGGCTCTTCCCATGACTCCTAAGGGAAGCAGGTTAGACTCAAAGAATTGTTGGCTGGTAGTGGTTTAGTCGCTAAGTTGTATCCAACTCTCGTGACCCTATGGACTGTAGCTCCTCTGTCCAGGGCATTCTCCGTCCAGGGCATTCTCCAGGCAAGAATACTGGAGTGGGTTGCCATTTCCTTCTCCAGGGGATTTTCCCTACCCAGGGATCAAACCCAGGTCTCCTGCATTGCAGGCAGATTCCTTATTGACTGAGCCACCAGGGAAGCCCCCAATGAATTGTTAGAACTTCCCAATTGTGTTTTCCATAGCAATTTTGAACTTTAGAAGGTTATAAGAATGGATTTATGCTTTTGTGAGGCAACATGAAATAACTTGGTTGGAATTCCTGGACAAGAGATCCTTTCTAAGCCATGCAGAGAACAGTGCTTGTGCTTGGGACATCCAGTTCTCTGGTTTGCCTCATTGAGCTCCTGCTCATTCATTCTTTAGGTCAACAAATCCTACCGAGCTCAAACTACAAGCCAGGCATGGAGGTGGGCCCTGGGGTGCAAAGACGAGTGAGAAATGATATTTATTCTTAATGGATTTATGGAGACAGACATGATACACAGATGCCTCCAGTGGACTATTTCTGCCATGCAGAAGTGTGCGTGGCATGGAAAGGCACTTTGGAAAGTTTCCTGGAGGAGAAGATATCTGAGCTAGAACTTGAAGCTAGGCAGGAGTAAGAGGAGTAAAGAATGACAGAGCAAAGAATTGAACAAAATTCCAGAGACCAACTTTGGTGTAAACCTAACACAAGAGTTTGGTATCACTTGAGTGTAAAGTGTTCAGCAGGCAGACCTTTAAAAGATAATTGTCATAAAGGAAACATGGTATGTACAAGCACCACCTCAGATGCCTAGAAGAATCTGGTGGTCTTGCCCACATCCCTACCTCCAGTAACTTACAGTCCAGATGCATGATACTATCATTGGATTCCTCTTTTTACCAAACCAAAAAACTCTGGATGGTGGCACAGACATATTAAAATATCAGAAAGCCCCCTGGACAACAAGGAGATCAAACCAGTCAATCCTAAAGGAAATCAACCCTGGATATTCATTGGAAGGACTGATGCTGAAGCTCCAATACGTTGGCCACTTGATGAGAAGAGCTGACTCACTGAAAAAGACCTTGATGGTGGGAAAGATTGAGGGCAGGAGAAGAAGGGGGCGACAGAGGATGAGATCATCGAAGAGCATCATCAAGTCAATGGACATGAGTTTGAGCAAAATTCTGGGAGATGGTGAAGGACAGAGAAGCCTGGTGTGCTGTAGACCATGGGATCACAAAGACTCAGACATGACTTAGTGACTGAACAACAACAAGCTTAGGATTAGAAAGCATCATGAGAAAAGAAAATGATTGGGATAACTTGTGTGTAGCCTTTATCCAGGCCAACTTAATTCCCTCAGATGTAGCCAATGATATTAGCTCTTGCAAATATCAAAAGGACTCATTAAAGAGTCCACTGCCTAATTTGACAAGGCTCCACTTTCTGTGATTTGGATGATATGATCAGAAGCTGTAATAATTTGGCTACTTGATGCGAGGAGCTGATTCTTTAGAAAGACCCTGATGCTGGGAAAGACTGAAGGCCGGAGGAGAAGGGGCTGACAGAGGACAAGATGGTTGGATGGCCTCACCGACTTGATGCACATGAGTTGGAGCAAGCTCCGGAAGATGGTGAAGGACAGGGAAGCCTGGCGTGCTGCAGTCCATGGGGTTGCAAAGAGTAAGACACGACTGAGCAACAGAAAAACAACAAATCAGCATGAAGATGAATCTGCTGCATGTCCCATATGGGTATGTGCCATTTTTCTCCCCATCTTTGGAATTCGACTTGCTAGAATAGTCCCTCCATGGGGCTCTCACTCCACATGGGGGTACAGTAGGAAATAAGAGTCAACTAGACATGAAGCTACAAACCTGGTTGGAACATCCAGTGGGCATAAGGCAAAGTTTGAGGTGCATTTTAGGATTTACAAGGCTATCCCTCTCTGTCTGCAACCAGCAGAGAAAATACTCATCAGTTTAGCAACTGCCTCTTCTAATGGAATCCCCCTTTCTTCCTGCTTTAATCAGTGGATTGGACTCTCTTTTAGGCTTAAATAACAATGTTCATATCATCTAGATAAAGTCTAATACAGCAAAAAGGAAATCAGCAAAAATATCAAGATAACCAACAGTTATTATCCAAGCTACTTAAGGAAAACTGTATCTACTCAGCCTTTAGAAGATCCGGAATTTTAATATCTGTGTAAGGAGGGAAGATACAGAATTTGAGGTAGGCAAAAATCTCTGATAAGAAGAAAATGTATACCTTGTAGAATTATCTTCAGTTTGTGAACAAAATTTTGTAGCAGTTAGATCATTTAATCACTTGTAAGAAAGCTCAGAAATCCTAGTTCATAGAGAATTTCACCTGTGCTAAAGTCCTAGAGAACTTACATATTCATGACATCCCATTTATTGAACTGTTTTTTATCTCTTGTATTGCCATTTAACTTTTCCTGGGTTCATAAGAGGTGGCTCAGCAGATGAGAAAGGATATGAGTTTTAAAGAAAGAACAAATCTGGATTTGAATTGGATAAAACAGCGTGAATTGCCCATTTTCCAGCTGTGTGCAGTGGTGAAATTAGATAACAATTCTGAGTCTCGGTTCCTTCATCTTTAATATAGGAATAGTGATACTCTCCTGGATTCTTTGGGTTTCCTGGGTGGCTCAGATGCTAAAGAACCTGCCTGCAATGTAGGTCTCCCAGGTTCGATCTCTGGGTCTGGATTGTTTTGAGAATAGAATAAAATATATCCATAATATCTGGCATGGGAATTGGTATTCATTAAACTATGACTATTATTCATTTTAGCTGTGGAAAATAATTTTAAGCTCTCAGTCCACTTGCTTTGGGGAAGCCAGCGGCCAAGTGGGAAGTTTGGCTACACTGAGAGCTTGGCCATGCAGTAAAGGAAGCAATGTGGAAAGGCTGTGTGTGGAAAGCATGAGAGTGAGGGGACATACCCAGCCATCCCCTAGCCACATCAGCAGATCAGCTCAGGCACCACAGGGAGGGAAGGAGCCTCTAGAGGCCTCCAGCCTCATGGCCATGTGACTCCAACAGCGTGAGAGGCCAAAATCAGAGCCATCCAAGCTTTCACAGCCAAGAGGGATAATAATAAATGTTTGCTTTAAGCTATGAAAAAAAAAAGAAGAATTGTGATTTCCTTTAAGTAAGCGTTATTTATTACATGCTTTGTATTTCTCAAGATCCAGCCCCCAACTGATGCAAAAATCACTATTTACAGGTGGACTATTAGTTTCCTTTTATATTTTTATTAAACAAAAATACCAATATACCATATCAATGGATCTCTGTAATACACAGATTTCAAAACGCTTGATTTTCTCTCCATGCATTTTCACCAAGGGTTTTCTTTTTTTTCAAATATGTATAAAGGCATAATCACATACATTTTAAAGTAGTGATTATCTATTGCGACTATATGGAATGTTAATAGTATGACCAATTCATTTATAAAATGTAAGAAAAAAATCTCCCAGTAAAAATATGTATAGGTCTCGGTGAAGATTTTTTGGATCTGACTCCAAAAGCAAAAATAAACAAATGGGGCTACATCAAAGGAAACTGTCAACAGAATGACAAGGCAACCTAGGGAATGGCAGGAAATACTTGCAAATCATACAGATGATAAGGGGTTATTCTCCAAACTTTATAAAGAACTCATAACAACTCAATAGCAAAAAGAAAAAAAAAATCTGATTTTAAAATGCAGAGAGGATCTGAATAGACATTTTTGCAAAGACGACATTCGAATAACCAACAGGTAGATAAAAAAAAAATGCTCAGCATAACTAATAATCAGGAAATCAAAATCACAATGAGTTACCACCCCACACCTGTTGGAATAACTATCATCAAAAAGACAAGCGATAACAAGTGCTGGCGAAGATATGGGAAGAAGGGAACCCTTGTGTGCAGTTGGTGGGAATGTAAATTGGTGCAGCCACTATGGAAAAGAGCATGGAGGTGCCTCAAAATTTAAAACTAGAACTACCATATAACCTAGCAATTCCACTAATGGGCATTTATCTGAAGAAAGCATAACACTAACCTGAAGAACACATGCACCTCGAGGTTCACAGCAGCATTATTTACAAAAGCCAGGATAAGGAAATAAGCTCAGTGTCCACTGATAGATGAATGGGTAAACAAGATGGGAGATATACATGCAGACCATGGAACACAATTAAGCCACAAAAATAACGAAATCTTGCCTTTTGCAGCAACATAGATAGACCTTGAGGGCATTATGTATGCTGAGCAAAATGAATCAGACAGAGAATAACAAACACTGTATGATCTCACTTATACATAAATGGAATCTAAAAACAAAAAGTCAAATAAAACTGAGCTCATAGATACAGAGAACAGACTGGTGGTTGCAAGGAATAGAGGAAGGGCAAGTGAAATGAGTGGAAGGGGCCAAAAAGAACAGACTTCAGTTATAAAATAAATAAGTCCGGGGAATATAATGTACAGTGTTAGCTACAGATAAAAACACAGAAGTCGTCTCTTGTCTGTGGGGGATAAGTTTCAAGACCCCAGTGGATGCCTGAATCCTACATATGTTTTTTCCCCACACATACATACTCATGATAAAGTTTAATTTATAATTAGGCACAGAGATTAGCAACAATAACTAATAACAATATAGAATAATTATAACAATATACTGTAATAAAAGTTAGGTGGAACTTGTGTTTCTCTCAAAATATCTTATTGTATACATTTAATGTATTTTCAGGAGAAATACCAGCAATCTCAGATATGCAGATGATACCACACTATTGGTAGAAAGTGAAAAAGAACTAAAGAGCCTATTGTGAGGGTGAAAAAGGAGAGTGAAAAGAGAAGGGTGAAAGCTGGCTTGAAATTCAGTCTTATAAAAACTAAGATCATAGCGTTCATTCAGCCCCATCACTTCATGGCAAACAGAAGCGGAAAAAGTGGAAGCAGTGACAAATCTTCTTTTCTCAGGCTCCAAAATCATGGCAGATGGTGACTGCACCCATGAAATTCAAAGACGCTTGCTGCTTGCAAGGAAAGTTATGACCAACCTAGATGGCATATTAAAAAGCAGAGATGTCACTTAGCCAGCAAAGGTTCATATAGTCAAAGCTCTGGTCTTACCAGTAGCCATGCACAGATGTGAGAGTTGGACCGTAAAGAAGACTGAGGGCCAAAGAACTGATGCTTTTGAGCTGTGATGCTGGATAAGACTCTTGAGAGTCCCTTGGACAACAAAAAGATCAAACCAGTCCATCCGAAAGAAAATCAACCCTGAATGTTCCCTGGAAGGACTGATGCTGATGCTGTAACCCCTGGACTTTGGGCAGCTGATGTGAAAAGCTGATTCATTAGAAAACACCTTAATGCTGGGAAAGAGTCATTAGAAAACACCTTAATGCAAAGGAAAAGGGGGCGGCACAGGATGAGATGGTTAGAGGGTGTTGCCAACTCAATGGACATGAATTTGAGCAAAATCCAGGAGGATAATGGAGAACAGAGGAGGCTGGCGTGCTGCAGCCCATGGGTTCAGCCCAGATTGAACATCTGAACTACAATGACAACAACTGTCTTTACTAAGAATTGATAATGTCCTGTAGCTGTATCTTTTGCAGTTGGAGGTGTAACAGCAAAGCTGGACTTCCACATTTTACTTTGAAGAAGCACTTTATGACTTCTTTTTTGGCATATTCAAATTGCCTGCCTCATCTCTCATGCACTTTGAGGCTGTTAGTAAGTAAATTATGGGTGCTTGAACTTAAGTACTCTGGTACTTCAACAGCAAATCTGATAACCAGAGGACTACCAAGTAACTAACTGGATGGCATGAGATTTTATTGGGCTGTGAGCAATTTAAAACTTTTGAATTGTTTCTTTCTAGAAATTTCTATTTATTATTTTTGGACTGCTATTGACTGTAGGAGACAAGCAGTGGAAAAGAAAACCATGGCTCATAAAAGGGACATCTATATAGTGTTTATATTTGAAAATTGCTAAGAGAGTAGCATGCTTCAGCAACATGTGAAACCTGAACTTCCAGATGTTCAAGCTGGCTTTAGAAAAGGCAGAGGAACCAGAGGTCAAATTGCCAATATCCACTGGATCATCGAAAAAGCAAGAGAGTTCCAGAAAAACATCTATTTCTGCCTTATTGACTATGCCAAAGCCTTTGACTATGTGGATCACAATAAACTGTGGGAAATCCTGAAGGAGATGGGAATACCAGATCACCTAACCTGCCTCTTGAGAAACCTATATGCAGGTCAGGAAGCAACAGTTAGAACTGGACATGGAACAACAGACAGGTTCCAAATAGGAAAAGGAGTCCGTCAAGGCTGTATATTGTCACCCTGCTTATTTAACTTATATGCAGAGTACATCATGAGAAACGCTGGACTGGAAGAAACACAAGCTAGAATCAAGATTGCTGGGAGAAATATCAATAACCTCAGATATGCAGATGACACCACCCTTATGGCAGAAAGTGAAGAGGAACTAAAGAGCCTCTTGATGAAAGTGAAAGGGGAGAGTGAAAAAGTTGGCTTAAGGCTCAACATTCAGAAAACGAAGATCATGGCATCTGGTCCCATCACTTTATGGGAAATAGATGGGGAAACAGTGGAAACAGTGTCAGACTTTATTTTTTGGGGCTCCAAAATCACTGCAGATGGTGACTGCAGCCATGAAATTAAAAGACGCTTACTCCTTGGAAGAAAAGTTATGACCAACCTAGATAGCATATTCAAAAGCAGAGACATTACTTTGCTACTAAGGTCCATCTAGTCAAGGCTATGGTTTTTCCTGTGGTCATGTATGGATGTGAGAGTTGGACTGTGAAGAAGGCTGAGCGCCGAAGAATTGTGCTTTTGAACTGTGGTGTTGGAGAAGACTCTTGAGAGTCCCTTAGACTGCAAGGAGATCCAACCAGTCCATTCTGAAGGAGATCGGCCCTGGGATTTCTTTGGAAGGACTGATGCTAAAGCTGAAGCTCCAGTAGTTTGGCCACCTCATGCGAAGAGTTGACTCATTGGAAAAGACCCTGATGCTGGGAGGGATTGGGGGCAGAAGGAGAAGGGGACGACCAAGGATGAGATGGCTGGATGGCATCACTGACTCCATGGATGTGAGTCTGAGTGAACTCCAGGAGTTGATGATGGACAGGGAGGCCTGGTGTGCTGTGATTCATAGGGTCACCAAGAGTCGGACACGACTGAGCGACTGAACAGAACTGAAGAGAGTAGATCTTAAAAGTTGTCATCATAACAAAAACTTTGTAACAAAGTATGGTAATGGTGGTTAAGTTTTTGTGATGATCACTTCACAATACATGCAAATGTTGAAACATTGTTTTACACCTATGACTAATATAATGTTATATATAAATTATATCTCAATTAAAATGTCTGCTCAAAACTAAGAGAGTCCATGGTTTCCAGGGATTACTGGTCAGTGAAATGAAGCTGCCTCTCCTTGAGGAACTAACTCAATAGCCATGGTATTTAATAATACCTAACTCCACTCTGTATATGGGTCTTAGCTTGTTATTAAATGTGTTTACTTCCTTTCCTCCTACTGACAAAGTTTTGGACAATATGCTGAACTAAGATTCCAGGAAAATTCAAGATGGCTAATCGCCATTGATACACATTTGCATGCATGCTAAGTTGCTTCACTATAGCCCGCCACACTCCTCCATCCATGATATTCTCCCGGGAAGAATACTGGAGTGGGTTGCCATGCCCTCCTTAAGGGGATCTTCCTGACCCATGGATGGAACCCACGTCTCTTTCGTCTCTTCATAGGCAGTCAGGACTTTACCACTAAGGCCATCTGGATACACCCCGACCCACCTTTATCAATTCACTAATAGTTTAAATGTAATGTTAATGCTTGGATTCTATTTAGAAATCATGGCATATAAAAATTTTTTAAAAACGTATTTGTGGGGGGGATTGTTTTCATATTTCCCTTGGGTACCAAAAAGAGATTTTTGACTTCATAGAAAATAACAAAAATTTGCATAGAAACTTGGGTTGGGCAGTAATTACATTCCAATGTCATATTTAGTCTGAGCGCACAGTTATTAAGCCAACCAATAGGTAGTTAGATAAAAAGAAAAGGTTACAGTGCCTTCACAGTCTGAAAAGAACCACACACTTCAGTTATTTAGAAGAGAGAGAGTGTCTGGCATTCAACTGTGTGCAAAACAGTCTAATACAAATCTTCCCATTGGAGTTCCCGATTAATAACAGACAAATCCCTCAAAAGAAAATTTGCTAGAAGTACAAAAATGGACTCATGTAGACATTTTTTTTAATAGTGATCCTAAACAAAAATAAGGGTATAAGGTGAGATTTTTAACTCAGTGAAAGTATTTTATTTTATCTGGTGTGATACCACCAAAGGGATGAAGACTGTGGGAGCTGGTGGGGAGGATTTTGCTGGAGAAGCAACAAATTAATCTTATTCATTCCCCAAAGGGAAGGAAAAACAGAGCTGAATGCTGAGATCAAGAGATATACAGAAGAAGACAAAAGCCATAGAAGAGAGAAGCCAGAGTTAGAGCCAGGAAATTATCACTGGGCATCAGTGATTCAGAAATCAGGTGGAGCTGATGAGAAAAAGAGCTGGAAAAAGAAGCAGACCCCAAGTGGCAGTGGATGGACAAATCACTAAATCAGAGCAATTTCATGTGGAGCTAGGCTAGTGTTTGCGACGCCCCAGAAGTCTTCCCTGGCACCTGATAAATTGATATCAAGTGAAGGAAATATATCCTAGATGATGTATTCTCTTTATCAGCAAACTTGATGCTAAACAAACTTTGAAAAGGCTATAAGAATGGATGGTTAGGGACCTCCCTAGTGGTCCAGTGGTTAAGAATTCACCTACCAATTCAGGGGACACGATTTGATCCCTGGTCCAGGAACTAAGATCCCACATGCATCAGAACAACTAAGCCCATGGGCCACAACTACTGAGCCTGCGTGATACAGCTACTGAAGCCCTCGCACCCCAGAGCCTGTGCTCTGCAGCAAGAGAAGCTACTGTACTGAGAAGCCTGCACACTGCAACGAGAGAGAAGTCCTTGCTTGTTGCAACTAGAGAAAGTCTGCACACAGTAATGAAGAGTTTAAGTGCCACAGCAAAGTCCCAGTACAGCCAAAAATTAACAAATAAATGAATTGGAAAAAATGAGTGGATGATTAGTGTTTGCCTTATACTAATCTTGGTCAGTTCAGTTCAGTTGCTCAATTGTGTCTGACTCTTAGCAACCCCATGGACTGCAGCACGCCAAGCCTCCCTGTCCATCACCAACTCCCAGAGTTTACTCAAACTCATCTCCATCGAGTCAGTGGTGACATCCAACCATCTCATCCTCTGTTGTCCCCTTTTCCTGCCTTCAATCTTTCCCAGCATCAGGGTCTCTTCAAATGAGTTAGTTCTTTGTGTCAGGTGGACAAAGTATTGGAGTTTCAGCTCAGCATCAGACCTTCCAATGAATATTCAAGAATGATTTCCTTTAGGATGGACTGGTTGAAACTCCTTGCAGTCCAAGGGACTCTCAAGAGTTTTCTCAAACACCACAATTCAAAAGCATCAATTCTTCAGTGCTCAGCTTTCTTTATAGTCCAACTCTCACATCCATACATGACTACTGGAAAAATCATAGCTTTGACTAGATGGACCATAGTTGGCAAAGTAATGTCTCTGCCGTTTAATATGCTGTCTAGGTTGGTCATAACTTTTATTCTAAGGAGTAAGTGTATTTTAATTTTATGGCTGCAATCAACATCTGCAGTGATTTTGGAGCCCAAAATAATAAAGTCTGTCACTGTTGCCACTGTTTCCCAATCTATTTGTCATGAAATGATGGAACCAATGCCATGAACTTCGTTTTCTGAATGTTGAGCTTTAAGCCAACTTTTTACTCTCCTCTTTCACTTTCATCAAGAAGCTCTCTTTTTCTTCTTACTTTCTGCCATAAGAGTGGTGTCATCTGCATATCTGAGGTTATTGATATTTCTCCTGGCAATCTTGATTCCAGCTTGTGCTTTCTCCACCCCAGCGTTTCTCATGATGTACTCTGCATATAAGTTAAATAAGCAGGGTGACAATATTCAGCTTTGATGGACTCCTTTTCCTATTGGGAACCAGTCTGCTGTTCCATGTCCAGTTCTAACTGTTGCTTCCTGACCTGCACATAGGTTTCTCAAGAAGCAGGTCAGGTGGTCTGGTATTCCCATCTCTCTCAGAATTTTCCACAGTTTGTTGTGATCCACACAGTCAAAGGCTTTGGCATAGTCAATGAAGCAGAAATAGATGTACTTTTGGAATTCTCTTGCTATTTTGATGATCCAACGAATGTTGGCAATTTGATCTCTGGTTCCTCTGCCTTTTCTAAATCAGGCTTGAACATCTGGAATTTCATGGTGTACGTATTGCTGAAGCCTGGCTTGGAGAATTTTGAGCATTACTTTCCTAGCGTGTATTCAGTTCAGTTCAGTTCAGTCGCTCAGTCATGTCTGACACTTTGCGACCCCATGAACTGCAGCACACCAGGCCTCCCTGTCCATCACCAACTCCTGGAGTCCACCCAAACCCATGTCCATCAAGTCAATGATGCCATCCAACCATCTCATCCTCTGTTGTCCCCTTCTCCTCCTGCCCTCAATCTTTCCCAGCATCAGGGTCTTTTCAAACAAGTCAGCTCCTCCCATCAGGTGGCCAAAGTATTGGAGTTTCAGCTTCAACATCAGTCCTTCCAATGAACACCCAGGACTAATCTCCTTTAGGATGGACTGATTGGATTGCTTGCAGTCCAAGGGACTCTCAAGAGTCTTCTCCAACACCAGAGTTCAAAAGCATCAATTCTTTAGCACTCAGCTTTCTTTATATTCCAACTCTCACATCCATACAGGACCACTGGAAAAACCATGTGAGACGAGTACATTGTGTGGTTGTTTGAACATTCTTTGGCATTGCCTTTCTTTGGGATTGGAATGAAAACTGACCTTTTTCAGTCCTGTGGCCACTACTGAGTTTTCCAAATTTGCTGGCACATTGAGTGCAGCATTTTAAGAGCATCATCTTTTAGGATTTGAAATAGCTCAACTGGAATTCCATCACCTCTACTAGCTTTGTTAATAGTGATGCTTCCTAAGACCCATTTGACTTTGCATTCCAGGATGGCTTGTTCTAGGTTGGTGATCTTACCATCGTGATTATCTGGGTCATGAATATCTTTTTTGTATAGTTTTTCTGTGTATTCTAGCCACTTCATTTTAATATCTTCTCTTAGTTCCATACCATTTCTGGCCTTTACTGTGCCCATCTTTGCATGAAATGTTCCCTTGGTATCTCTAATTTTTTTGAAGGGATCTCTAGTCTTTCCCATTCTATTGTTTTTCTCTATTTCTTTGCATTGATCACTGAGGAAGGCTTTCTTATCTCTCCTTGCTATTCTTTGAAACTCTTCATTCAAATGGGTATATCTTTCCTTTTCTTCTTTGCTGTTCACTTCTCTTCTTTTCATAGCAATTTGTAAGGCCTCCTCAAACAACCATTTTGCCTTTTCGCATTTCTTTATCTTGAGGATGGTCTAGATCCCTGCCTCCTGTTCAATGTCATGAACCTCCATCCATAATTCTTCAGGCACTCTGTCTTGGTACAGATCAATCATCCTGAGTTTTCTTTTTATATGTATCAAAGAAGAGCTAATCTGGACTAAGCTCTGACAAGAATTGAGTTCAGATTGTCAGCCCACTGATAAGACACATCCTTTGGTTTTATACATGAGTTGTCTAGAAGGCAACACAAGCATTCTGATAATGACTTTTGATCTTCCCTATAAGAAAGATCACATACCTTCTCTCAGAGACAGAGGTGCCTCCTTGAGGCAAAGACTTGTCAATAAAGCAACCTAAAATATTAGTAACTTACATTTATTAAGTGCTTATTCTGTGCTGGGCATCCATTCAGCATTCATTTCCTTTAATCATTTTGGCATTATTTATGCTAATATGCAATAAAGAACCCACCTGATGATGCAGGAGCCTCAAGAGATTCCAGTTTGATCCCTGGGTAGGGAAGTTCCCCTGGACGAGGAAATCGCAACCCACTCCAATATGCTTGCTTGGAAAATGCCATGGTCAGAGGAACCTGGCAGGCTGCAGTCCATGGGGTTGCAATGTCGAACATGACTGAGTGTGAGTGTCACGATGATGATTATGGTGCAATGATGTAACAATCACTATTGTCCTTTTACCAATGGGGGAAACTGAAGCTTGGAAAGGCCAAGGTAGCAAGGAGCAACTTTAAATCTTTTGGAGCGTTTATATGAACATTTGCCTGTATGTGTGAATATCTGATTATATGACACATCTCTAGGTATATTTCTAGGATTTATATATGTCTATACATGGCAACCCACTCCAGTGTTCTTGCCTGGAGAATCCTAGGGACGGAGGAACCTGATGGGCTGCCATCTCTGGGGTTGCATAGAGTTGGACATGACTGAAGCTACTTAGCAGCAGCATACATGTACTTAATTTCATCATATTAAACTGAAATAGAATCATAGAGTTTATCCAAAAATATAAATTTAGCTGCTCATCAATTAGGTTTCCATGGTGGCTTAGATGGTAAAGAATCTGCCTGCAGTGTGGCAAACCTGGGTTTAATCCCTGGGTTGGGAAGATCCCCTGGAGGAGGGCATGGCAACCCACTCCAGTATTCTTGCCTGGAGAATCCCCATGGATGGAGGAGCCTGGCAGGCTATTGTCCATAGGGTCACAAAAAGTCAGATGCAACTGAGCAACTAAGCACATCATAGCTCATCAATTAACTCCAGAATTTGTCACTGCAGTAAATCTAGGAAAGCTCCTTAATGAAACTCAATTCCACAAAATATGTAGATCAGGGATTGACAAACTTTTTCTGTAAAAGAATAAATATTTTAGGCTTTGCAGGCCAGACTATCTTTGCTGCAACTGCATTGCGTATGCATACAAGTAGCCAGAGACAATATGTAAACAAATGAGCAGGTCTGTATTCCAATAAAACTTTATCGACAAAAACAGGAAGTGGGGTAGAATTTAGCCCTTTTTAGTTTACTAATTCTTGATATAGGAGCAATATACATTATAATCAGATGTATGCAGTATATTATACGTGAACCGTGAACTTCAAGATGTTCAAGCTGGTTTTAGAAAAGGCAGAGGAACCAGAGATCAAATTGCCAACATCTGCTGGATCATGGAAAAAGCAAGAGAATTCCAGATAAACATCTATTTCTGCTTTCTTGACTATGCCAAAGCCTTTGACTGTGTGGATCACAATAAACTATGGAAAATGCTGAAAGAGATGTGAATACCAGACCACCTGACCTTCTTCTTGAGAAACCTATATGCAGGTCAGGAATCAACAGTTAGAACTGGACATGGAACAACAGACTGGTTCCAAATAGGAAAAGGAGTCTGTCAAGGCTGTATATTGTTACCCTGCTTATTTAACTTCTATGCAGAGTACATCATGAGAAATCCTGGATTGGAAGAAGCACAAGCTGGAATCAAGACTGCTGGGAGAAATATCAATAGCCTCAGATATGCAAATGACACCACCTTTATGGCAGAAAGTGAAGAGAAACTAAAGAGCCTCTTGATGAAAGTGAAAGGGGAGAGTGAAAAAGTTGGCTTAAAGCTCAACATTCAGAAAACGAAGATCATGGCATCTGGTCCCATCACTTCATGGGAAATAGATGGGGAAACAGTGGAAACAGTGTCAGACTTTATTTTTTGGGGCTCCAAAATCACTACAGATGATGATTGCAGCCATGGAATGAAAAGATGGTTACTCCTTGGAAGAAAAGTTATGACCAACCTAGATAGTATATTCAAAAGCAGAGACATTACTTTGCCAACAAAGATCCGTCTAGTCAAGGCTATGGTTTTACCTGTGGTCATGCATGGATGTGAGAGTTGGACTGTGAAGAAAGTTGGACTGTGAAGAATTGATGCTTTGAACTGTCGTGTTGGAGAGGACTCTTAAGAATCCCTTGGACTGCAAGGAGATCCAACCAGTCCATTCTCAAGAAGATCAGTCCTGGGATTTGTTTGGAAGGAATGATGCTAAAGCTGAAACTCCAGTACTTTGGCCACCTCATGTGAAGAGTTGACTCATTGGAAAAGACTCTGATGCTGGGAGGGATTAGGGGCAGGCGGAAAAGGGAACAACAGAGGATGAGATGGCTGGATGGCATCACTGACTCGATGGACATGAGTTTGAGTGAACTCTGGGAGTTGATGATGGACAGGGAGGTGTGGCGTGCTGCGATTCATGGGGTCGCCAAGAGTCAGACACGACTGAGCAACTGAACTGAACTGATGCAGTATATTACTAATTTCTTTATAAGTATACTTCTCATACAAGTATGATATTCAGCTGGTCTTTGTGATAGTATTCTGAAATTCGCTAACTATGACTAGTATTATAGTTTAAAAAATAATAATTGAAAATTTAGTTAGACATTACATATTCATTGTGTATAAATTTTATGGTATATAATTATATGGTTTCTTCTGTTATAAAGAAAGTTTTAATTCACACTTTCAATAGGTTAAGGCAGATGAGTTGGACTTTCAGAGGAAAGATGCTGAGATTACACTTATATTTGTAGGTAGTGGTGGTTCAGTGGTAAAGAATCTGCCTGCCAATGCAAGAGACCCAGGTTCAATCCTTTGGCTGGAAAGATCCTGTGAAGGAAATGGCAACCCTCTCCTTGGCTGGGAAATCCCATGGACAGAGGAGCCTGGCGGGCTACAGACCACGGGGTCACAAAATAGTTGGACACAAGTTAGTGCCTAAACTACAACAACAGAAGTGACTCTTCACCTTTTGATCTATTTGTAGATGACTTACACAAAGAGTTTAGATTTAAAAGTTATTTCTGGCTCTTGTTAGTAATATAAAATGGATTTCTTTTCCCCAGAAAAAAAGGAAGATTTTTCATCATTCTCGATGTGCTTCTAAATTCCATTTACTTGGGTAATTAAAGGTTTGGATTCTTTCTACTAAGTTTCTGGCTTTCAGCACTGCCATTTTTCTTTTCTTGGCATTTTTAAAAAATAAAGATTCAGGAGATGCTTAAAAGGGTGGAATTCTCTATATTTTTCTTAGCATTAAGAAATACACTTATTCATTGCTCATTTTTTTTAACTTTCACTTTATTTTACATTTATTTTTACTTTAAATTTATTTTTATTTATATTCCATGTCCTTCGATTCACAATACAGGCCAGGCAAAGGGCCTGCCTGGACTGAGGTGTACATGGGGCAGGTTTACTCTCTATGATCAGTGTAAGAGCACAGCCCGCAGTAAGCAACGAGATGGCTGATGCTAATATTTTAGATTATTTTACATTAATGATTCCTACTACTGCTAAACACACACACACACAAACTCTTACAACACTAATATTCAATACCGAAGTTCAAACATTGCAAATACTGGAAAAGATGGCAAAAAAAAAAAAAAAAAAAGCCCAATTTCAGACATCCTAGAACTTTTCTGATAGTTCTCACACATCCATTTCATGACCTTGGGAAGCTTCAGAGGCCTTGACAGGGATGTTAGGATCCCAGAAGTCCGGACTGGAGTTCCACCTCTCAGCTAATCTGGGCATGAGTTACATAAACCCTGTGTCTTTACCACTGACTTGAGATCAATGCTGAGCAAAAATAAAATAATATCTGATAGAGTGTGGGTAGGGTATGTATTTCTTCTCTTCCTTTTAGAAGGTGGTGTCTTCCTCCTTTGGAAAGTCACCTATTTATTTTTTAAAACCAACACTACTCTTTGAAAATGAGAATGCTATTGAAGAGAAAATTACCCAAGTAAAGAAACCAAGGCAGAAAAGGATTAGAGGGTGTATACTGAAAGATTTGCTTAAGAACAGATTTTTTTCAAGGAGAGCGAGAACTCTCATTTCCTCTCACTTGAATCATTTAGTTGTAGCCCAAGATAGAAATAAAGGTTAACAGAAGGTAATTACTGATTATTTTAGGGTAATTATAATGAGCTGAGATAACAGAATGATCACATTTCAAAACTTGATACTTTTTTTTTTTTTAAAGCAAAGAAAATGATTTCACTAAGTGGTATTCAAAACTGTTCAGGTTGGGAATGATGTTTAGAGAGACATAGATGACAAAATCCACTTGAATGCAGAGTCTTGCATGTATCTGCTGAAGCATACAGGAAAATGGAAGGGATATGCATGAGGTTAGAAAATATCATTTTATCAAAACAAGAATTGGACATCACATGCCCTCAGGGGCAGGTTTCGAGAACACCAACTGAGCTGCTTCTCAGGTTTGTGGCAGAAATTGAAGTCAAAGACAGGAATTTTTCATCTGAAGAGTTCCTAATTCACAAGGAAAGCAAGAACTCTCTTTGTAAATTGATTTTTGAGTTTCTCATCTGAGGTGTGAAAGAGACCAGGGTATTGTTTTCCTATTAAAGAATTTTTTTGGCTTGACTATTATTTCCTTTTTCTTTGGAGATAATCAAATCCCTTAACTTTATTAGATTTTCAGTTTGACATTTGGGGTTCCCAGGGAGTGATTTTCTTAGTAAAGAAGGTTTTGTTGTTGTTTAGTTACTTAGCTGTGTCTGACTCTTTGTGACCCCATGGACTGTAGCCTGCCAGACTCCTCTGTCCATGGGATTATCAAGACAAGAATACTGTCATGGGTTGCCATTCCCTTCTCCAGGGGATCTTCCTGACCCAGGGATCAAACACGCATCTCCTGCATTGCAGGTGATTCTTTACTGTCTGAGCCACCTGGGGAGCCAGGGGTTCAGAAATGTCTTCCTATTCCTCTCTGCCACGTACAATTATTTTTCTCCATGATTTCTCATCCAGGGAGAAATGTGTATCTATTTTTCGAATGTCAAGCTAGCATGTCAAGACACCCTGTGACAAGTCGAGCTGATGATATGATGGTATGGGGACCAACTCACCCTCATCAGGGCTCACTTGTTTTCTCTCTTGGGGACTAAAATCAGGCTTTATGCTGACCACCCAATGGCTCTTCCAGAATACAGCTTTGCCAGAGTTCCCATTGCCTGCTAGATGCAAACAGCAACTGCAACTTTCCTGAGGTGGGTATCCGCCTATTGATCATGTGCTGAAAAGTCAGAACATTTCTGGGAGTGGATGTGTGTGAGTGTGCGTGCGAGAGAGACAGAGAAAGAGCGTGCTTTCTTGTTGCAATGAAACAGAATTTATGAGTAGGAGCAGACAGTTTTTGCTCCTGTTTGGCATCACACATAAAACAGAAGCCTATGTCTCTGATTTCTTGGGGACTCAGTTCCAAAGAGGTGTGTGTGTGTGTGTGTGTGTGTGTGTGTACGCACACACCAGGGAGAAGGGACTCGGGCACATGGGGAGAGCACATGAGAATTTGTGTGGGCAAATTCATCACCACACTCCTGTGGCATGTCCACGGGAGGAAAACCACTTCTGCAAAGAAGTCTTCATTTGAATTTTCACAGTGATGTCAAAGTCTGAAGGGGCAACACACTGCGCTGTAAAATGACTGATGCCACTCTGGGCCATGGCCAAGATGCCAAGCAGGTAGGGGAAAAAATAAAACGATGAGCACTCTTAGTTACAATTGCCTGGGCTTTCTCCTGGCCTCTGGGACTCTGTCTGGGACCCCTCAATACCATCAAATTCATATTCTTATGTACTCTCATTTTCTGCTTGGATTAAAGCCCCCCTCCCTTTTTTTCCTTGCTGGATCAAACCACATTGTCAATCTGAGGTTTTATCCTTAACATTCTGTATTTTCAGTTTAATTAGGTTCATATCCTAGGAAATGCTTTCCTGCCAACCTCTACAGTGAGACACTCTTATCAGGTGGGAGTTGATCCTCAGTGGTCTCTGGACCAGCCCATAATTAATTTTAAGAACAAAAGGAGAGTCGTTAAGAGTTACCCATGTTTGATCATGTTCTGGGGAGTACAAAATATGTGCTCACTTTCCATGGCTACTATGTCACATTCAGTCCAGATTTTAGCATGGGACTAGATGAAGACCGGGAAGGCGATGGCACCCCACTCCAGCACTCTTGCCTGGAAAATCCCGTGGACGGAGGAGCCTGGAGGGCTGCAGCCCATGGGGTCGCTAAAAGTCGGAAACGACTGAGCGACTTTACTTTCACTTTTCACTTTCTTGCATTGGAGAAGGAAATGGCAACCCACTCCAGTGTTCTTGCCTGGAGAATCCCAGGGACGGAGGAGCCTGGTGGGCTGCCGTCTATGGGGTCGCACAGAGTCGGACACGACTGAAGTGACTTAGCAGCAGATGAAGACACCTCCAATCATGCAAAATTCACCCTCCCACTCCCTCCCTCGGCAACTTGTTACCAGCAAAATCTTGATTTGAGCAGCAGTGAATTCCAAGGAGACAGAGGTTTCATGGGCACATTTTTACAGTTTTCATTACCAGCAGGAAAGAATTTTCCTGCCCCAAAGCAGAAAATTATTTCCAGGATTGATTCTCTGTAATGAAAGCAAAGTATGTGTGTGAGTCCATGGGGAGTCTCTGTGTGTGTCTGTGTGTATGTGTTTGGGGGGGTGGTGTTGCTGATTGCAATGAAGAGGGTCAATATGTGTTTACATTTGGATGGCAGGATTGGTACTTGAAAACACATGGCCAGTGACATTTAATGAAAGCCAATGGAATGAAGACAGTGAAGGGGATTAGCTTCCATGCTTCAACTACAGTTCTTATCATTAGGAACTTCAACTAAGTAGGAAACTGGCCCCCTAGAGGACTCCGCTTTGCATTTCTCCCATAAAATGAAGCGAAAAAGAGGCTGCTCATCCAAGAAGACCACAGAGGGCTATTGAGTGGGTAGGAAGAACAGGAATTATAGGATGTAACAATTCACAAGGCCACAGTCGTTCCAGGCAGACTCCTTAACTAACAAATGTTAAGTCATGTAGAAACACTACTAATATTTCCGGTAAAGACAGCTCAAATCCTTCGAGCACAAAGATGACAACTCTTTTGGGTAGGGGCCACCCTGTGACTCAGGAGCATTTGCAAGGGTCTTTTGCGGGGGCCAGCGTGAGGAACTCCGCCCATGGCAAAGGTCATGAGGAAGGAGGCTTGGCATACGCAAAGGCGTGATCAAGCCTCAGGAAACCCCCTGTTCCCGAGCATCTACCCCCAAAACCAGAGTCTGTTTTATGCTCTCACCTACACCTCTGACTTTACAGGGGGCTCTCCCCCATAACCATTTCTCTCGGAAAAAGAGTTAACTTGCAGCTCCAGTTAATAAAAATTCCTGGGCGTTGCAAGAGTGTTTCAGCTTACGAACTCCTCTCAAGTTTATCTAGCCTGCCTGTATAGGTTCATCCGGCCACATGTGATTGTTTACAGTCTCCCAACAGTGAGAGGCATGAGATGTTTTAGACTTACTAAAAGCAGATTCTTTTGGGAAGTTAGAATTTATTAGTATAGTGGGTTGATTAGGAATTGTATTGATGAAGGGTTTTTAATTGCTTTTAATTCCCTGCCCTGGGTGTGATAGGGGTGTCTCGGGTCAAACCTCTCTGCTGGCAACCTAGCTTGTGTGATAGGATTATCCATACTCCTGCCACTACGGAGCACATGATTGTTTACTACTTCTCAACCATAAACAGCACAGAGAGTTTGGGGTATTTTGAAGGTCTTAATTAGCATACGGCTTTTCTCATTGTTGAGTCAACGATTGCCGCCAGGCCTCCATGTCCTTAGGTACCTGGGAATATATTAATAAATGTATTTGGAATATAGAAAAAGAAATATAGTAGTTTTTGATGTTAGCAATACTAGATTTGTTGAGTTAATGAATTTTCTTCTTTGTTATAGATCACTGTACTTTGTTATAAATTACTGTGTCCTTGCTATGTAAAAATGTAACTTTATCATTATCTTAAGACTAAATAGATCTTAAGGGGAACATTGGTGAAAGGATTTCATTTGTTGGGCTGATGTTTTGCTGTTAAATCTCCATATTCCCTGCCCTTATAATGAATATAACTAGCATATAAGAGAAATAAGTATTAACTTTTAAGATTAATCATGTTAACCTTGGTTAAATAAATTCCTTTCTTGATGGTAACTCACTACACCCTCACCCTATAGGAATACAACTTTATTTGAGGGTGATGCCTGGTTTAAGAAAAAACACCCTTGGAAAAAATAAGTTTTTTGGTTATCAGAAAGAGAGGGTCATAAAGTGTCAACAGGCCTCATGGCCAGAAGATGATGTAAAACCCCTAAGACCTCTTTTTTATGTAAAGCACCTGATTTTGATAAAGGTCAGGACTGCTGACTCCCGCGTGACTTTGTATTCATCCCTATGTGTAACAAAAGGTATATAAGCAAACTTAAAAATAAAGAAAATGGATCAGTTTCCGGAAAGACTGATTCCCCCATGTCGTTCTTTCTCGTCCTCCGTATTTCTGGCTGAATTCCCATCTGGAGCACAGGTGCCCGCCACGTCTGCTTACTTGCCCCAGCTTTCAAGTCCACGCAAAAAGGTGCCCAAGGAGGGGCACCTTTCAATGTTCAAGTGGCGCCGGTGGCCCAACGTAGATGGTGCAAATTCCTTGTCTTGGAATTTTATTGGTATCCTGTGTAAACCAAGTTATTCAGCCTCTTTCTCTCCTCTAATACCTCTTACTATTTTCTGGCTGAATTCCCATCTGGCACTTGGGTCCTCACCAAGCCTACTAACTCTGCCTGGGCTTCTAAGATCGGACCGGGGAGGCCTCAGTGCCTCCTCTCCTTCAGGAGAACGGAAAGACGCCTGTGGCCTACGTAGGTGGTGATTGGCATCCCATGTAAGCCAAGTTATTCAGCCCCTTTTTCTGCTAATTTCCTAATCTTGCTCTATCTGTAATTGAATAAGTTCTTTCCTAGTACGCCAACTCCGTCTCCACCTTTGAATCACCCTGGATCCACCGGGGCTGGACCCCGGCAGTCTTTGACTGATAGCTGCAAAGAAAGAAAAGAAAAGAAGAGAAAAAAGAAAAATAGATCCAGGAATCCCGGAAACCTACATCATTTCTTAGGGTTCTAACCCATTCATAAGAGCTCAATCAAATGTCGTGTCCTAACATCTCCGCCTAAACGCCCTCTGAGACACTGACTCAAATATTTGGGTCAGTAATAATTTCATTCGTAGCTGAAAAAAATGCCCCAAATCAAATCACCACAAATATATTTCTACTAGTTACACAAGTTGATGCAATAACATCTGGGTGATGGTAAGGAACTCACCCTTTTACCGAGGAATAAAGTCGAAGATATTTCACTGAGAAAAATAAATGTTGCAGGTAACCAAATCATGTGCCCACATTGCAAAACCACTATTTATACCATAAGAAAGTCCTGTCATCTCTGCCCTCCATTATTCTCCAGCCCGAGATTCGGTTGGACTGGTTCACTCAGAACTTTCTTAACCAGTTGAGCACTTCTGTTGCTACAACTTTGCTCTTGTTACACCTTCCTCTTACTTTCTAGATTTTTTGAATCCTAAACACTCTTCCAACACCCAACTTCTAATCTGCTTCCTTGTTGCTAAGGTCCATACTCATAGTGGTATCCTTTATCACTTTTGGTCTTTAATATTCATTTGACATATATTACTAGCTAACTTGTTTTCTTTGTAAAGCTTTTGTCTTGAGGGACTTCCTTGGTGATCTGGTGGCTAAGACTACACACTTCCAAAGCAGGGGGCTTGGGTTTGATCCCTGATCACGAAACTAGATCCTGCTTGTCACAACTAAGATCCAGCACAGTCAAATAAATATTTTAAAAAATGTTTTGTCTTAAAATTAATTCAGATTTGTAGAAGTGTTGAAAAAACATTATACCCCGTGGACTGTAGCCTACCAGGTTTCTCCATCCATGGGATTTTCCAGGCAAGAGTACCGGAGTGGGTTGCCATTTCCTTCTCCAGGGGATCTTCCCGACCAGGAATCAAACCTGTGTCTCTTGCATTGCAGGCAGATGTTTACTCTTTGAGCCACCAGGGAAGCCCCATTAAAAAAAATAGTATAGAGAGTCCTATATACCCTAGATCCAGTTTCCTCTTACACAAACATCTTACATAATCAGCAAGTTTGAAAGAAGTGAAAGTGAAGTCGCTCAGTCATGTCTGACTCTTTGCGACCCCACAAACTGTAGCCTCCCAGGCTCCTCCATCCATGTGATTCTCCAGGCAAGAGTATTGGAGTGGGTTGCCATTCCCTTCTCCAAGGGATCTTCCCAACCCAGGGATCAAACCCAGGTTTCCTGTGTCGTGGACAGACGCTTTACCATCTGAGCCACTAGGAAAGTGCAATCATACCAAGTTTACCAAACTAAGAAATCCATATTAGTGCAGTACTACTATTAGCCAAGAGCTTCCCAGGTGGCTCAGTGGTAAAGAATCCACCTGCAAGGCAAGAGATGTGGGTTTGATCCCTGGGTCAGGAAGAGGGCAACCTACTCAATTATGCTTGCCCGGGAAACCCCATGGACAGAGGAGCCTGGAAGGTTACAGCCCATGAGGTCACAAATGAGTTGGACACGACTTAGTGACTAAAAGAACAAAAATAACAACTATTAGCTACACTTCAGAGCTTCTTTGGATTTCTCCAGTTTTTCAAATATGAAAAAAAAGTCCTTTTTCTGTTCCAGGATCCGATCCAGGATTCCACATTGCATTTAGTCATCATATCACCTTGCTGCTGCTACTGCTAAGTCGCTTCAGTCGTGTCCGACTCTGTGCGATCCCATAGACGGCAGCCCAATAGGCTCCCCCATTCCTGGGATTCTCCAGGCAAGAACACTGGAGTGGGTAGATTCCACCAATGTTTCTTTTTTCTTATTTTGGTGTGTAACATTGATACATCTGAAGGGTACTATACAAGGGTTTTGTAGACTGTACTTCTGTCTGTGTTTGTCTTGGGTTTTCTCATGATTAGATGGAGGCTATAAGTTTAAGGGGAAAATACTAAAGAGATGAAGTGCCCTTATTGTCACATTCTACCAGAAGGCACGTGACATCAGTCTGACTTATCATTGATGATGTTAGCCTCAAACCCTTTATTAAGCTACTGCCTGCCAGGCTTCTCTGCTGTTATTTGTTTATTTTTCTTTTCATACTCTTTCATTAGAAGCAAGTCACTAAGATCAGCCCACATTCAGGGGAGAGGCACTAAGGTCCACCTCCTATGTAGGGAGGAGTACCAAAGACTTTCTGGGAATATGTTAAAAACTATGACGGTAGTTAATAAGTTATGGCAGAGATTATTTCAAGCTATTCATTTTTCCTATTTCTCCTTCACATTTTGCTCACAGAATTTTAGCATCTCTCCATGGATTCTGCAAGAACCAGTTATTACTGTGGTGGACCAGGGGTGCCTTCCTATTTCTATATTTCCTTCTGTATTTAATATTTGGGATTCTTCTGTAAGGACTATTTGTCTGTTTCCCCACTTATTCATTTACTTAATCATCTACTTATGCCACCATGTCATGAACTTTTGTGTTATTATTTGTGTTATAATCCAATACTCTCTTTATTTCGTTCCAGTGTTGGCTGTCAGAAGCTTGGATGTCTTTAACCTGCCTCTATTTGGGAGAGGAGGCACTTCTTTAATGTATGACATTTCCAGATGCTCCAGAATCATTTTGTATTTCCGGGACCCTCGAATCAACAATTTCTCCAAGGAGCCCGGGTTCCTATTATCAATGAATGGCATTTAGAAGCAAAGATCTGGGCACAGTTGTGCTTGTGGCTACTGGCCTGTCGCTGCTTTGAGGCTCTCTCACTGCACAGAACTACGTAATATATACGTCTGGACACTATCCTACCTCTATATTCCTGTTGTATTTCAGTCCCGCCCTTCTATTTTCTCTTTTCCTCTCTGATACTATAGCTCTTACTCTAATCCACCTTTATTTGATTTCATCACTTCTTTCTTTGGCAGTGAGAATCTTCGCTCCCATTATTCAGAACTCACTGACGGATGTGTTAAACTCTGGTGTACGTGTAGTTTCAGAATAGCTAAACTGCAGCCCTGAAAAACAAACTTACCAACTACAGTATGATGTTTAGGCAAAGGAGTTTTTTTCCTTTGGTCATATTTTCTAGTCAAACCACTGTTTACCTCTTGTACTTAGGTAACTCATTTTCCCCCCCAACTCCCTCCAGTGAGAGTTTCTCCCATATTTGGAATATAATTAGACTCATTTATCAGAGTCTGCATTTTATCCAGGATCCTCCAACATCTTCTGTCTGTTTATTTTAATTTGCATGGAATAAAGTCCAGTGCATACTGCCAAGGACTTCCCTGGCAGTCCAGTGCTTAAGGCTCCGCACTCCCAAAGCAGGGGGCCTGGGTTTGGTCCCTGGTCAAGGAACTAGATAGCACATACTACAGCTAAGAGCTATGAAGATCCCAGGTGCTGCACCTAAGAACCAACTCAGCCAAATAAAAGAAAAAAGAAAAAGAAAGAAAACTGCACAGTCACATGCACCCCGACACAGCACCAGGTAGAATTGTCTTGTCACCCTTCAAATTCCCCTGTGTCCCCTCTGAGTCAGTCACTCCCCCTCCTCAAATCCTTAACAAATGCTTATCTGTTACCCATCCTTGTAGTTTTGCCTTTTCAAAAATATCACACCAAGTGGACTTGGACACATATAGTGTTTTTGGTCTGGTTTCCTATATCTAGCAAAAATGAATTTGTTTTATCAGGAACTCATTCCATTTTACTGTTGAATCATGTTCTATTGTATGGATGCAACACAATTTACTTTGTTTATCTGTTGACGGACATTAACTTTCAGCAATTATGAACAAAGTGGCTATAAAAGTTTTGTACCGGCCTTAGGTGAATGTATATTTTCAGTTGATTTGAGTAAAAACCAGAAGTAGGATTGCTCAGTCCCACAGATGCCGAGTCATACAGTAAGGGTATGTTTAATTTCATAAGAAACTAACAAACTGACCTCCAAAGTGGCCGAACCACTTTGCATTCCTACTAACAATGAGTGAAGATGAGTTAACTTCTTATTTTATTTCCGCCTGTAACACCAGAATATGTGGGACATTATTTATTCATCGCAATTAATTATAGAGTCCCTATGTGTCAACCAGTATTCCAGTGTATTTTAATAAAGATTTATTCATTGGAAGAGAAAAATAAAGTGTACACAAATAAATAATTTTGGAGAGTGATGAATACTATTAAGATGATTGTTCTGAGATTGAGATGAACCACTTTGAAGAATTACAGACTTAAAATTTCATTTGCCCCACTGAATAAGAACTTCATAAAAATTCATTGAAACCAATGGATATGTCATGGGTGTTCTGATATGATGCTTTGGAAATGTGCTGTTCAAAGGAAATTCAACAAGCTACAATCTTTCACTGGATCTCTGGTTCTAAACTTTCTTCTTTGCATAGCAAGTGAACAAGGATCTTTTGAAGTAGACTTGAGCATCTGTTTTATGTTTATCTGTATATTTTTTAAAATGTAATTTTGAGAATAAAGAGCAGGGAGGCAGAAGAGGATGGAGATCAGAAATAGAGGGAATTAATTTTTCCTTTCTTTCTTTTTTTGGATGTACCACATGGCATGTGGGATCTTATTTCCCTAGCCAGGAATCAAACCTGTGCCCCCTGCGTTGGAAGCACAGAGTCTTAACCACTGAACCACCAGGAATGTTCCAGAAATAGAAGGAATTTTAAAAAAGTTTTTATTGGAGTATATTGCCTTACAAAGTGTTAGTTTCTGCTGTACAGAAAAGTGAATCAGATATATATATATATATGTATATATACACCCTCCTTTTTGGATTTCCTTCTCTCACAGGGCATTGAGAAGAGTTCCCTGTGCTATACAGTGGTAACTTCTGGATAGTCATCTGAGATAGACCTTGTATTGACTAAAAGGTGACTTGAATAATATTTGTACTATTAAGGAAAAATAATTCAATTGGCTTACGAGTATTCCTGTCCTTAGAAATGCAAGATACAATGGTTCTTTTAAAAAGAAAACTATAAATTAGCTTGAAAATGTCTTTTGGAGAGACATGTAGTTTTGAACATAGTAGCAGGAAAGTACAATGTTTAGCTGCAGGAAGATTAGAAACAGAGTTTTATAAAATCAGATTTATGATTCAATAACTTTCTGTTTGGGTGGAGGTCTATCAGACCAGTTTCCTGATACCCTCAAGCTTCTCTTATGTAGAAATGCATTATTTCTGAAAGTATGTATTTTAAGATATTAATCATGGAATTTTGGCCAGTAGAATAACTTGAGAATGTCCAGAAACCCATGATGGTACTCAGCATAGGTTCCAGATGCACTGACCACTGAGTGCGATAAATATGTTTCAGGGGGTTGGCCCCCTTAGAAAGGTTGAGCTTGTCAGGAACAAATGAGCTTCCCAGTCATGAAAATGGAGTTAAAACCAGCTGAGTTTCAGTAACTATAGTGTGGACCATTGCTACTGGTGCCTGTGCTGCACCCTGATTTCTGTTGTTCTACCTAGCTCTTGCAAGCTTAGGAAACTAACATTGCCCTGTCCTCGAGCATGTAAGGAGTACGTAGCTGGCTTCCAGAGACTATTCAGTTGAAAAGTAGCTTTGTGAGGAAGGGAATCATCTGGGTGGGGGCAGTGGGGGTTGTGGGGGGGAGTTGTGATGGGAAAGATGTGTTAGGTGTCACGGGAAATTGATGCTTTGCCAGAATTAGGAGCAAAAAGTATTCAGAACTAGTTTTAGAAGGCTTAGAGTGATTTCTTTCCTGTGAAGCAAAAAAAATCAGCAATGTCTTGTGAATTTGGAACAGTTAGTTTAGTTCCCTATCCATTCTCTGTGGCATGATGGTTCTAGGAAGCTGAGCTTGAAGATCACTCACTGGCTAAGGATCCCGAGTTGTGAAGAAAAGTTGGACAGGCATAGGGTGGACAGGACAATGGGCCTTACTTAGCATTTAGTTCCTTGTAGCTTCTCTTGAGATGATCAGCAACTCACTACACAGATGGGTAAGGATGATTTTTCAACTTGTTGCTGTTGTTTTAACCTCACTTTATCTTCATACACATCATTTCAATAAAATAACCACATTTTTTTCTGTCAAGAGAGGAAAGGCATTAAAGAATAAAACACGGATAAATTCTGTAGGGGAGATAAATACACACATACATACACACACAAACATATATATGCATATGTGTGATCTCTTTCTTGATCCGGTTTTGATTTTTTCCCCCTTGTTTCTGATGGACAGATTTCTGAAGTCACAGCTTCTGTTCTTTGGTCCCTGCCATCCTTTGAAAGACAGCTCCCAGGTTAAGGGGAGAAAGGCTTGAGTTTCGTACATTAAAACAGACAACAACAGTACTCTCAGCACGTGCTTAGGGAATTGTAATGTAATGAATATTTTATAATGTTTTAATGAGGTAGACTACAGTTAAGCTCATTTAAGGACAAGAATCTGGAAATGATGAAAGAGAAGCCTAGAATTATTTAAATATAGGTCAGTTTGGGTCCTGTGCAAAAATGCTATTCTAGTTTGTGGTTGAATCATCTGCTTCATGACGAGTAGATATCATTTTTGGTGCCAGAAAGAGGGCCGGTCCCGCTGCTGTTTGTCGGGGTGTGCCAGGGTACATCCACCAGGCTGCATACCCGTCTCCAGAGCTCTGTACCAGGGTCCTGCGCGCACGCCTGGTGTAATGATCTGCTTTGCAGCAGCGCCACCTATCGGCAATAGAGGGCAGGGGACGGACCCATGCAAACCGACTTCAAAGGATTTGCATTGGATTCGGCCTGTATTGTTCCTCACTGCCAGGAAACAGAAGGACGTGGGACTTTCATTTTGAACCTGACGCCGCGTGTTCTCCTGACTGAGCTGAGGGAGAAGCTGTCATCGTGTGTTAGTTTAGTGCTGGCTCTGGGAATCAACTCTGTTACACACAAAAAGGACAGGGAGGAGATTTGCAGACTCAGTGAAGGGAAATGCTGTCTGAGGATTCCAAGCTTCGCGTTATTAATAAATATGAACAGAGATTTTCGTCCCTGGGAAACCCCAGCAGGAGCTTTCTCCTTTTTCCATCTGTCAGATGGTTGTGGGGCAGGAAGTCCGGAGCTCCTTAGAGGTAATGAGCTTTGAACATTAGATTAAGGAATTCCATTCTGCAAGCAGAGTTTCTGGCTTAGGGGTTTCAGAGGCCTTGGAGAGCAAGTTGCACTGACCTCAAAATATAAAACCATCCAGCCTCTGCAGCCTGGGCAGGGTGATGCCAATCAGATAAATGCTCTGTCAGATGCTTGGGAAGGCATTCTGGCCTTGCGGATGGTGGAAGAAAGCTGCTTTGCAAAAAAAATTCAATGTTTTTCAGAAGCAACACATTGAATGTTTTTCTGAAAAGCATTGAATACCAATATTTCCTTAATTCTGGTAGCTCAGAGGTTAAAGCTTCTGCCTGCAATGTGGGAGACCCAGGTTCGATCCCTGGGTTGGGAAGATCCCCTGGAGAAGGAAATGGCAACCCACTCCAGTATTCTTGCATGGAGAATTCATGGACGGAGGAGCCTGGTGGGCTACAGTCCACAGTCCACGGGGTCACAAAGAGTCGGACACGACTGAGCGACTTCACTTTCACTTTCAAATGTTATTAGAGTCACTTGTAATTTCTTTTTTATTTTTATTTTTGTTCTTATGGGGGGAAGGGAAAGAAAAATTCCTAGAAATGAAGGAATGCTTGTGTCCTACTTTACTTAGGAACAGTTTTAATTATACCCTTTGCTTCTGATGATCACCTTCTCTTTTTTCCCCCCTCTGAATTCAAAATGAGAGCTGACAGGGCTTCCCAGCGGCTCAGTGGTAAGGAATCCGCCTTCCAATGCGGGAGACACAGGTTCCATCTCTCATCTGGGAAGATCCCACTTGCAGGGGTTGGGGGGTACTAAGCCTGGGGGCCACAACTACTGAGCCTGTGCTTTAAAGCGGGGTAGCCACAACTGCTGAGCCCACACGCCCTAAAAGCCATGCTCTGCCACAAAAGAAACCTGTGCACTGCAAGCAGAGAGCAGTTTCCACTCACCACAGCTAGAGAATAGCTACCACTTGCTGCAACTAGAGAAAGCCCATGCAGCAGTGAAGACCCAGCACAGCCAAAAATAAATAAATAGTAATTTAAAAAAATGAGAAGTGAAGAGAGACAGATGGCTCATTTTAGTGTTTCAAGCAGGATATAGCCAGGGTTGAAGGTTAGGGCAGAGAGGCCCTTTGTTCTCTTTTATGTACTTTCAGACCCTAAGTTGCAGCCGGCTTATGGCCACCATGTAACCATGACGCCTTTGATTATTTATTTAACTAAATAGCCTCAAGGATCCAACTGCAGGCCCTCAATTGATTCCAGTTCTTCCTCCTTGAAAAAAAATATATGAATCTAAATCTGACATGAGTACATAGCCATGAAGGAAGCAGGTTCCTTCCTGACATCGTATAGAGTGTAAACACAAACAATGAAATGGGTGAAACCAAGGCGACTGCATCAGGGCACAAAAAATGAAAAAATTGTGAGTTCAAATCAGATGTGGCATTTAAACTCCATTGTTATGAACACAGAGGCAGTCTTGTTCTCTCCCTCTTGTCATTTCTCAGACCCAATTCAAGAACCATGTATGCTTTGACATTCAAGTCCTAAGCAAAATAATATGAGTTGCAAGATGATTCGTTTTAATATGATCCCACCTACCAGTTCCTATTCAATTACAATACACCAGGCGAGCCTAGCTGGAAATAACTACCTTGATCATCATCACAGAAGTAAGGGAGAGCAAAGGTTGAATATATAATCTACAGTTAAACACACTAAGCAAAAGAAATACATCCCCTTCTCCAAATGAAACACAAGAAGCATGAATAGTTTGCTGTGTATTCTGAAGATTAAAACAAGTCAAAACAAAACTGGAGTGATTATTTAAACAACATATGAAATAGACCACTAATTTCCAAGGCATGTTTTACACTTAAAGTCTTTAAAACATAATAAGGAGATAAAGGTGTATGGATACTAAAATTAATTAAGAAAAGCATAAGCTACAACATGGAATGTCACATAAAAGCAGTGATGAATTAATTAGTATTATGTATCAGCTGTATACAATCTTCTTGGACTTTCTAAAAGAGGTGATATATTTTTGGTCTGGAAAAGTGAAAAAGGATTCTTTGGGCTTTGAGAGATAGATAAATTGAAATAATTATATGGTAATATTACTACCCTTTCTGAGTTCTAAGTGTACTCTTCAGAGGTACATTACTTTGATCTCTTATGCATTTTCTAGGGTAAGTGGTTTATGCTTCTTAATCCAAGAAAAGCCTAAAGTATGTCATAAAATATAAGAAAAAGCTAAAAGACAGCTTTGAACTCCAACCTTTTCAAAGAGTTGAGATAAATGAACAACTGGAGAAAACAACAAATCTTTGATGAGCTGGGATACATAGAAACCATTAGACTTTGTTTTGAAAGCAGAGTGGTCCATGAGCCATTTGTCTAAACACCAGTACCTAGCAACACATCTCACAGATGAAATATGTTTGACCTTGCATCTGTGCTTTCATTCATTTTCTCAGTTATTTGCCAAATCTTTATTGGCTCCTTTCTTTAAGAACAAAGCTTGCTCCCATGAAATAGGAAATAAACACTGGAAACAGACATTGAAACTAGGCTTTTCATACCCTTCAAAATAAGGAGGAGACAAGGGATTTTTAGAACTAAGGTGGAATAGTTGCATACACAGAGGGTATAGGAATCAAGCCTGACCTTGGGATGGGAGAAAGTACCCCAGTACCACAAAGACTTTGGACTTTGAAGAATAAGTAGAATTTTTATAGTGTAGAACAAAAATATAATTCTCTACCATTATAATTGCTTTTGTTTTTGCTAAGTTGTGTCTGACTCTTTGTGACCCCATGGACTACAGCACGCCAGGCTTCCCTCTTCTTTACTACCTCCCGGAGTTTGCTCAAATTCATGTCCATTGAGTCAGTGATGCTATCTAACCATCTCATCCTCTGCCGCCCCCTTCTCCTTTTGCCTTCAATCTTCCCCGGCATCAGGGGCTTTTCCAAAGAGGCAGCTTTTACACACTTATAAATAGAATAAATAAAGTGAGGGAAGAAGGAAGTGAATAATGTGAGTAAAATGTGAAACATTTAGAATGGTGAAAGTATAGAGAAGAAAATTCAAAGAGACTTGAGTGCCATGCCATATTTGCACACATAACAATGATTTCAGGCCATGAAATGATTCTAGCATTGATATTTTAGATGTTAACCTAAGAAGTAAGATAGCAGAGGAGAGGGTTGAATTTTACAAGATATTTGAGGCAAAGTACAATTGAGAATAAATTGCATTAGGTCTAATAAAAGATATGAAACCATGAGAATAAATGGGAACAATTACATGGATAAGGGGCTTCCCTGGTGGCTCAGACAGTAAAGCATCTGCTTGCAATGCAGGAGACCTGGGTTCTGTCCCTGGGTTGGGAAGATCCCCTGGAGAAGGGAATGGCTACCCACTCCAGTGTTCTTGCCTGGAGAATTCCATGGACAGGGGAACTTGGTGGGCTACCTCATGGAGTCACAGGGAGTCAGACATGACTGAGTGACTAACACACACACATGGAGAAAAGAGTGGTAAAAATGGAGAAATTCTTAAAAAACATAACAGAGAGAAGCCTGGTGTTGAGAATGGTTGTGTATGCAAATGAAGTAAGGCAACAGGGTCATTCCTGACTAACATTATTCACCTAGGTGATACCGTTGGTCAGGGTTAGCTAATTTCTGTGACAATTAGTTTCAACAAAGACATATCTGACTCTTTGTGGCCCCATGAACTATAGCTTGCCAGACTCCTCTGCTCATGGAATCTTCCAGGAAAGCATACTAAAGTGGGGTGCCATTTCCTACTCCAGGGGGTCTTCCCAACCCAGGGATTGAAGCTGTGTCTCTTACATCTCCTGTACTGGCAGGCAGCTTCTTTACCACTAGCGCCACCTGGGAAGCCCACTGAACTGCAACAGAGCCAGGAAATGTAGTCTAGCCATGTGACATTAAGGAATAAAACGTGCATATTGGTGAACAATTGGCCAGTATCTGTTAAAGTGGTCAGTAGACAGTAGTGTCATGAAGCAAGAAAGGAAGACAAAGAAAAAAAAAAGTCTGATGGGAAGCAAAGAGCATTTTGAGTCAATGTTGCATGTATAACTTCGTGATGGTTGGAATATTCTGCAGACAGTATTTGGTTTGAGTTTGAATATCAGAGTGGAGTTGCTCTGTGGAAATCATGAGCATGTAGGTGATGGTATAAATAAAGCTGTGATTAAGATAAAGAAGAGAAAATCATAGATGAAGCGTTAGGGACCATACATTATAAGGCCTGGTTGAGGAGAGGAAGTGAGATTGAAAAAAGCAGTGGAGTGTGCATTAATAGGGGCTGTCCCAGTAGCTCAGTGGTTAAAGAATCTGCCTGCAATGCAGGAGTCACAGGAGATACAGGTTTGATCCCTGGGTGGGAAAGATCCCCTGGAGGAGGGCATGGCAACCCACTCCAGTATTCTTGCCTGGAGAATCCCATGGACAGAGGAGCCTGGCAGGCTATAGTCCACAGGGCAGCAAAGAATTGGACATGCCTGAAACAACTTAACACACACATGTGCATGTAATAATAGAAAGAAAATAGGGAGAAAAGATAGCCAAGGGGGCCAAAGCAAACTTGAGCAAGAAGTAAGAGGAGTTGAAAACGGTCATCTACTGCAAGATAGAGGGACTGAGGAGAGGAAAGATGGAGAAATGAAGATGAGTGAAGAGAGAAACACTTGCTGAGAAACGCAGGCGAAGGAAAAGGACAGGAAACAAGGAAAGGATGGAATAAATTAGCATTGGATGTGGCGTTGGCAAGGAGCATTTTCTTGTCAAATTGAATTATATAGTAGATTGTAAATTCTAAAAATGTGAAAAAGGCAATAGATTTGAGTTTGGATTAAGATTTCTAATTTAGATCAGCTTAGCCTTGAAAGCTTGGGCTAAACATTTAATCTCACTTAGTTTCTCCATATGTGAAACGAAGCAGTTGGGCTCAATGTTTTCCAAGGTCCTTCTCTTCTCACCAGTTTGAGTCCTATTATTAGTGAAGGCAATGCTGTATAACAATGAAGAAACGAAACTTGCATGAATAGTTTCATTCCTATGACGCAGCTTTGATCAAATCATTAAATTTCTCTAAACTTCATTTCTTTTCTATAAAATAATACTGATACTTCTCATCACAGCAGCACTATTCACAGTAGCCAAGACATGAAGCAACCAACCAACCAACATGTCCATCAACAGATGGATGGAAAAAGAACATGTACCATATGTATACACAATGGAATACTACTTGGCCATAAAAAGGATAAAACAATGCCACTTGCAGCAGCAGGATGGACCTGGAGATTATCATATTAAGTGAAAGTAAGTCAGACAAAGAAAAATATTATATGATATCACTTACTTGTGGAATCTAAAAATATAATAAAATGAACTTATTTACAAAACACAAATAGATTCACAGACTTAGAAAACCAAGTTATGGTTATCAAAGGGGAAAGTGGGGAAGGATAAGTTAGGACTATGGGATTAACATATACACACAACCATATACAAAATAAATAACAGGGATTAACGGTATAGCACAGGGAACTATATTCAACATCTTGTAATGATCTATAGTGGAAAAGACTAAAAAATAATATATAAGCATAACTGAATCTGCACCTGCATACAGATTTCTCAGGAGGCAGGTAAGGTGGTCTGGTTTTCGCATCTATCAAAGAATTTTCTACAGGTTGTTGTGATCCACACAGTCAAAGGCTTTGGTATAGTCAATAAAGCAGAAATAGATGTTTTTCTGGAACTCTCTTGCTTTTTCCATGATTCAGTGGTTGTTGGCAATTTGATCTCTGGTTCCTCTCCCTTTTCTAAATCCAGCTTGAACATCTGGAAGTTCATGGTTCACATACTGTTGAAGCCTGGCTTGGAGAATTTTGAGCATTACTTTGGTAGTGTGTGAGATGAGTGCAATTGTGTGGTGGTTTGAACATTCTCTGGCATTGCCTTTCTTTGGGATTATAATGAAAACTGACCTTTTCCAGTCCTGTGGTCATTGCTGAGTTTTCTAAATTTGCTGGCACATTGAGTGCAGCACTTTCACAGCATCATCTTTTAGGATTTGAAATAGCTCAACTGGAATTCCATCACATCCACTAGCTTTGTTCATAGTGATGCTTCCTAAGGCCCACTTGACTTCACATTCTAGGACGTCTGGCTCTAGGTGAGTATCACACCATCATGGTTACCTTCGTCATGAAGATCTTTTTTGTACAGTTCTTCTGTGTATTCTTGCCACCTCTTCTTAATATCTTCTGCTTCTGTTAGGTCCATACCATTTCTGTCCTTTATTGAGCCCCTCTTTTCATGAAATGTTCCCTTGGTATCTCTAATTTTCTTGAAGAGATCTCTAGTCTTTCCCCTTCTGTTCTTTTCCTCTATTTCTTTGCATTGATCACTGAGGAGGGTCTTCTTATCTCTCTTGCTATTCTTTGGAACTTTGCATTCATATGGGTATATGTTTCTTTTTCTCCTTTGCCTTTAGCTTCTCTTCTTTTCACAGCAATTTGTAAGGCCTCCTCAGACAACCATTGTGCCTTTTTGCATTTCTTTATCTTGGGGATGGTCTTGATTCCCTGCCTCCTGTACAATGTCATGAACCTCCATCCATAGTTATTCAGGCACTCCATTTATCAGACCTAATCCCTTGAATTTATTTCTCACTTCCACTGTATAATCATAAGGGCTTTGATTTAGGTCATATTTGAATGGTCTAGTGGTTTTTCCTATTTTCTTCAACTTAAGTCTGAATTTTGCAAAAAGAAGTACATGATTTGAGCCACAATCAGCTATAGAATGGTTCCAAATTGGGAAAGGAGTATGTCAAGGATAAATATTGTAATCCTGCTTATTTAACTAATACACAGAGTATATCATGTAAAATGCTGGGCCAGTTGAAGTACAAGCTAGAATCAAGATTGCCAGGAGAAATATCAATAACCTCTGATATGCAGATGACACCACCCTTATGGCAGAAAGTGAAGAAGATCTAAAGATCCTCTTGATGAAAGTGAAAGAGGAGAGTGAAAAAGCTGGCTTAAAACTCAACATTCAGAAAACTAAGATCGTGGCAAATAGATGTGGAAACTGTGGAAACAGTGGCAGACTTTACTTTTGGAGACTCCAAAATCACTGCAGATGGTGACTGCAGCCATGAAATTAAAAGATGCTTGCTTCTTGGAAGAAAAGCTAGACCAACCTAGACAGCATATTAAAAAGCAGAGACATTACTTTGCCAACAAAGGTCTGTCTATTCAAAACTAGACAGTAGTTTTTCCAGTAGTCATGTATAGATATGAGAGTTGGACCATAAAGAAAGCTGAGCATTGAAGAATTGATGCTTTTGAACTGTGGTGTTGGAGAAGACCCTTGAGAGTCCCTTGGACTGCAAGGAGATCCAACCAGTCCATCCTAAAGCAAATCAGTCCTGAATATTCATTGGAAGGACTGATGTTGAAGCTGAAACTCCAATACTTTGGCCACCTGATGCAAAGAACTGACTCACTGGAAAAGACTGGTATGCTGGGAAAGATTGAAGATGGGAGAAGAAGAGGATAATAGAGGATGAGATGGTTGGATGGCATCACCCATTCAATGGACATGAGTTTGAGTAAACTCTGGGAGTTGGTGATGGACAGGGAGGCCTGGCACGTTGCAGTCCATGGGGTTGTAAAGAGTCAGACACGACTGAGCGACTGAACTGAACTGAACTGATAGGTGAGTCACTTTGCTGTATACCTAAAATTAACACAATATTGTCAACAATACTTCAATAAAGATGGCATTGGGAGAATTTAACTCCTTGTTTTAAGATATTTAAAAATTACTGATTATAAAACACAAAACATGATGCCAGATCTTTAGTAGATAATTCTAAGTGTGAGTGCTAGAAGGACAACAGGGCAACAGTTAAGCCAGTGGGGATAGGTGTGATAGAGAGTGAATTCAAAGAAGGTTCTTTATGTGAAATTTCAGGGAAAAAAAGAATCAGCTTATAGTATCTAGGAGTTTCTTGATTCTTACTGATTATATAAAAAAGAACATGTGTTGGCTTAAGCAGATTAGGAAACAAGAGGGGAAATTTGTATATCCCCTCAACAAACATTTATGAGGATTTACAACTTAACTGGACCCCATTTTTGGTTCAGGGAGGAAAAGAGACATATATGCATAGAAAAAAGTCTGGTTTCCATATTAATCTCATATAAATGCCTACTTGCATCTCGTTTGTATCCTGCTGCTGCTAAGTCACTTCAGTCGTGTCCGACTCTGTGTGACCCCACAGATGGAAGCCCACCAGGCTCCCCCATCCCTGGGATTCTCCAGGCAAGAACACTGGAGTGGGTTGCCATTTCCTTCTCCAATGCATGAAAGTGAAAAGTGAAAGTGAAGTCGCTCAGTCGTGTCCGACCCTCAGCGACCCCAAGGACTGCAGCCTTCCAGGCTCCTCCATCCATGGGATTTTCCAGGCAAGAGTACTGGAGTGGGGTGCCATTGCCTTCTCCGCGTTTGTATCCTAGGTGGCCTTAAAACAATGAAGAATGAATTTGTTCTCTAAATGATTGTGTGAGCATGAACAGGCCAAAGACTTACTAAAATACAGAGAGGAAATGAGATGGGGAAAACTTTGTTCCTTTTTTCTGTAATCTTAAACGGGTGCCCTCTAAGAGACCAGCAGGAAGCACTTGAAACATCCACTTTTAAGCATCCCTGTTAATTTTTCACACAAAAAGACACTCTTGTTTATTTGAGTAGGAGAACTGTAAAAAAATATACGCACCAGCAGCAAGATAAATCAACATCCTCAGTATAGTAGAATTAGTTGGCTGCAGACAGTGTTTTATATACTGTTTCACTACCACTTTAATTAACTTCTAACAAGGAATATATTCTAGTTTTGCTCTCTTTTTCAAGTATGTGAAGCTGTATTCCATGTGTGTGATGATTATAACATTGAATTCCACCCTTTGGGAACTCAACCAGACATTGCTCTGAATTACCCGCTGAGTGTACAAGACATGTGAGTTCTTTAAATGATAAAGGACAATGTGAAGAGAACCTTGCCTTCCATGTTCTCATTGACTGTTACCTTGTTCCTCTGAGCCAGTCACATTAACTAGTTCAATTAACAGAGCTAACACTGGACCTAGGGATGAGGACCAAGCCAACTGAAGATATGTATGATGGAATATAGTGTGATAACTATTTTTTATAGCTCTATGCAGTATTTCTAATGTATTAAAGACTTTCAGAAGGCTATTTGAAAAATCAGAGTTCAGTTGTGTCCTTTTTAAAAAGGATTTTGTTTTCTTTATTTTATTAAAGGCATGATATATTCCTTAGTTTTCTTTGTGGTATCCATGTATTCCTGTGCCATCTGTATAGTTACTATTCATTAAATATATTAAACGTGCTGGGGAACATGATGAGTGCTCTACATATATTACTCTTACCATCTTCACAATCATTCTAAAAGTTAGTTATTGTGATCCCTGCTACACGTGGATAATATGAGGCTAACAATTGGTAGAGTTGAAAGTTGGAATTTGAACACAAATTTATATCCCAAGCTAACCCACTTTATAATCACCAGGCTATAGAGTCTACTAGTAACCACATGATAAGAGACTTAAAGAAAAGGCTCCCAAAGGATTAATCTCAAAGGGACTGAGACTCAGGATAGGCTGAACCATGTATCAATAATAAGCTGAACTTGTCTTTGGAAATTTCTGTGCTATCCATCCAGAATGGCTCCTAAAGTTTTTAAGGGAATTAGGGATTTTCCTGGTGGTCCAGTGGTTAAGACTCCCTGCTCCCAGTGTAGGAGATACAGTTCCATCCCTGAGCTGAGAAGATGCGCGTGCTTCAGAGCAACTACGCCCAGGTGGCACCACAACTACTGAGCCTGTGCTCTAAAGCCAGGGAGATGCAATTACTGAGCCCATGAACCCCAGAGTCCCTGCTCCACAACAAGAGAAGCCATTGCAATGAAAAGCCCATGCACCGCAACTAGAAATTAGTCCCCGCTCGCAGCAACTGGAGAAGACCTGTGCCCAGCAATGAAGACTCAGCACAGCCTAAAATAAACAATGAAAACTGCAAAAAAAAAAAAAAAAAATCAAGTTTCTAAGGGAGTTAGAATAAAGATTTTTTCATGCAGCACCTCGGCTGAAGAACGCTTACAAGCGATGGACCAAAGATAGCAAGATGAACACGGACCTGATGGTGAACTGAAGGAAGTTCTTATTGCGTCTCAGCGTGAGATGGACCTGGACCGGATGAGGGCACAGCGCTCCTTTCTCCTTTATACCATCTGAGTCTGTGGTCGGCTTGTGGGAAAGAAGAGAGATGGTCCCTGTGGGTTTGGCTGCCACTGGAAATGTCCTTGGCTGGGAAGGCGAGACATTTCTCCCCGGGTACTTTCACCTGAAAAGCCAGCTTTTCCTGGCTCCGGAATATCGTGTCACTGGCGTAAAGCAGCAGAAGCTCTGCAATGGTAAGGGCCTGCCAGGTCCTTGCTGTGAAGTCAAAGTCCCTTTACCCCCACTCCCGCCGTCAGGAAAGCTGTTATTAATTCCCATTGTGAGTTTTCTAAGGTGAAAGACAGAGGCATACAGCTCAGCACCGTGTGTGGCTTCAGAAAAGGTCAGTCATTGTCTCACCTGGCAAGGATCACTCACAAGTAGGAACGTCTGGACTCTTTGTTTTCTTTTTTTGTTTTGAACGGTGGCTTGTGAGTGTAAATTCAGCACTGTTCCTTCATTCTCCACGGATCCAAGAGACAAACAACTGTCACATGGCCAGGCGGCTGTCTCTGGAGACGCCCTCTCCGTCTCCCCTTGGAGAGGCAGCATCTTAGATTTGGGAGTATGTTGGACGGTGGATGCCTGGCTCAGGGTATGTCATCCGGGCAGAATTTGTAATGCAGAGAAAGGAGAAATGGCAGTTTGTTCAGCCCTGATCCTTTCCGACCTTTCCTTGTCATTTCAGTGAGCCACGTCCTTTCTCTGGCGATAAAGAAAGAACTCTTTGGACGGGAGATTTGGAGACCCGGTTAGAATTCCCGCTCCCTCCGTACATCGTGTATGCACTGGGCATTCACTTGACGAGTCTGAACCTTAGTTCCCTGGGCTATGAAATCATAATGCCCGCCTCCCAGGTTTGTTGTAAGGATGAAAATGAGATGCTGTAAGAAAAGAAGTGGTGTGATGGGAAGGGGCATTATACAGCCCCACGTGGTATTAACATCACTTCCGGGACACGTGACCAGTCCTGTTTTTCTTTGCTGTGGTCAGGATTCCTGGGCAGGGATTAGATGCAGGAGATGCGCAAGGAAACGGAGGGGAGAGGAGAGAGCCAAGGCTGATCTATTAACTGCAGCTAAAACAAGCCAGAGCTCAAAACTGTGCAAATATTTCTTTAGCTTTCCCATAACCTGAAGCCAAGCCTTGATATTGGGTCTATCCCTTTATTTATTGGTACCTTTTCCCTTTAGACCTCTAAGGCCAAAGTGTTCTGCAGCTTATTATAATTTCTAATGCTCTTTGGGTTTATTTCAAGCAAAATTTATATAAATGTTAGGAATGGAATGGAGTGTAAGGAGAGATTTAAAACAAAAATGAAAAATTTCCTCTGACCATGTATCCTAGGAAAAGCTTTGGGCCCTACATCAATTTAAAACATCCTTAAGGGTAAAATAAAAATTATGGCAATTATTTTCCTTTCATCTTTCCCTTTTTCCTTCCTTACTCCTTTTCTTTTTCTTTTTTTTGAAAAGCTTTTTATTGAAGTGTAGTTTATTTACAATTTATTAGTTTCTGGCGTATGACAATGTGACTCAGTTTTATTATATACATAAATATATATATGTGTGTGTGTGTGCGCGTGTGTGTGTGTATTCAACTATATATACATGGCTGAAAATCTGGAACATCAGACATGTTTCATCTTTGTTTAATGCAATAGTCTAAACTTTCAGCCTTGTATACACATATATATGCAATAAGGCTAAGTTCATGGGAGCAATTTTTTTAAAATTTGGCATTGATCTAACTAAAGAGATTCTGATTGTAAGCCACTTACTGAGAATTTGGCAGCTGCCAGTAGGTAAATTTCCATATTGACATTGTACTTGGACAAGCCAAGAGACTGAGTTAGTAAGAGACTGAGTTATAAAATAGGTAAAGATTTTTGATTTACAAGTAGCCTACTTTGTGTGTGTGTGTGTGTGGATTGCAGATGTTTCACTGAAAGGGAGTCAAAATATGCTCCCTTAAAATAAGACTAGGATTGATGTCAGAAATGAGTCAGACGTATTAACCCAAAGAAGAACACAGATTGTGCACAACTCCAGTGTAGCAAGTATGGATCAAAAGAGACTCATCATACATTTTTTCATTTTTAGAATTTACATTGTCTCTCCTTCAGTACTGAGAAGAGTCCCTTGGAAAAAGCACTTCCCCATTAGTCCATAACCAGCAGGGAAAGAGTCTTCTTCAGTCACTGAGACCATAAGGAACATCTGGTTGATTAACAGATGTTAATGCCAGAATAGCTTTGGTTTGATCAATGATGTAATCAATCATGAAAGTTCTAATTTTAGCAAGGTTTAGACTGTTCCATTAAATAAAGATGGAACATGTCTGATGTTCCAGATTTTCAGGAGGAAAAAATCCATTTCTCTAAAACCAGTATTTGTGGAACATCTGTATGCATATAATTGTAGATGTGACTTTTACATGTCTGTATGGCAACTACCTCACATAAAGGTGATACAGTGGGGGAAAGGTGAAGATTTGTATTTCCCTTGTAGTTGGGAGAGGATTTGAATTGAGCTTGATTTTATGAATTAAAAAGGCAACAGAGAAAATAGAGACTAAAAAGGAACTAAGATTCAATTAATTTACTTAACAGGGAATTGCTTAATGGATAACTCATGTTTTATAAACTCATATTATCGTATCTGCATGTGGTCTTTGGTTTTATATTCTGTCCCTATACAAATGGAGTGACAAAATGAAAAATTAAAGTTAAGTCAAAGTAAAATGACAGCAAAACATTTAATGCCCAGTCTTCTACTCATTTTGATGTCAAAGCATAAACAAAAAAAGAGATGCAATCTGAGAGCAAAGAAAGAACACAACTTATCAGGAATATGGCAAAGGAGAGGGACTGGAGGTGGAAGAACAAAGAAAAATATTCAAATATTCCAGGGGAGATTTCTCCAAAATGAGTTTGAAGATAAATGATTTGCCTACAACTGGTTGCTAAGAGAGCAGAAAATGGGACTAAAGCCCAGGAGAACATTTTCCAGAAACTTTCTCAAAGGACCTACTGTATCTAAAAGAGCTGATGATTGCCATCATATTCAGAAAGCTGAGGCCTCCCATCAAAGTGCTGCATGAAGGAGAAACAGGGCTAACTCTGCTGCATGGGTACACAGAACTCATGTTTCAATTGGCTGAAAAGCACAAGTGCATGTCATGAACAAAAGTTTTGCAACTAAATAGTAACTAGTTCCTGTTCTTTATATTGACCTCAGATGCGTCTAGTAATCTCAACTAGTTTTATGTGTAGACAGACACAATCAGAAATATAAACTAAAGCCTCTCTATTTATACATAAAGACCAAATAGGTTGAGAGTTTATTACATCCTAAGGGTTTTACATGCATTACATTCATTTAAGTGGCAAAATAACATAAAGAAAGACACCATTATTTTCTTTCTTTGTAGATGAGAAAGAAAGATCCCCACCTGACATGTCTATGAAATGGTAAAAATTAGGGTTCCAATTCAGAGACATTTGTAACCACCATGCTATACTGGTGGCTTGTCTTTTCTGTGAAATTGTGACTCAGGAAAACTTTAAAACATTTTATACATTATTTTTTTGGCTGAGAACAAAGCAGGGAATGGCCAAATTTGATTACTGGCGGTACAGGAAATGATATTTCAACCCAATAAGTAGTTCATCTCTCCCCACTCCTTGTGTTCAAGTCAGTATTCTTGCCTGGAATATCCCATGGACGGAGAAGCCTAGTAGGTTACAGTCCACGGGGTCGCAAAGAGTCGGACACGACTGAGCGACTTCACCTTCACCACCGTAAAACTATGTATTTTTCTTATGTTACTTGGGAGAAAAAAAGACTTTGGAGAATAAATTTTAAGCCTAACTTCTCAAACATTGAAAAACAGTTTTCCAATGTCAACCAAGGATTGTATTCTTTATAACTATTCTGGAAAAAAATAACTAATAGCTTACACTCAGTTCAGTCGCTCAGTCGTGTCCAACTCTTTGCGACCCCATGAATTCCAGCACGCCAGGCCTCCCTGTTTATCACCAACACCCGGAGTTCACTCAGACTCATGTTCATCAAGTCCGTGATGCCATCAGGTTTGCAATGAACTAATTGTGTGATCTTGTATGTGTGTATGTGTTCAGTGGCCCAGTCATGTCTGACTCTTTGTAATCTTGGGCCAGTCAATTAACCTCTTCCTTCTGGACTCAGATTTGAATAATCACCCACAGCTCCTTGACTCTAAAGAACCTACATTAAGAAACAAAATAGAAGAGCCTACATTTAGGCAACTCTGCCCTATGTGTATGCTCAGTTGCTAAGTTGTGTCCAGCTCTGTACAACCCTATGGACTGTAACCCACCAGGATCCTCTGTTCATGGAGTTTTTCAGGCAAGAATATTGGAGTGGGGTTGCCAATTCTTCCTCCAAAGGATCTTCTTGACCCAGGGACTGAACCTGCAGCCCCTGTGTCTCCTGTGTCGGCAGGTGGATTCTTTATCACTGAGCCACCTAGGAAGCCCAACTCTGCCCTACTGCTTTCCATAATTATTAGTTTAATGTCTGTGTTCCCTACCATATTGTAGCTAATGTGAGGTTAGAGAATCTTCCCCATTTGTCTATTTCTGTCTCTTCAGTGCCATCCTTCCATATTTTTTGAATGAATTAATAACTGAATGAGTGATGAAGACTGAAAGGCTTCCCATTTTTAAATCTCTTGTTAGGATTAAAATTCATGTGTTAGTTTCAGTTCAGTTCAGTCACTCAGTTGTGTCCGACTCTTTGCGACCCCATGAGTCACAGCACGCCAGGCCTCCCTGTCCATCACCATCTCCCGGAGTTCACTCAAACTCAGGTCCATCAGGTCGGTGATGCCATTCAGCCATCTCATCCTCTGTCGTCCCCTTTTCCTCCTGTCCCCAATCCCTCCCAGCATCAGAGTCTTTTCCAATGAGTCAACTCTTTGCATGAGGTGGCCAAAGTACTGGAGTTTCAGCTTTAGCATCATTCTTTCCAAAGAACACCCAGGGCTGATCTCCTTTAGGATGGACTGGTTGGATCTCCTTGCAGTCCAAGGGACTCTCAAGAGTTTATGTTCTCCCATATGCTAAACTTCTCCCTGCCTCCTCCTCTCCTTTTCTGTCATTTCATAACTATTTGGGTAAGGCTTGCTTACTCTGTATCAGAAATTGTGAAAGACACTGGTAGGTAACTATAAAAAACTGACAGAGTCTCTGCCCTCAAGGAGCTTGGAGCCTTTTTGATGTGTTGTTACAATTGATAAGAGCTAGTCCCATCACTTCATGGGAAATGGATGGGGAAACAGTGGAAACAGTGTCAGACTTTATTTTTTTGGGCTCCAAAATCACTGCAGATGGTGACTGCAGCCATGAAATTAAAAGACACTTACTCCTTGGAAGAAAAGTTATGACCAACCTAGATAGCATATTCAAAAGCAGAGACATTGCTTTGTCAACTAAGGTCTGTCTAATCAAGGCTATGGTTTTTCCAGTAGT
>SJXQ01004476.1:171176-222903 GCA_006408695.1 Aepyceros melampus
TTTCCAAATTTGCTGGCAAATTGAGTGCAGCACTTTCACAGCATCATCTTTCAGGATTTGAAACAGCTCAACTGGAATTCCATCACCTCCACTAGCTTTGTTCATAGTGATGCTTTCTAAGGCCCACTTGACTTCACATTCCAAGATGTCTGGCTCTAGATTAGTCATCACATCATCATGATTATCTGGGTCATGAAGATATTTTTTGTACAGGTCTTCCATGTATTCTTGCCACCTCTTCTTGATATCTTCTTCTTCTGTTAGGTCCAGACCATTTCTGTCCTTTATCGAGCCCATCTTTGCATGAAATGTTCCCTCGGTATCTCTAATTTTCTTGAAGAGATCTCTAGTCTTTCCCCTTCTGTTCTTTTCCTCTATTTCTTTGCATTGATTGCTGAAGAAGGCTTTTTTATATTTTCTGGCTATTCTTTGGATCTCTGCATTTTCAGATGCTTATATCTTTCCTTTTCTCCTTTGCTTTTCACCTCTCTTCTTTTCACAGCTATTCTTTTTACACTAGTAAAGAGAAACTCTTAAATCTGTGAAATATAACATCACAGAAAGGGTTATATATTATTCTTTGTAAACTCAAAATTAGGAAATACCTTTTTTCTTAGAAGCACTGATACTAAAAAATAACCAAATAAGCTTCTTGGTTTATTGATGTTCATTTTAAGAAAAGAGGGTAGGCAATGATACTATACAGTATGAGATACTAGCTTCATTTTCCCTTTACACCACAAAAAAACGTGTTTTGTGACCGCATTTTTTTTTTTTTTTTTTTTGCTATAGAGTAGGACCTTGTTGGCTATCCATTTTATTTATTTATTTTTCCAGGTTAAAATTTTTATTTATTTATTTATTTTATTTTACAATATTGTATTGGTTTTCCCATACATTGACATGAATCCACCACGGGTGTACATGTGTTATCCATTCTGAACCCCCTCCCACCTCCCTCCCTACCCCATCCCTCTGGGTCATCCCAGTGCACCAGCCCCGAGCACCCTGTATCATGCATTGAACTTGAACTGGTGATCCATTTCACATATGATAATAAACATGTTTCAATGCCATTCTCCCAAACCACTGCACCCTTGCCCTCTCCCACAGAGTCCGAAAGACTGTTCTATACATCTGTGTCTCTTTTGCTATCTTGCATAGAGGGTTATCATTACCATCTTTCTAAATTCCATATTATGCATTAGTATACTGTATTGGTGTTTTTCTTTCTGGCTTACTTCACTCTGTATAATAGGCTCTAGTTTCATCCACCTCATTAGAACTGATTCAAATGTATTATTTTAATTGCTGAGTAATATTCCATTGTGTATATGTACCACAGCTTTCTTATCCATTCATCTGCTGATGGACATCTAGGTTGCTTCCATGTCCTGGCTATTATAAACAGTGCTGCAATGAACATTGGGGTACATGTGTCTCTTTCAATTCTGGTTTCCTCAGTGTGTATGCCCAGCAGTGGGATTGCTGGGTCATATGGCAGTCCTGTTTCCAGTTTTTTAAGGAATCTCCACACTGTTCTTCATAGTGGCTAAACTAGTTTGCATTCCCACCAACAGTGTAAGAGGGATCCCTTTTCTCCACACCCTCTCCAGCATTTATTGCTTGCAGACTTTTGGATAGCAGCCATTCTGACTGGCATGAAATGGTACCTCATTGTGGTTTTGATTTGTATTTCTCTAATAATGAGTGACGTTGAGCATCTTTACATGTGTTTGTTAGCCATCTGTATGTCTTCTTTGGAGAAACGTCTGTTTAGTTCTTTGGCTCATTTTTTGATTGGGTCATTTATTTTTCTGGAATCGAGCTGCAGGAGTTGCTTGTATATTTTTGAGATTAATTCTTTGTCAGTTGCTTCATTTGCTATTATTTTCTCCCATTCTGAAGGCTGTCTTTTCACCTTGCTTATAGTTTCTTTGTTGTGCAAAAGCTTTTAATTTTAATTAGGTCCCATTTGCTTATTTTTGCTTTTATTTCCAATATTCGGGGAGGTGGGTCATAGAGGATCCTGTTGTGATTTATGTTGGGGAGTGTTTTGCCTATGTCTTTCTCTAGGATTTTTTAGTTTCTGGCCTTATGTTTAGATTTAATCCTTTTTGAGTTTATTTTTGTGTATGGTGTTAGAAAGTTATCTAGTTTCATTTTTTTACAAGTGGTTGACCAGTTTTTCCAGCACCATTTGTTAAAGAGATTGTCTTTCTCCATTGTATATTCTTGCCTCCTTTGTCGAAGTTAAGGTGACCAAAGGTGCGTGGATTTATATCTGGGCTTTCTATTTTGTTCCATTGATCTATATTTCTGTTTTTGTGCCAGTACCATACTGTCTTGATGACTGTGGCTTTGTAGTAGAGCCTGAAGTCAGGCAGGTTGATTCCTCCAGTTTCATTCTTCTTTCTCAAGATTGCTTTGGCTGTTCAAGGTTTTTTGTATTTCCATACAAATTGTGAAATTATTTGTTCTAGTTCTGTGAAAAATACCGTTGGTAGCTTGATAGGGATTGCATTGAATCTATAGATTGCTTTGGGTAGTATACTCATTTTCACTATATTGATTCTTCTGATCCACGAACACTGTATATTTCTCCATCTATTTGTGTCCTCTTTGATTTCTTTCACCAGTGTTTTATAGTTTTCTATATATAGGTCTTTAGTTTCTTTAGGTAGATGTATTCCTAAGTATTTTATTCTTTTCATTGCAATGGTGAATGGAATTGTTTCCTTAATTTCTCTTTCTGTTTTCTCACTGTTAATGTATAGGAATGCAAGGGATTTCTGTGTGTTGATTTTATATCCTGCAACCCTACTATCCTCATTAATTAGCTCTAGTAATTTTCTGGTGGAGTCTTTAGGGTTTTCTGTGTAGAGGATCATGTCATCTGCAAACAGTGAGAGTTTTACCTCTTCTTTTCCAATCTGGATTCCTTGTATCTCTTTTTCTGCTCTGATTGCTGTGGCCAAAACTATGTTGAATAGTAGTGGTGAGAGTGGGCACCCTTGTCTTGTTCCTTCCTTTAGGGGAAATGCTTTCAATTTTTCACCATTGAAGATAATGTTTGCTGTGAGTTTGTCATATATAGCTTTTATTATGTTGAGGTATATTCCTTCTATAAACTATATGCTGCATCTATATTTTATATAAAAAAACCCACCTAGTCAAGGTTATGGTTTTTCCTGTGGTCATGTATGGATGTGAGAGTTGGACTATGAAGAAAGCTGAGTGCTAAGAATTGATGCTTTTGAACTGAGATGTTGAAGAAGACCCTTGAGAGTCCCGTGGACTGCAAGGAGATCCAACCAGTCCGTCCTAAAGGAGAGCAGTCCTGAGTGTTCATTGGAAGGACTGATGTGGAAGCTTAAACTTCAATACTCTGGCCACCTGACGTGAAGAGCTGACTCATTTGAAAAGACCCTGATGTAGGGAAAGATTGAGGGCAGGAGGAGAAGGAGATGACAGAGGATGAGATGGTTGGATGGCATCACAAACTCAATGAACATGGGTTTGGATGGACTCCAGGAGTTGGTGATGGACAGGGAGGCCTGGCCTGCTGCGGTTCATGGGGTCACAAAGAGTTGGACATGACTGAGCAACTGAACTGAACTGAACTTCTTTAATAGTCCCCCTCTACAGAATGGTCCCCCTCTATTGTAATAGTTCCCTTTATTATAATAGTTCTCTGTATTGTCATAGCCCCTCCCCTATGTAACTACCCCCATGGTATCAGAGTCCCCCTATTAGAAATTTACCACCTCTACAGTAATATTCTCCCACTACAGTAAGGGTCCTGCTTTATTATGAGTCCCCTCTCCACAGTAGGGCTTCCCTGGTGGCTCAGCTGGCAAAGAATGTGCCTGCACTGTGAGAGACCTGAGTTCACTCTCTGGGTTGGGAAGATCACCTGGAGAAGGGAAAGGCTACCCACTCCAGTATTCTGGCCTGGAGAATTCCGTGGCCTGTATAGAGTCAGATACGACCGAGCGACTTTCACTTTCTCCACAGTAACATCCCCCCTACATGGTCATAGTTCCATTTATTGTTGTATCTCCCCTTTATCATATTAGTCACCTCTCTACAGTAACATTGCCCCTTGTAGAAATAAAGTCCTACCTCTATGTAGTCATCCCCTCTCTAGAGTAATAGTCCTTCTCCTTGAAGGACTCTTATTCTCCTGTAATAGTCCCCTTTCCTCTTCATAATAACCCTTCAGAATAAAAGTATTTTTCTAATCCAAAGAAAAGAAAGAAAGAAAGAAAAGAGGGTAATGGAAAACAATAACAAACTTTAACTTTATTTCACATTAATTTGGACCTTTTTTCACTAATGGTGTTAAACATCATGTGTATTTGTCAGGGTTCTGCAGAGAAATAGAACTTCTAGGCTCACAGAAATGTGGAGGCTAGCAACTCCAAAATCTTAAGGACAGGTCAGCAGGCTGGAGACATAGCAATTCAGTGTTGCTGCTGAAGGTAGAATTCCCTCTTCCTTGGGGACAACACAGTCTTTTTTTCCCTCTTAAGGTCTTAAACTAACTAGATGAGGTCCACTCACACTAGAGAGGATAATCTGTTTCACTGAAAGACTACTGAGGTAAATGCTAATCTTATCTAAAAATACCTTAACTGCAACATCTGGAAGAGTGTTTGCTCAAATGCCTGAGTACTCAAATTTGACCTAGCCAAATCTGACACATAAAATGAACACACAATGAACATTATTTCTTCTAAAGATTTTTTTCCCCTTTGACAAAATGACACTGACCTTGTATTCAGATTCAGCGCCAGTAGATAAACATTTAAGATACATCATCTGATTTCACAATTTACTTCTGTTACCTATAGTGTTGGTCACTCAGTCGTTTCCAACTCCTTGTGATCCCATGGACAGTAGCTCGCCAGGTCTACTGTCCAGGGATTCTCCAGGCAGGAATATGGGAGTGGGTTGCCATCCCTTCTCTATTATCTGTAGCAAGGTACGTTTGCCAGTTACATACCTCTCAACTTGGGTGACAAGAAAGAATATTGTTACTCGAAGTAGAAGAGAATAGAGTTTGTTTCTTTTACACTAGAGTGCTACATTCTGTGCAGTTTAGAGGTCTGTCTACAGGACTGCAGATTCTATGAGATCACTTTATAATAAATACTGCTGCTTATTGTAGAAACAGAACATTAAAAAGGTCCAGGATGGATATTGCTGCAGAGCAGAGAGTGCCACCCTGAGGGATGGGCAGAGAGTACTTCCTGTTGAGGAAGTCCTTTCATTACTTGCAGGTTTTAAAAAGTTAACATCCAACCCAATCTTTTATTATCTTTATGTGACTTCAAAATGCTGCATTTCTGTGGAGCTGCAGGGCTTTTGAAAATGAATTCAGCTGACACGTTGAATTGGGTTGTATCAAGATGGATGGCAGATTCATATTCCAGCACATCACATGACTTGCATCAATTTAGTGTGTCAGCTGAAAAGTTTAAGGAGAAGTGGGGGAAAATCAGTTAAAGACATTATATTGCTGGTAAACCTGGTTTAGGAAAACTGTGGTTATTAAAGAAACTTTATATTGTGAATTGGCTCAGAGGTTTTAAAGGCTGTAAAATATGGTGATAGTTCTGTTTAAATTTGGATGTCCACACAATAGTGGCTGAGATGGTGGACAGCATTTTGGAAACCAAAGAGAAAAGCAAGGAAGCATTAATAGAAAATGATAGATATATGAGTGCAAACTGAGGATGGTGCATATGTCAAGAGAAGGGTATCTGGGTGATGTTAATTGGAGATGTAAAATGGCAACAATTATGTATGGCAGATAGCTTGGCTCAATCAATACAGAAAGCAAGACTGTCTGGACTTTTCTAATATTTAGATTATACTTTTAAAATTAAAGAAAGAAAGCATTTATAGTATGAACCAGTATCTATCACCAGTACCAGACACTCTTCTATGTCCCTAGAATTCTATCAATAAACAAAGCAGATAATCATAGAGTTGTAATTTTGCAGGAGTAGATAAAAATAGGCAATAAACATAAAAACGAAGTAAATTGTGTAGTATGCTATAAGGTGATTAATGCTGTGGAATCATGATGAAAAACTCATCAGGATGCAGGGATTGGGAGTGCCTTTGTTGGGGGTGGGGAGGGCTGGCTTCTCAGGTAGCTCTCACTGAGGATGGGATGATGGACAGGAAACGGGGTGCATACAGGAGTTTGCACCAGTTGGCTGACTGGGGAAGAGCACTCCAGGCAGAGGAATATCCAGGCTGGGGCCCAACGAGGGAGGAGGGGACAGTGTGGGCCTTGAAAGCAGTGGAAGCCAGGTTAGTAGGGTTTTCTAAAAATCATCGCATTGAATATGGCTTTTATTTTAAGTAACATGGGGAGACAGGTGATTTTGAGAAGGAAAGTGAGATAATCTGAGATTTGTTCTAAAAAGGGGCTTCCCCAGTAGCTCAAAGAATCTTAAAGAATCTGCCTGCAATGCAGGAGACCCTGATTTGATCCCTGGGTCCGGAAGACCCCCGAGAGAGGGGAATAGCTACCCCTTCCAGTAGTCTTGCCTGGAGAATCCCATGAATTGATCCCTGACGGGCTACAGTCCATGGGGTCACAAAAGAGTAGGACATGACAGAGCGACTAAGCATATACACGTGTTCTAAAAAGATGACTGTGGCTGTTGTATTGAGAATAGACTCTTACAGAGGGTAGATTGAAGCAGGGAGGCATAGAAAGTAAACGCAAAAACCCAAGATAGAAATGATGGTAACTGGTCCCAAGATGAGACTAATGGAGGATGTGAAATTCTCAACCTATTTTGAAAGTAGAGTCAATGGAATTTTGGGCAGCCCAGATATGGGGAGCAAAAGAAAGATAGCAAAGAACTCAAAAGACTTTTAACTTTGGCCACTGGAAGGATGGAATCACCTTCAGTTTAGATGGGCTAAGTAGAAGACAGAGTAGTTTGGTGGAAATGAGCAGGAGGACAGATATAACCAGTCAAGGCTGTTATATCTGTTAGATGGCCTTAGGGATTGCTGAGGGGGCATTTGACTACACTGACTGGGATTGAGAGGACACAGCTGAGCCGAGTGTGGCATGCTGCTGCTACTGCTGCTAAGTCACTTCAGTCGTGTCTGACTCTCTGTGACCCCATAGATGGCAGCCCACCAGGCCCCATCATCCCTGGGATTCTCCAGGCAAGAACACGAGTGGGTTGCCATCTCCTTCTCCAATGTGTGAAAGTGAAAAGTAAAAGTGAAGTTGCTCAGTTGTGTCTGACTCTTCAGACCACATGGACTGCAGCCTACCAGGCTTCTCTGTCCAGGGATTTTCCAGGCAAGAGTGTGGCATAATGTGGCATAAATGGAATGCAGTTTAACTGTACACTATTGAGAACATCTGATCATTTTTTTTTATGGAAAATAATAGCAGTTTCATATGATTCAACCTAATAAAAAATCTTTGGAATTGGAAGAGATCACTAAGGTTGAGCACATAGATAGAGAACCAAGGACTTTGTTATGTCTTGAAAATCTGAAAGTGGACTTCACGTACCCTTATGTCATAAAAGAAAATAATCTGTTTTTTCAAAATGGGAGAAGTGTGCATACTGACTGGAAGGAATCTATAGAAAGGGGGAATTTTGTGATCTGGAAGAGATGGGACACTGACTGGAGCAATGTTTCTGGGCAGGCAAGAGGAAATGGGATCCAGCTTGCATTTAGGTTTACACTACCACTGTGTGATCTTAGAAAACCACACAAACAGTTGACCTCTAGAAATGGAATGAAAATATAGGCACAAATACAGATGAATTTAAAGTTGTACTGATGGGAGCCTGTGAAAGCCCTTTGTTTCAATTTCCTTAACAGAAAAGAACCAAGTCATCAGTTGAAAATGAGAAGGAAGGGCAAGAGGACTAGAGACTGTAATAAAGGTATGAAATAGTTACTAGGTGATTTGGAAATAGGACGGAATAGGGAAATGTGGTAGATTCGCCAGGTGGCACTAAAGGCCCTTTGAGGATGATGGTCATGGATTTAAAGGGAGCATGATCTGCAGGGTTTTTGCTTTTCTCCAGCCGCATTCCATGGCATGTGTAGATGGTATGAGTTGGAGGGGAACTGAGTTTACTTAGGGTTAAAGTTTCCAAACTAGACAGCTTATTAAAAAGCAGAGACATCACTTTGGAAGCAAAGGTCTGTCTAGTCAAGGCTATGGCTTTTCCAGTAGTCATGTATGGATGTGAGAGAGTTGGGCTATAAAGAAAGCAGAACACCAAAGAATTGATGCTTTTGAACTGTGGTGTTGGAGAAGACTCTTGAGAGTCCCTTGGACTGCAAGGAATCCAACCAGTCCATCTCAAAGCAAATCAGTCCTGGGTGTTCATTGGAAGGACTGATGCTGAAGCTGAAACTCCAATACTTTGGCCACATGATGCAAAAAGCTGACTCACTGGAAAAGACCCGGATGCTGGAAAAGATTGAGGGAGTGTGGGAGAAGGGGACGACAGAGAATGAGATGGTTAGATGGTATCACCGACTCAATGGACATGAGTTTGAGTAAACTCCTGGAGTTGGTGATGGACAGGGAGGCCTGGTGTGCTGCAGTCCATGGGTTCGCAAAGAGCTGGACATGACTGAGCAACTGAACTGAACTGAAAGTTTTCAAGGTGAATAGGATCAATGGAGAGGAAAGAAACTGAGTTGAGCATATCTCTAAAAGATAATAATCATTAATAAAATGCAAATACTGTTATTGAAGGTATATAGGAAATTCAGTGAGGATGTAAGATATAGGGGAGAAAATGAATGGATTTAAGGACTTTGGAATTGGGGTTCTAAGCAGAGTAAACTGGAAAGCTAGGAAGTGATACTTGCAACTGAGGATGTAGGAGAGGGGTGATTATTGGCACAGGAGGCCTAGGATAGGACTATAGGAGTGGGTAAAGTGGGTGGAGGCCAGGAGAATAAGATCATTAGAGGAGAACAGATTAAGTAACTGAGAGGCTTTGTATTGAAAGTACCATCAGTGCAGTTATTGAAATGTTCCTGAATCAATTCAGTAGGCTCATTTCATTCTTGCTCAAGACAACTGAGTATTTAAGGATGTCAATTTACTTTGTATGTTTAAATACAAATGTACTGAAAATTACAAAAGGTCTTTAAGCTTGAAAGTATAAATTAAGAATTATATGAAAATAAGAGAATCATGCCCAATTTTTGGTTCAATGTTCAAAAATTAATATTTAAGAATTTGAATATTAAAAGTCTTAAAGAAGAATCTATATTAACAGGTATTTAATATATTATACGGAGAAGGCAATGGCAATCCACTCCAGTACTCTTGCCTGGAAAATCCCATGGACGAGGAGCCTGATAGGCTGCAGTCCATGGGGTCACTAAGAGTTGGACACGACTGAATGACTTCACCTTCACTTTTCTGCACTGGAGAAGGAAATGGCAACCCATTCCATTGTTCTTGCCTGGAGAATTCCAGGGATGGGGGAGCCTGGTGGGCTGCCGTCTATGGGGTCGCACAGAGTCAGACATGACTGGAGCGACTTAGCAGCAATATATTATAACTTAAAAACAAAATAATAAAAGAATGTGAGTTAACAGACCAATTTAACACAGTAGATGACTCAGAAATAGGCAAGAACACATTGGATTTATTGAATGATAAAACTGACGTCACAAATAAAGATGTTTAGAAAGTCTTACTTGACTGAATCTAGGCAAAATAGTCAATTGTTTGGAAGAGAAATGAACTCCATCACTCACATAAAAATGAACATTTAAGAAGTCAGTTGTAAAAAGTAAACTGTAGAAAATAGAAGCTATCCCAGAAGAATTACTTTTTTTTTTGTATTTTAATATGGGAAAGGGACATTTTCAGCGACCTGATAGGATTGACATTTTTAAAAGGTTACTGTGGCTATTGTGTGAAGAGTGATTGGGGAATGTAAGATGGAATCAGAGAGATGAGTTGGGAGGCTGATGCTACATGCAGGTGAGAAATCATGGGTCTTACATGATAGTAACAGCTTCTGATGGAGGAAAAGTGTAGATTTCAGATGTTAATCAGTAAATTACACCTCTAGCTCCAACTGTAACTCTCACTCAAAAATCACTTGCTAAGATGGAAAGTGATTGCCACTCTCAGAATTTGAGTTTTTCCTGAACCTGTGATTTTTTTTTTTTGGCTTATATCTGCTATATCATTTCTTCTTTTATGTATTTTAGTTTCTTTTTAAAAAATTTTTATTGGAATATATTTGGTTTACAATAGTGTGTTAATTTGAGGTGTACAGAAAAGTGAAATTGTTATACATATATATATATCCACTCTTTTCTTTTCCCATGTAGGTCATTACAGAGTATTGAATAAGTTCCCTGTGCTATACTAATTTATTTCTTTTCTCTTTCTTTCTATCTTTTTAAAGATTAGGTTATAACTTTTCTCTCACTCTACACCTACCTATAGTTAACAAGTTATAGACTCACGAGAAGGTGTAAACATAGTACAGTTCTGTGTATTCTTCATCCAGCTTCCCTAGATGGTAACTCCAAAAAAATAACTGTAGTAAAATATTAAATCCAGGAAACTTGTGTGTGTGTGTGTGTGTGTGTGTGTGTTTGCAGTTCTGTGTAGTTTTATTCCATGTGCAGATACGTGTAATTACCATCATGATCAAGATTCAGAACCATTCCATCAACACAAAGGGACCCCTGTGCCACTCCTTTTACAGTCTCCCTCCCCTCATCACTAGCCCCTGATAACCATTAATCTGTTCTCTATCTCTATAATTTTACCATTTTAATTGTTTATTGGATATAATTCACATACCATGCAACTCACCTATGTAAAGTATACAATAGTGTTTGGTCTATCATATTATTCTTTTCTTAAATTGTGGTAATATGTATTATAAACCAATAAATACAACACAATGGTTTTTTCTACCTAGTACATCATATCTGACTATCAAAAAAATATTGCAAAACTCCTGAAATGCAATAGAACACAGTTTAAAGAGACAGAGACAGTGTCAAAACCAAACTCGAATATGACAGGTATATTGCAATTGTCAGACAGGAAATTAAAACAACTATGAATAAAATGCTAAGGGCTCTCATGCCTCAAGGAAACAGCATGCAAGAACAGAAGGGAAATGGAAGCAGAGAGATGAAAATTAGAAGCAAACTAAATACTAAAGATCAAAAGCTGTGTAGCAGAAATGAATGTCTTCAGTAGGTTTATTAATAGACTGGACATAGCTGAAGAAACATTTCTGAGTTTAACGATATATCTATATAATTCTCAAAAACTGAAAAGCAAAGTGAAAATAAAAGACCAGAACAGACTATCCTAGAACTATGGGTTTCCAAACGTATAACTTGCGTAATGAGATACCAGAAGGAAAAGAAAGAGAGAAAGAAACACAAGAAATATTAGAAACAATAATGACTGATAGTTCTTCAAAATCAATGTTCAACATCAAAACACAGAATGAGGAAACTAAGAGATCACCAAGAAGGGTAAATTGTGTACATATGTATGCTGCTGCTGCTAAGTAGCGTCAGTCGTGTCCGACTCTGTGCGACCCCATAGACAGGAGCCCACCAGGCTCCCCCGTCCTTGGGATTCTCCAGGCGAGAACACTGGAGTGGGTTGCCATTTCCTTCTCCAATGCATGAAAGTGAAAAGTGAAAGTGAAGTTGCTCAGTCGTGTCCGACTCTTAGTGACCCCATGGACTGCAGCCTACCAGGTTCCTCCGTCCATGGGATTTTCCAGGCAAGAGTACTGGAGTGGGGTGCCATTGCTATACACACACACACACACACACACACACACACACTGTAGGCTTATTGTATTCAAACTACAGAAGGTCAAAGATGAGGAATTTTGAAAGAATTCAGAGGGGAAAAATACTTTATTTATAGAGGAAATAATATGAGAATTATACTTGACTTCTCCTGAGGAATCAAGCAAACAAGATGAGAATGGCGTGAAATACTTGAAGTACTGAGAGGAAAAAAGCTCACCAGTCTAGAATATTGTACCTTCAGAAATTATCCTTCAAAAGTGATGGAGAAATAGAGACTTTCTCAGAAAAAAAAATTAAGGGACTGTGTTACCGATTGACCTGCCTTACAGAAAATGTTTTTGAAAAGTTTAGTTGACCCTTGAACATGGGTGTCAGGGTACCAACTTTCTGTGCAGTTGAAAATCTGAGTATGGCTTATAGTCAGCCCTCCATATCCGGGGTCCTCTGTATTCATGATTCCACATTCATGGGTTCAACCAACAAGAGATTATGTGGTACTATAGGATTTACTACTGGCCAAAAAATTCCACATAGAACTGGACTCATACGGTTCAAACCCTATTGTCCAAGGGTCAGCTGCAGAGCACAAGAAAATGATGGAATCAGATGCATGGATCGACAAACAGAAACAAAGAACATCAAAGACGGAATAAGTAAGATAAGAACTTTTAGTTTTCTTATTCTTGATTAATCTACAAATAACAGTTTATTTAAAATAATAATAGCAACAATGTGCTTGATTACATACATGTATGTATATGTGTTTATAAATATGTTTATGTTTAAGTGAAATGAATAATAGCTGTGATTACAGGAACAGGAGGGAGGATTTAGAATCACTTTGTTATTGTAAAACATTAGCACTACCTATGAAGGGACATAGTATTACTTGAAAGTGGAGTTGGATAAGTTGCCCCAAACTCCAGAGCAATATTAAAAAAAATACCTTTAGAAGTAATAAAATAAGTATGAATAATATGTTAAGATAAGAAAGACCATGGATTCACATAAAATGCTCAACTAAAATCACAAAACAGAAAATAATGAGAAACCAAAAAAAGGGCAACAGAAAATATATCAATGTTAAGCAACACACCTCTATAGACCAAAGAAAAAAAATTTCAAGAAAACTAAAAAATACTTTGATTTTGATTTTCACTTAGTGAAGATGAAAGCACAACTTACCAAAAGTTGTGAAATGTAAGGAGAGTAGTGCTTAGAATCAAATGGGCTTCCCAGGTGGCTTAGTGGTAAAGAATTCACCTGCCAAGCAGGCGCCACGGGTTCAATCCCTTAGTTGGGAAGATCTCCTGGAAGAGGAATGGCAGCCACTCCAGTATGCTTGCCTGGAAAGTCCCATGGACAGAGGAGCCTGGAGGGCTACAGTCCATGGGGTCACCAACAGCTGGATTTGACTGAGCGACTAACACACAAAAACATCAAACTCATAGAAATAGAGAGTATAATGGTTATTTCCAGGGGTTAAGGAATGGGGGAAATGGGGCGATGTTTGTACGGGTAGATTACAAACTTTCAGTTGTATGAGTAAGTTCTGGAGATCTAAGGTACAGTGCAGTAACTACAGTTAATTCTATTGCATTGTATAGTTGAAAGTTGCTATGTGGTAGTGTTTTAATGTTCTTACCATAACATCACCAACAAAAAATTGTAATTATGTGAGGTGAAGATGCATTAACTAACTTTATTGTGGTAAACACTTCATAATATATATATATATGTATCGAACCATCACATTGTACACCTTAAACTTATGCTATATATGTCAATTATATCTTAAGAAACCTGGGAAGAAAAGACAGTGAAGACTTCCCTGGTGGCTCAGTGGATAAGAATTCACCTACCGATTCAAGGACACAGATTCCATCCCTGGTCCAGGAAGATTCCACATATCGTGGAGCAACTAAGCCCATGTGCCACAACTGCTGAGCCTGGGCTCTGGAGCCTGCAAGCTGCACCTACTGAAGCCTGCATGCTCTATTGTCTGTGCTCGGCAACAAGAGAAGCCACTGCAATGAGAACTCTGCTCACTGCAACAAAGAGCAGCCCTTGCTCATCGCAACTAGAGAAAAACTGCGTACAGCAACAAAGACCCAGTGCAGCCAAATGGATAAGTTAGCATTAGGAAGCAACAGTCAACTGGACATGGAACAACAGACTGGTTCCAAATAGGAAAAGGAGTACGTCAAGGCTGTATATTGTCACCCTGCTTATTTAACTTATATGCAGAGTACATCATGAGAAACGCAGGGCTGGAAGAAGCACAAGCTGAAATCAAGATTGCTGGGAGAAATCTCAATAACCTCAGATATGAGATGACACCACCCTTATGGCAGAAAGTGAAGAGGAACTAAAAAGCCTCTTGAAGAAAGTGAATGAGAAGAGTGGAAAAGTTGGCTTAAAGATCAACATTCAGAAAATGAAGATCATGGCATCTGGTCCCATCACTTCATGGGAAATAGATGGGGAAACAGTGGAAACAGTGTAAGACTTTATTTCTGGGGGCTCCAAAATCACTGCAGATGGTGACTGTGGCCATGAAATTAAAAGACGCTTACTCCTAGAAGAAAAGTTATGACCAACCTAGATAGCATATTAAAAAGGAGAGACATTACTTTGCCAACAAAAGTCCGTCTAGTCAAGGCTGTGGTTTTTCCAGTAGTCATGTTTGGATGTGAGAGTTGGACTGTAAAGAAAGCTGAGCACCGAAGAATTGATGCTTTTGAACTGTGGTGTTGGATAAGACTCCTGAGAGTCCCTTGGACTGCAAGGAGATCCAACCAGTCCATTCTGAAGGAGATCAACCCTGGGTGTTATTTGGAGGGAATGATGCTAAAGCTGAAGCTCCAGTACTTTGGCCACCTCATGCAAAAAGTTGACCCATTGGAAAAGACCCTGATGCTGGGAGGAATTGGGGGCAGGAGGAGAAGGGGGCGACAGAGGATGAGATGGCTGGATGGCACCACTGACTCAATGGATGTGAGTTTGAGTGCACTCCGGGAGTTGGTGATGGACAGGGAGGACTGGAGTGCTGCGATTCATGGGGCTGCAAAGAGTCGGACACAATTGAGCGACTGAACTGAACTGAACTGAACTGAACTTCTTAAAAAGAGAAAAGATAATCCACACTACAGGAGACAATGTTTGCAAGTCTTAAATGTGATAAGTGTGTTGTATAACTACTGCACGATTGTACTCATCTCACATGCTAGCAAAGTGATGCTCAAAGTCAAGCTTGACTTCTCCAAGTCAAGTTTCAACAGTACGTAAACTGTGAACTTCCAAATGTTCAAACTAGATTTAAAAAATGCAGAGGAACTGGAAATAAAATTGCCAACATTTGTTGTATCGACGAAAAAGCAAGAGAGTTCCAGAAAAACATCTACTTCTGCTTTAGTGACCACTCCAAAGTCTTTGTGTGGATCACAACAAACTGTGGAAAATTCTTAAAGAGATAGGAATACCAGACCACCTAACCTGCCTCCTGAGAAATCTGTATGAAGGTCACTAAGCAACAGTTAGAACTGGACATGGAACAATAGACTGGTTCCAAATTAGAAAAGGAGTACATCAAGGCAGTATATTGTCACCTTGCTTACTTAACTTCTATGCAGAGTACATCTTATAAAATGCCAGGATGGATGAAGCACAGCTGGAATCAAGATTGCTGGGAGAAATATCAATAACCTCAGATATGTAGATGACACCACTGTTATGGCAGAAAGTGAAGAAGAATTGAAGAACCTCTTGATGAAAGTGAAAGAGGAGAGTGAAAAAGTTTGCTTAAAATTCAACATTCAGAAAACTAGGATCATGGCATCTGGTCCCATTACTTCATGGCAAATAGATGAGGAAACAATGGAAACGGTGACAGACTTTCTTTTCTTGGGCTCCAAAATCATTGCAGATGGTGATCGCAGCCATGAAATTAAAAGACACTTGCTCCTTAGAAGAAAAGCTATGACCAATCTAGACAGCATATTAAAATGCAGAGACATTACTTTGCTAACAAAGTTCCATCTAGTCAAAGCTATGGTTTTTCCAATAGTCATGTATGGATGTGAGAATTGGACTTTAAAGAAAGCTGAGAGCCGAAGAATGGATGCTTTTGAAATGTGGTGTTGGAGAAGACTCTTGAGAGTCCCTTGGACTGCAAAGAGATCCAACCAGTCCATCCTAATGGAAATCAGTCCTGAATATTCATTGGAAGGACAGATGCTGGAGCAGAAACTCCACCTGATGTGAAAAACTGACTCATTTGAAAAGACCCTGATTCTGGGAAAGATTGAAGGCTAGAGGAGAAGGGGATGACAAGGATGAGATGGTTGGATGGCATCACTGACTCAATGGACATGAGTTTGAGTAAGCTCCGAGAAATGGTGATGGACAGGGAAGCCTGGCTTGCTGCCGTCCACGGGGTCGCAAAGAATTGGACATGACTGAGTGACTGAACTGAACTGATACAGAAGTGACTGAGCGTGCATGCATACAGAGCATACAGAATAGTCTTACAATTTAATAATAAAAGGCAAATAACCCTATTCAAGGAGCTTCCATAGTAGCTCAGCTGGTAAAGAATGGCCCTGCAATGCAGGAGACCCTGGTTTCATTTATGGGTCAGGAAGATTCACTGGAGGAGGGCATGGAAACCCACTCCAATATTCTTTCCTGGGAATCCCCACGGACAGAAGAGCCTGGCAGGCTACAGTACGTGGGTCAAAAAGAGTCAGATACGACTGAGCGACTAAGCACTCACATGCAACCCTATTAAAGATGGTCAAATGACCTATTCATACATCTTTTCCAATGGAAATTTTCCCAAATGGACCTATTCAGTGCATTTTACAAATGGACAAGAAAATGTAAAGATAGTCAACATTATTGTACTTAGTCAGTCAGTCATGTCCAACTCTTTGCAACCCTAAGGACTATACAGTCCTCGGAATTCTCCAGGACAGAATACTGGAATGGGTAGCCTTTCCCTTCCCCAGGGGATCTTCCCACCTCAGGGATTGAACCCAGGTCTCCCGCATTGCAGGTGGATTCTTTACCGGCTGAGCCACAAGGGAAGCCCAAGAATATGGAGTGGGTAGCCTATCCGTTCTCCAACAGATCCTTCCCGACCTGGGAATGGAACCAGGATCTCCCGCATTGCATGCGGATTCTTTACCAACTGAGCTATCAGAGAAGCCCTCAACATCATTGCTGCTGCTGCTGCTAAGTTGCTTCAGTTGTGTCTGACTCCGTGCGACCCCACAGACGGAAGCTCACCAGGCTCCCCCATCCCTGGGACTCTCTGGGCAAGAAAACTGGAGTGGGTTGCCATTTCCATCTCCAATGCATGAAAGTGAAAAGTGAAAGGGAAGTCGCTTAGTCATTTCCCACTCTTAGTGACCCCATGGACTACAGCCTACCAGGCTCCTCCATCCATGGGATTTTCTAGGCAAGAGTACTGGAGTGGGGTGCCATTGCCTTCTCCGAACGTCATTAGGGAAATGCAAATCAAAACCATGTTGAGATAGCATTTCTCATCTACTAGGATGGGTATAATCTAAAAGACAGAAAACAAGGTTTGGCAAGTCTGTGGATAAGTTTGAATTTTCATACACTGCTGGCAGGAATAGAGAGGATACAGCCACTTTGGAGAACAGTTCCTCAAAAAGTTAAGCAGAGAATTCACTGTTTGTCCCAGCTTTCCACTCCTAAAAGTATACCCTCCAAAGGAATGGCAGCATTATTCATAATATCCCTAACGTGGAAACAGCTTGCCTGTTCACCAAGTGCTGTACTGATAGGCAAAAGGTGGCATTCTTATTTGGCCGTAAATAGTAATGAAATGCTGACACAGACCACCACATAAACCATCATGCTAAGTGAAAGAAATCACTCACAAAATGTCACAAACTATATCATTTCATTTATAGGAAATGTCTAGAAGAGAAAAGGTGGTGCTATTGGTAAAAACTTTCCTGCCAATACAGGGGATGCAAAAGACATGGGTTTCATCCTTGGGTTGGGAAGATCCCCGCAGGAGGAAATGGCAACCCGCTCCAGTACTCTAGCCTGGAAAATCCTATGGACAGAGGAGCCTGGCTGGCTACAACCCATGGGATTGCAAAGAGTCGGACATGACCGACAGACTAACAAGAACTAACTAATAGACACAGAGAGCAGATTCGAGTTGTCCACTTGTCTGAGAGCTGGAGGGGTGGGGGGCAAGGGAACGGGTGAGGATATAAAAGTGGTACAGAATTTGGGGGGGCAGCTGATGCAAATGTTCTGCAGTTGATTGTAGTGGTGACTGCACAACTCTGAATGTCCTGAAAGTCATGGATTGCACACTTTACACTGATGAATTACATGTGGTGTAAACTGTATCTCAATAAAGCTGCTACCAAAACAAAGACAATTCCAGCATTAATCTGCTGTTCCTTTGTGTTTAGGGAGAGGGCTGTCATGTCAGAGGCTTTTCTTAGTGCTTGTGTTACAGTCTTGTGCTGTGCTGGTGCTTAGTTGCTCAGTCATGCCAACATTTGGCGACCCTATGGGCTGTAGCCCACCACGCTATCTGTCCACGTGGATTCTCCAGTCAAGAATACTGGAGTGGGTTGCCATGCCCTCCTCCAGGGGATCTTCTCAAACCAGGGATCAAATCCAGGTCTCCCACGTTGCAGGCTGATTCTTTACCATCTGAGCCACCAGGGATTACAGTCTTAATTCAGCCTTTCTTGCCTGTCCTTTCATGAACAAAGGAAGGACGGCTCCAAGTTCTTTTCCCTCTTTTCCCCTGCTAGACTGCAGTTCATATTATTTAGTGCTTTGCCAGGCTACTGGTGGCGTTTCTGGCCCTGATTCACTCTTAGGCAGGCCTTAAAAGTAGGGCTTTCTCAGCCTTCTTGTCTCTCCTCTCCATAGGAATCAAAACTTTCTTTTTATTGGTAGAAAATCTTATAGGAGGGATTTTCCACCATACTCCCCAGTGGTGTGAAAGTGAAAGTTTAGTTGCTTAGTCGTGTCTGACTCTTTGTGACTCCATGGTCTGTAGCCCACCAGGCTCCTCTGTCCATGGAATTCACCAGGCAAGAATACCGGAGTAGGTTGCCATTCCCTTCTCCAGGTAATCTTCCCAACCCAGGGATCAAACCTGGGACTCCTGCATTGCAGGCAGATTCTTTACCATCTGAGCTACTAGGGAAGCCCATCCCAGTGGTAAGTGACCTCCAATAGCATTGACATAAGAATCTAGGACCCAGTGTTATTTTTTTGCTAATGCTTAGTACTTGTTTTTGTTCAGTTCTAAGTGCTGTCCGACTCTTTGCGACCGCATGGACTGCAGCACGCCAGGCTTCCCTGTCCTTCACATCTCCAGGAGTTTACTAAAACTCATGTCTATTGAGTCAGTGATATCATCTAGCCATCTCATCCTCTGTTGTACCCTTTTCCTCCTGCCCTCAATCTTTCCCAGCATCAGGGTCTTTTCAAATGAGTCAGCTCTTCGCATCAGGTAGCCAAAGTACTGGAGTTTCAGCTTCAGCGTTAGTCCTTCCAATGAACACCCAGGACTGATCTCCTTTGGGATGGATGGTTGGATCTCCTTGCAGTCCAAGGGACTCTCAAGAGCCTTCTCCAACACCACAGTTCAAATGCATCAATTCTTTGGCACTCAGCTTTCTTTATACTCCAACTCTCACATCCATACATAACCACTGGAAAAACCATAGCCTTGACTAGATGGACCTAGTCGGCAAAGTAATGTCTCTGCTTTTTAATATGCTGTCTAGGTTGGTCATAACTTTCCTTCCAAGGAGTTAAGTATCTTTTAATTTCATGGCTGCAATCACCATCTGTAGTGACTTTGGAGCCCAGGAAAATAAACTCAGCCACTGTTTCCCCTTCTATTTGCCATGAAGTGATGGGAACAGAGGCCATGATCTTAGTTTTCTGAATGTTGAGCTTTAAGCCAACTTTTTCATTCTCCTCTTTGACTTTCACCAAGAGGCTTTTTCATTCTTTCTCACTTTTTACCATAGGGTGGTATCATCTGCATATCTGAGTTATTGACATTTCTCCCAGCAATCTTGATTCCAGCTTGTGCTTCTTTCAGCCCAGCGTTTCTCATGATGTACTCTGCATATAAGTTAAATAAGTAGGATGACAATATATAGCCTTGATGTACTCCTTTTCCTATTTGGAACCAGTCTGTTGTTCCATGTCCAGTTCTAACTGTTGCTTCCTAACCTGCATACAGATTTCTCAGGAGGCAGGTCAGGTGGTCAGCATCAGTCCTTCCAATGAATGTTTAGGGTTGATTCTCTTTAGGTCTGACTGGTTGGATCTCCTTGCAGTCCAAGGGACTCTCTGGAGTTTTCTCCAGCACCACAGTTCCAAAGCATGCCTAGTAGTAATGTTGTTTTATTTTTCCACCAGCCACCATGAGTCTTAATGTGTACCCTTCAGATAAAGGCATTTATTAACTCTCTTAGATGTTTAAGGCTTTGGTTTCAAATGAGACACATGTCTGTGGGAGGGGGTGGGGGTGGTGAGGCTCTGTGACTTTGCCATAGTTCTCCCAATCTCCTCCTGCCTATTGACACCAAAAGCAGTGTGTAGGGGGAGGGGTCACTCTATTCTGTCCTGCCACCAGTATTTCTTGTAAGCTTCTGATGAGTTCAATGAAAAAGAGACCCTAAATGAGCTCATCTGAGTAGCTTGAATAACCAGCTCCTCTTCCTCTTGTCTGTCACAAGCAAGTCTGTCTGCTGTTTTGTCTCACCTGGGAGGGGTCTGTCCACCTCTGGTTATTCTGATGATGTCAAGAGAAGTTGTGATTTTTTAGCTGACTCAGGTTTTTCTTATTGCTAGTGTGGGAGCAGCCATGCTTTTCCCATCTTTCTACTTCCCAGTAGAAGAGAAAGTTACTTGCATTTTTTGCCTGTACAAGTAATTCTGCAATAGTCATCTATGTGCATACTTCTGTACACAGAAGCTTTTCTTTATCCAATGGAGAATACTACCAGGAGTAGGAATTTATTATTAAATGGTGCATATTTACTTTCAATTGTTCTTGCCAGATTTATTTCCATATTCTACATGACAGTAACAATTAACATTTCCATCTCATATTTCTTCCAGCAATAAATATTGGTTTTTAAATAAAATATATGCTAATCTTAGTGGCATAAAATTATACTTTATAGTCACCTTCAGGATAATTTACCTAGATGGCATTAATTTTGTGATTAGAATTTGTATTCTGTGAATTGCTTTTTTCTATTTTTGCCAATTTTTCTCTTGAGTTGCCCTATATTTTTCTTACATTTATAAAGAATCCCTGTGTATCACAATCATAATCATTTTTATTTGTCATCTGCTTTCATTTTTTTGAAAACCAAACATTTACCTATTGACTTTTTTATTGAAGTATATTTGATTTACAATATTGTGTTTGTTTCAGATGTACAGCAAAGTGATTCATATGTGTATATAATATATATTTTAGATTTTTCATTATAGGTTATTTAAAGAAATTGAATATAATTCCCTCTGCTATATAATAAATATTTGTTGTGTATCTATTTTATGTGTAGTAGTTTGTATCTGTCAGCGCCAAACTCCCAGTTTGTCTCTTCTCTGCTTTCTCTCCCTCTTGGTAACCATAAATTTGATTTCTATGTTTGTGGGCCTATTTCTGTTTCATATACAGATTCATTTGTATTTTTTTAGGTTTTATATATAAGTGATATCATATGATATGTTCTTCATCTGGTTTACTTAGCTAAGTAGATATACTTCATTAAGTATAGTTGTTGCTTCAAATGGCAACAATTTGTTATTTTATAGCTGAGTAATATTCCATCAAGGGTGTGTGTGTGTATCATGTTTTCTTAAGCCAATTATCTCTTAACAAGCTCTTGGGCTGTTTCTGTGTTTTGGTTACTGTAAATAGTACTGCTATAAACATTTGGGTGCGTGTATCTTTTTGAAGTATATTTTTGTCTAGATATATGCCCAGGAGTGGGATTTCTGGATCATATGGCAACTCTATTTTCACCTTTTTAAGGAAAGTCCATACTATTTTTCATAGTGGCTGTGCCAATTTACATTCCCACCAACAGTATATAGGAAGACTCCTTTTTCTCTATGTACTTTCTGATGTTTATTATTTGTTGATTTTTTGATGATAGTCCCTCTGACTGGTATGAGGTGATACCTCATTGTGGTTTTGATCTGCATTCTCTAATAATTAGCAATATTGAGCATCTTTTCATGTGCCTATTGGTCATCTGTATTTCTTCTTTGGAAAAATGTTGATTTAGGTCTTTTGTCAAATCTCAATTGGATGGTTTGATTTTTCAATATTGTGCTATATGAATTGCTTGTATTATATATTTTGGATATTAACTCATTGTCAATTGCATCATTTGCAGATATTTTCTCCCATTCTATGGGTTGTTTTTTTCTTTTGTTAATGGTTTCCTTTTCTGTGCAAAGGCTTTTTAAGTTTGATTAGGTTCCATTTGCTTATTTTTGCTTTTATTATTAATATTATTTTGCCTTGAGAAAGTGAACTAAGAAATATTGCTTCAATTTATGTCAGAATAGTTTGCCTATATTCTCTTTTAGGAGTTTTACTGTGTCATGTTTTATGTTTGTAACTCTTTAAGCCATTTTGGGTTTAGTTTTGTGCATGGTATGAGCAGCAGCAGCAGCAGGAGGAAGTATTTTAACTTTGTAAATTTACACGTGGCTTTCCTGCTTTCCCTGACTTGCTGAGGAGACTCTTTTCTCCATTGTATATTCTAACTCGATGTGTGGGTTTATTTCCAGACTCTCTGTTCTGTTCCCCTGAGCCATATGTCTGGTTTTTTTTTTTACCAATACCATGCTTTTTTTATTTCTATAGCTTTGTAGTGTTGTCTGAAGTCCGGAAGGTTTATGCCTCCAGCTTTGTTCTTTTCTCTCAGGATTACTTGGGCAATTCTAGCTCTTTTGTAGTTCCATATGATGCTGGGAGAGATTGGGGGCAGAAGGAGAAGGGGACGACAGAGGATGAGATGGCTGGATGGCATCACCGACTTGATGGACATGAGTTTGGGTAAACTCTGGAAGTTGGTGATGGACAGGGAGGTCTGGCGTGCTGCGATTCACGGGGTCTCAAAGAGTGGGACACGACTGAGTGACTGAACTGAATTGAACTGAACTGATAAATTTTAGGATTTCATGTTCTAATTATGTGAAAACTGTTATGGGTTTTTTGATAGACATTGCATTAAATCTGTAGATTGCTTTGGGTAGTATGCCCATTTTAACAAAATTAATTCTTGCAATCCAAGAGCATGGGATATCTTTCCATTTCATTGAATCATCTTCCATTTCTTTCATCAAATTTTTTTTTTTTTTTTTTTTTTTTTACAGTTTTTAGCATATAGGTCTTTCACCTCCTTGGTTAAGCTTATTGCTAAGTATTTCATTGTTTTTTAATATGATTTTAAATGGGCTATTATCTTTCTGATACTTCATTGTTAGTATAAAGAAAGGTAACATTTCTGTATATTAGTCTTGTAACATTCTATATTGCTAAGTTCATTTATTAGTTCTAATAGTTTTTGTGTGGAGCTTTTAGGGTGCTCCACATTTGGTTTCATGTCAACTTGGATAGTGACAGTTTTATCTCTTCCAATTTACATAACTTTTATTTCTTTTCCTATCTGACTCTTGTGACTATGACTTCCCATACTACTTTGAATAGAAACAGTAAGTGTAGGCATCCTTGTTTTGTTTCTGAATTTAGCAAGAAGGCTTTCAGCTTTTCATTGTTGAGTATTGTCTGGCTTCAAGTTTGTTGTAAGTGGTTTTTATTATGTTAAGATATGTTCCCACTTTGGTGAGAATTTTTTTCTAATCATGAATGGATGTCTTCTTCTTTTTTTTTTCTTCTGCTGCTGCTGCTAAGTTGCTTCAGTCATGTCCGACTCTTTGCAACCCCATGGACTGTAGCCCAGCAGGCTTCTCTGTCCATGGGATTCTCCAGGCAAGGATACTGGAGTGGGTTGCCATTGCCTTCTCCAGGGGATCTTCCTGACCCAGGGATTGAACCCACATCTCTTGCATTTCAGGTGGATTCTTTACTGCTGAGCTAACAGGGAAGCCCACCCCCCTAGTTTTTCTGCATCTTCATCCTTTTAATACTTTGTTGGATTTGGTCTGCTAATATTTTGTTGAGGATTTTTGCATCTATGTTCACAAAAATATTGGCTTGTAACTTTCTTCTTTTGTGTGATGTCTGTCTGATTTTAGTATCAGGGTTACCTATTGACTTTTTATTTTATATTTTTGCATATAAAATTTACATATTTGTATACTGAAATATTTATTTCTTAGTAGTTTGAGGTATTTGTCTTAGTAAAAAAAAAAAATCTCCTTCTTATATTTTAAACATATAGTTTCCTGCATTTTCTGCCAAGGGTTTATTCTTTCATTTAAAATAAGTAAATTTAAGTGTATAATCCAGTTGTAATTTATTTTGTAAAGAATGTGTGAAAGAGATGTAATTTCATTTTCTTCCTGAGATATAGCTGTTGTCCATGTAGCCTCTTTAAAGTAAATCACTGTTCCTCATTGAATTTAAATATCTCCTTGTCCCATGTTATTGTATTTTCTTGGATCTATTCTTGGATTTTCTCTTTGGTTCAGATAATTTGTTTATCCATTCCTATGCAGTATTATATTGATTATATTACAGTGAATATTTGGTATATTGTGATATCTGTTAAGGCAAATTTACTAAACAACTTTTACTCTTGTTCTTTTGCTTCATGATTTTTTGGCTGTTCTCAAACATTTATTACAAATATACATGTGGCACTAGTGGTAAAGAATCCACCTCCCAGTGCAGGAGACACAAGAGATGAAGGTTTGATTCCTGGTTCAGGAAGATCCCCTGGAGTAGAAAATGGCAACCCACTCCAGTATTCTTGCCTGGAAAATTCCATGGACAGAGGAGCCTGGTGAGCTACAGTCCATGGGGTTGCAAAGAGTCAGACACAACTGAGTGCCTGCACACACACATCCATGTTTAGATAATTTTAAACAATATCAATTCAGATTTTAACGTTCTTTTACTCTGATGAATTTTCCACAATGAGCACGAATTTGTCATTTATGACTAGCAATGATGTTGTTGTTCAGTAGCTAAGTCATGTCTGATTTTCATGTCTGACTCTTTCATGACCCCATGGACTGATACATGATATAAAAGAAGAAAGAAAAACAAGGGGAAGAAGAGTGATGAGGTTCCTGGCACCTGCTCTGGGCTATATGAAAGCAAGATTAGATAATCATGTTGTCCAGTACAAGCTTTGGGGCAGATGAGGAGGTAAAAAGAATGAACACTCCTTGCTTTTGCACAGAGATGTGTACCCTAAGCAGCAAATCATAGCAGACTCTTATTCTGTGCAGCAATTTGCAATGTGAAAGGAGAAATGAGTTATACTTTTCTGATTCATACAAGGATTCCATGAATTGTGCTTTGATATTGCAGCTTGTCTAGAGAGTGTAAGATTTTGGTTCCTAAGTTCCATTTTGAGGAATATCTTTCCTGATGCACAAAATGTACTTTGCTCAAATAGATGTGGGAAAGGCAACTTATTTTGGTAAAGCCCTGAACAAGATGAACATGTAGCTTTGTTTCATTCAGCATTTCTCAAATTTAACTTTACATAGAATCTTTCTTTTCTGAGATATACTTTGAAATTATAACAGAACTCACAGAAGATACTTTGGGAGATGTTGGTCCTAGGAGAGGAAGAATGTAGATTGTCAGGCTGAATGAGCTCAGTAGGCAGTGAATAAAATGGGGGATATCACTAGATAAAAGTGTTTATTTCAAATTACTTACATCCAAAGTAGAAAAAAAAAATTTTTTAAATCTCAGAAACACAAAAAGTCTATCTTGCTAGATTCTTATGTTTGGCCATAGACAATGCCTTGATTCTCCTTCTGATCTGAAGGAGAAAACTTTTAAGTGGCACAGTTAAAATTCTCAGTGCCCTGTCTAATACTGTCCCAATTAAGTCATCATTCATTTTTATTTCTGTCTTGTATATTTTTTTCCTTTGAGGCTTACAGTTGGTGTTTGAATCATCTAAAAACAAATCTCTCCCATGCTTTCCCCTCTTGTCAAGTCTTATTCTTCTCTGGAAAGATGCTCAACATTATCTGAAGGAGAAAATGCTCTATGTGTCTGATTCTCCCAAGGCAATTACTGGTTAGCCATCTTTGCCTTCAGCAGAGGTAGGAATACTCATGGAAGTAGAAAAACTGTAAGTACTTAGCTTCACCTTATGTAACATTAACACTTCTTTGAAATACATATAGTCATTTTTATGAGGAAAATGAAATACCCAACTATTTTATACAAGTATATAAAATGTAAATAGATTATGTTTACAAATGCTATATCATACACATTCACATAGACTGATTACTTACAATTTATTCTGGCTTAAATTCCTGGGAGCTAAGACAGGGCAGGTTTATGTGTAACAGCTGTGAGGTACAGTGGATTGCTAGATATGGAGGTTGAAAATTGGTATGCACCTGGTTTTCTGCTAAGAGAGCTATACCACTGAATCTCAAAGGTTTTTTCCACCTCCAAGGTTTTTATCCTTGGCAAGAAAGAATAATTTCTCAAGTAGAGGCAACAGCTCAACCACATTTAAAAAAAAAAAAAAAAGAGGCATGGGTGAATTAAGATTGGAACCCTGGCATTCTATTCCCAGTCTTCAATTCTTTCTTCATAGCAGTTCTTTTCATTTAGTTTCTGCCCTTGGCCTTGTGCTTTGGAGATTGGATGATGCAGAAAGTGTTATTGTTTTTAGGGTTTTGGTTTCAATGAATGGGTAGTCAGCTGGTGACCTGAGGCTTCTGCAGCATCGGAAAAGATGGCACTACCCATGTTTCTTGAGACCTGACCAGCTTCTGCTTGAGCAGATGGTAGGCAAAAGCAGCATCTTGAAGAGTTGAAGAAAACCAACTGGAAAATGGTCATGGAAGGGAGTTTCCAAACGTGAGGGGGTCATTTTCTACACCTCTGTGTCAGTGTGTGGTGCAGTCTTCTCTCTCCTGCTCTTTGTTGCTTAGGACATTCTCTACTTCACTCTTTGTAGAAATGATTTCTTTTTGTTCCTTCAAGTCTTAGCCTCTCAGTCCAGTTTTCCTTGGCGACCCTCCTAGGTCAGTCTACTTTATTATTCTACATTTCCAAGCCATTTACAGCACCCATCACAATATGCAATTCCTGTGTATTTTTGTTTGCTTCCTTATTATTATCTTGCTTACAGAATGCAAAATCCATGAAGGCTGAGGCCATGTCTGTTTATTTTTCTGTGTAATCAGTATGTCTTATGAATAAATATATTTCATGAAAAAAATAACTCTAAAATCTATTTTCAGCAAATTCCCTGGTAGTCCACTGGTTAGAATACCATACTTTCACTGTCAAGAGCACAGTCCCTGGTTGGGGGACTAAGATCCCACAAGCCATGTGGCACAGCCAAGAAGAAAATCCATTTTCATAGCATTTAAAAATTAATAGTAGCATAGTTATTTGGGAGAACACTTAACAAACGTTAAATAAATGGTAGTATAAAATGAAAAATTATTTAAAAAATAAGACTCATATGAGGTAGCATGAAAATATGCAAACCTCTGAGTATTTAAAATTACATTAAAAACCATGAGAACAGAAAAAGGAATCAAGTTCCTGTACAGAAGGCTGAGGGAAGTTGAGGGAAGAAAGTACAATTTAATTTTTTTTCTCTTGCTTTCTCTATTTTGGATATGCTCTTCTAGACAAAATATGCTGTGGTAGAAATAGGAGAACAGAAATCCAAGTTTAGTATACAGACTATGAGGCATATAATGCTGCTTGCTGTACAACTATTAAGCTCTCTCGGCTATATAATATGTGATACATATAATATACATTTTATAAATATATAACATTTTATTCCTGGGAGCAAGAAGATTTGGAAAGGAAGCGAGAAAGCTTCCACTTTGTGGAAGAAGTTGAAAGAACTTTTCCCCGTTCCTCACACTGTGTATAACTAAAGACGTTGGAGAGTATGTAGGCCAGTGCCAGCGTCAAGCTGCTTAGTCATGTCCAACTTTCTGGGATGCTGTGGACCACTGCCTGCCAGGCTGCTCTGTCCACAAGATTCTCCAGGCAAGAATACTGGAGTGGGTTGCCATGCCCTCCTCCAGGGGAATCTTCTCAACCCAGGGACTGAATCCACATCTCTATGTCTCCTGCACTGGCAGGCGGGTTCTTTACCACTAGCACCACCTGGGAAGCCCAGGTTATGCATAAAACAAACTTAAGAAAACTCTGATAGGTTGGAAAGAAGAAGGCAGAATGGCTAGGGCCTCAATGAGGAAGAACACGTGTTACTCCATTTTGCCTCATACATCCCAGAGTGGAAGTAACTAAAGCCTGCACTCCTTAGCCAAAGGTCCAGGAAAGAAGCATTACTACAAGACAAAACATTTTTGGACAACAATCACTTTTCTCCAGCCAAACACCACAGAGAGTACTCTATCATCATCAAATCCAACAGGGGCCAAATCAGAAGCCTAGACTTTCACTCTCACCAGACTGAAACAAGGCACCCCAACCCCTTACCACTGGTGATGTTGAATAACAAGCTGAGACTTCTGTCTCTGCAGATGGTAATGTGGTCACCCCTTCCCCTCATCTCACAGTGTCACCTGAGACCATATGGAAATTCTGGTTATTTCCCCTCGCCTACCCACTCAGCAATAATCATGAGGAATCCCACTTACTCCTGCTGGGATGGTATCAGACGAGTCTTAGTGGATAGTCAGGACTTTTACCACCATCCAGAAATAGCAAAATCAGTCCCTTGTGGTGTCAGTGAAGCTGGGAGCTCCTTTTCTCTGTTCTTGCTGGTATTTTTGGGTTGCTATTAATTTCAGCTCTAAGTTTATATGAGGTTAAAAAGAAAAACAGTGATCCACACAGTCAAAGGCTTTGGCATAGTCAATAAAGCAGAAATAGATGTTTTTCTGGAACTCTCTTGCTTTTTCCATGATCCAGCGGATGTTGGCAATTTGATCTGGTTCCTCTGCCTTTTCTAAAACCAGCTTGAACATCAGGGAGTTCATGGTTCATGTATTGCTGAAGTCTGGCTTGGAGAATTTTGAGCATTGCTTTACGAGCATGTGAGATGAGTGCAATTGTATGGTAGTTGGAGCATTCTTTAGCATTGCCTTTCTTTGGAGTTGGAATGAAAACTGATCTTTCCCAGTCCTGTGGCCACTGCTGAGTTTTCCAAATTTGCTGCCATATTGAGTGCAGCACTTTCACAGCATCATCTTTCAGGATTTGAAGCAGCTCAACTGGAATTCAATCACCTCCACTAGCTTTGTTCCTAGTAAACCTTTCTAAGGCCCACTTGACTTCACATTCCTGGATGTCTGGCTCTAGGTAAGTGATCACACCATTGTGATTATCTTGCTCGTGAAGATCTTTTTTGTACAGTTCTTCTGTGTATTCTTGCCACCTCTTCTTAATATCTTCTGCTTCTGTTAGGTCCAGACCATTTCTGTCCTTTATCGAGCCCATCTTTGCATGAAATGTTCCCTTGGTATCTCTAATTTTCTTGAAGAGATCTCTAGTCTTTCTCATTCTGTTGTTTTCTTCTATTTCTTTGCATTGATCGCTGAAGAAGGCTTTCTTATCTCTTCTTGCTATTCTTTGGAACTCTGCATTCAGATGCTTATATCTTTCCTTTTCTCCTTTGCTTTTCACCTCTCTTCTTTTCACAGCTATTTGTAAGGCCTCCCCAGACAGCCATTTTGCTTTTTTGCATTTTTTTGCCATGGGGATGGTCTTGATCCCTGTCTCCTGTAAAATGTCACGAACCTCATTCCATAGTTATCAGGCACTCTATCTATCAGATCTAGACCCTTAAATCTATTTCTCACTTCCACTGTATAATCATAAGGGATTTGATTTAGGTCATACCTGAATGGTCTAGAGGTTTTCCCTACTTTCTTCAATTTAAGTCTGAATTTGGCAATAAGGAGTTCATGATCTGAGCCTCAGTCAGCTCCCGGTCTTGTTTTTGTTGACTGTATAGAGCTTCTCCATCTTTGGCTGCAGGGAAGGAAGCAACTGGAGAAGGCAATGGCACCCCACTCCAGTACTCTTGCCTGTAGAATCCCATGGGTGGAGGAGCCTGGTGGCCTGCAGTCCATGGGGTCGCGAAGAATCGGACACGACTGAGTGACTTCACTTTCACTTTTCACTTTCATGCATTGGAGAAGGAAATGGCAACCCACTCTAGTGTTCTTGCCTGGAGAATCCCAGGAATGGGGAAGCCTGGTGGGCTCCCGTCTCTGGGGTTGCATAGAGTCAGACACGACTGAAGCTACTTAGCAGCAGCAGGAAGCAACAGTTAGAACTGCCCACGGAACAACAAACTGGTTCCAAATAGGAAAAGGAGGCCGTCAAGGCTGTATATTGTCACCCTGCTTATTTAACTTCTATGCAGAGTACATCATGAGAAACGCTGGACTGGAAGAAACACAAGCTGGAATCAAGTTTGCCAGGAGAAATATCAATAACCTCAGACCCTTATGGCAGAAAGTGAAGAAGTAAAAAGCCTCTTTTTGAAAGTGAAAGAGGAGAGTGAAAAAGTTGGCTTAAAGCTCAACATTCAGAAAAACAAGATCATGGCATCCAGTCCCATCACTTCATGGCAAATAGATGGGGAAACATTGGAAACAGTGTCAGACTTTATATTTTTGGGCTCCAAAATCACTGCAGATGGTGATTGCAGCCATGAAATTAAAAGATGCTTACTCCTCGGAAGAAAAGTTATGACCAACTCAGATAGTATATTCAAAAGCAGAGACATTACTTTGCCGACTAAGGTCCATCTAGTCAAGGCTATGGTTTTCCTGTGGTCATGTATGGATGTAAGAGTTGGACTATGAAGAAGAAAACCAGTCCATTCTGAAGGAGATCAGCCCTGGGATTTCTTTGGAAGGAATGATGCTAAAGCTGAAGCTCCAGTACTTTGGCCACCTGATGTGAAGAGCTGACTCATTGGAAAAGACTCTGATGCTGGGAGGGATTAGGAGCAGGAGAAGGGGACAACCAAGGATGAGATGGCTGGATGGTGTCACGGACTCGATGGACTTGAGTCTGAGTGAACTCTGGGAGTTGGTGATGGACAGGGAGGCCTGGCGTGCTGTGATTCATGGGGTCACAAAGAGTTGGACACAACTGAGCGACTGAACTGAACTGAACTGATAAAGAAAAACTCAGGGAAAAGATCACTATACTGTTCCTCTTGTTCTGAGATCCTCAGCCAATTTGCCTTCTCTTCAGCTCTCAGAGTGTTCTTATGATAATTTTTGTTTATAACGTCCAAGTTTTAAACTGTACTTAGTGGGAGGAATAGGGAAAACAATTAACTTTATCTTCTTAGAGATTCAGTTTCTCACACTGATTTTTATAATATACATGGATTTATTTCTTCTAGCTTATTTGTTGCTAATTTCGTTGCTCCTTGGTGCTTCTTATTTCTCTGTTTTCCTGTCTTCTGGAGTTTATTTCTTTTCTCTCCCATACCATCACTGTTTTAACATTTATAGTCTCTATTTTCTTACAAATACCCTTAAATTTTTAACATGCATCACTCATATTGACTTTCCAGATTCAACAGTTCATGTATACCTTTCTCCCAGGAAGATACAAAGACCTTAGTTCCTTAATTGCAAAAGCTCTCTCTATCACAGTAGATTATTCCCTTATATGTTTTTTATTTTGGTTCATGAAATGAATTATTAAGATTGGGGGGTGAATTCTAGGTGGCTTCCTTTGATTTATATGAGAGGTTTTGTATTTTATGTTTATATTTTTATTAATTTGATAATTAGGTGTTCTTGAACCATTTGGTATGATAAATTTAAACTCAAATGCATGTTATAAATTCTTAGTAAGGGGGACTTTTCTCAGGAATAGAAGGCAGGCCGAACTAAAGTAAACAAATTATCAGTTCAGTTCAGTTCAGTCATTCAGTCATGTCCTACTCTTTGCGACCCCATGAATCGCAGCACGCCAGGCCTCCCTGTCCATCACCAACTCCTGGAGTTCGCTCAAAGTCATGGCCATCGAGTCAAATTATAGAAGACCTCAAACAAATAAACAAATCTCCATAATTCTTCCAGTTGTAATGTCTAGACTTTTTTCTAGTGTGAACCTATTTGCTAAGTCTGTAGTTCCACAGAGGTTCTGATTTTATATGGGAATCTCAGTTTCACCTTTCCACCTTGAAAAGGCCACATTTTATTTCTAGCCCTTTCATGCATGTTAACATTCTAGTCCCTGTGCAGCTCGAGGAACTAGCTTAAGTTAATGAGTTACCTAATGCTGGAGATGGAGAAGGCAATGGCACCCCACTCCAGTACTCTTGCCTGGAAAATCCCATGGGTGGAGGAGGCTGCTAGGTTGCAGTCCATGGGGTCGCTAAGAGTCGGACACGACTGAGTGACTTCACTTTTACTTCTCACTTTCATGCATTGGAGAAGGAAATGGCAACCCACTCCAGCGTTCTTGCCTGGAGAATCCCAGGGACGGGGGAGCCTGGTGGGCTACCATCTATGGGGTCGCATAGAGTTGGACACAGCTGAAGCGACTTAGCAGCAGCAGCAGCAGCAATGCTGGAGAAGTTCAAGAATCTTTGAAAGTGGTATAGGGATTCCTCAAGACTCTTTTAACTTTTAAGATGTTCAAAAACTGCATAAATGTTATCTAATGCTGTATCACTTGTGCTCTTTCTATGAGATAATTATCTAATGAGCATTGTGTGTAAATGTGTAGAGACCATACTCAATGTTTGATGACACAGCATGCTAACTAATACAGTTACAGAGCAAACATATAAAAAGCAAAATGAGAAAGCATTGAATGACCAAAGTAACTGTAACACAGGAAGAATCATATATTTTCCTTGGAGATTAAACAAATACTCTCCAATCATGGACCAATGACTGACTGTGTTCTTTCAGAGATGATGATAAATATAGATGTTCTGTTCCTATCACTAATGACTCAATAAATAAAATCCCCAGACACTTTTCAAAAGTATAGTGTGATATCCAGAATGTTATAGGCAGCTGTGTCTCCTAGTGATGTGTGGAAAATTTGATAAAATGCCTCAAATGCTCTGAAGATAAAAAGTGCCATGTACCATAAATGATGAGTGATGGTCATAATTGTGGAGAATGGCCACAGGAAGAGACACTGTTATTACCTAGAAAAAGTTGTTACCTCTTCTCAAACACTGTAACATTGCTATTTCTTTATAAAGGACTTGAAGAAACCTCATATAAATCTAGTTTTCATAAAGCTGGAAATGGTCTAGACTCAAAACACCATCCAGGGAGAATTTAGTCTACTCTCTGCCTCTCTGAAATGAATTGAAGGATACTTTCTGGGTAAGTCAAGCCAGGAGAATGTCCTATATCCTCACATGGGTGTTATGTTGTGTTAGACAACTTCACGTAGGTCTTTGTTCTCCAGATTCACCTGTACTGGTGAACTACTTTCATGGAAGAACAACATGCTGCTGCTTCTAAGTCATTTCAGTTGTGTCTGACTCTGTGCAACCCCACAGACGGCAGCTCACCAGGCTCCCCCGTCCCTGGGATTCTCCAGGCAAGAACACTGGAGTGGGTTGCCATTTCCTTCTCCAATGCATGAAAGGGAAAAGTGAAAGTGAAGTTGCTCAGTCATGTCCGACCCTCAGCAACCTGATGGACTGCAGCCTTCTAGACTCCTCCATCCATGGGATTTTCCAGGCAAGAGTACTGGAGTGGGGTGCCACTGCCTTTTCCAAAGAACAACATAGGCACATAATAAAAAAAATAATAAATAAAAATAAATAAAATAAAAATTCAGAACAGCTGACATATTTAATTCTATATTTGTCAGCACATTTCACTGGTTAAAGGACATTTATTTTGTTGAAGTGAAGTCTGAAGGCTTCCAAAAGTAGGAGTTAATTTGGTTGATCCAGCAATGAATTATGCCAATGTATGTAAATGCCTTTATGTTCTGCTTAATAATGTAAGCAGTTGGCCATATAGTGTGACTCATTGGGCTTTTAAAATTCAGGATAGAATGCATTAGTAAAATTACTGTGAGCAATGATTCAACTTGCACAGCTGGATCACCTTCAAAAATGCTTCTTGGGTACTTTTTTTTTAGTAGGAGGTTGTTGTGACCTAGTGTTTAACCTGACTCCCTTCTCTTTGGGTTTGGAGACATATGGCAATATTCATTTCCCTTAGAAAGATCCCCGTGTTACCCTAGGTAGAGAGTGGATCAGAGAAAATGGTGCAGGTGTTCACAACTACAGGTATCAATGCCTAATCAGCTTTACAAATCCAGAAGAGGGGAAGAATTCCATTAAAAATAAATTTCACATAATAAAGTGTGATCCACAAACTTAGCAAATCTGCAATGAATATGAAACTTGAATATATTCCTAGCACTTTGATCACAGATCTTCAGCACACAGGAACAGGTGTTCTATAAAAATATCAGTTCTAGCTCTTAATTTAAATGAGCTTCTCACTCTTACTGTTCACTGATTCACTTAGGTTTACTGCTCCAGTGAGTAATATTTCAAGAAGACACAAACATCTACTTTCTTTAAAGCCTTTTTCAATTTTTTTGGAATGCATCTCAGACAGGAAGCACTGTTAGGTCAAATGGTCACATTTAGGATCCATTCAGAGTTTCTAAAGTGAGAGGGATGAACTATTTTAGAGGTATCTATTGAAGGCTATGTCATTTTTCTGCTACCTCATCTCAAAATGGTTCCCCATGTTATAAAGTCCAGAGTAGAGAAAAGAAGTATGTTCATTCCAACTTCACGTCCAGAAGATGCTAAGTGATGTTTTCAACTTTTAAGTTTCTATTTTCTGGGAAACTTGTACAGAGAAGCATTTCAATGTTATGTGTGATCATAGTAACAAATAACACGGCATTTACTATGTGTTCATGAAAACAAATTTTACTGTACCTTCTGGATCACAAAATTTCCCTAATTCTCCGTCTTTAAGACAAGAGTTACTGAGAGCTTGATGCAAATGAAGAAAATGTTTCCTTACACATTGAATTTTGGCCACATTTCGTATTCTTCTTTTCCAATCTTTACTGAGCACTGAGAAAAGACAAGTGTTAAGAAGAAATACGGCAACATGAGAAAAGATTTGGAGAAAAGTAGATGAAAGAGTTAAGAGGCGTGAGAGATCCAGTGTATGAGTGGACAACAGCCAGACCATATAGAAAAACTAAAATCTGACCCATGACCTGCAGCAACTTGCTCAGGAAAGCAACCCCTTGGTCTACTGTAAACAGCCCAGGAATCCAGCCTGCTGTCAGACAGACTGGGATGAAGTCAGATTGCTGTCTCTAGGAACAGTCCAGAAGGGTGACCATGAACTTCTGTAATGATTATCTCTTAATGGCCAGGAACTGGTTCATAACTGACTGCTTCTCTAATTTTTGTCTTTGATTCCAACTTGGGACTGAGAAGAGGAAGTCAAAGAGACCCCCATACCCAATCGCCTAGAATGCCCTACTTCTCCTGGATTGGCCAAAAAGTTCATTTGGCTTTTTCCATAAGACGGTATAGTTAGCTTGCCTACAGCTTCTCACATGCCTTCCCTCGTTTCCACTCTAGAACTTTTCTTTTCTCGCCTGTCTTCAAGTTCCTGACTCCCTTGGTATAGCAAGCTGTGAATCAGCAGTCTTGCACTGTCTCATGTGTCGGTCTTCATTTATTTAGACAGGACTAATAAAGAAGGAAAAAAGAAGAGAAGACAAAAAGGAAGAATGTTTAGTTAGTGTTAGTTGCTCAATTGTGTCAGACTCTTTGCAATCCCATTGACTGTAGCCCATCAGGCTAATCTGTCCAGACGTTAACAATTATATATAATTGATATCAATGGACTCGTGTCATTGTAGCATAATTTATATTAATATCTATTAATAAAAAATGTATAACACTGGTTTGTTCTGGCAAATATACCATGCTAATGAAAGATGTTAGTAATAGGGGAAATTAGGTGTGGGATATAAGGAAACTTGGGCTTTCCTGGTGCTCAGCGGGTAAAGAATCTGCCTGCAATGCAAGTAATGTGCAGGAGACGTGGGTTTGATCCTGGGGTAGGGAAGATCCCCTAGAGAAGGAAATGGCAACCCACTCCAGTATTCTTGCCTGGAGAATCCCCTGGACAGAGGAGATTGGCAGGCTAAATAAAATCCATGGGGTTGCAAAAGAGTTAGACACAACTTAGCAACTAAACAACAACATAAGGGAACTCACTGTATTATTTTAGCAATTTTTCTGTAGATCTACAACTATTAAAAAATTAAAAAGTTTATTTAAAGAAATGATGCATGACAAAGTCATGCCTCTAAGTTGATTTATTTTCATGATTCCTTTTCAAATGGCAACCCACTCCAGTATTCTTGCCTGGAGAATCCCATGGACGGAGGAGCCTGGAAGGCTGCAGTCCACGGAGTCGCAAAGAGTCGGACACGACTGAGCGACTTCACCTTCACCACCATCTCCCTAAGAGACATTTCTATTCACCCACTGCTGCCATACCCGCCCACCCTTCTTTTTTTATCCCAGTCTTTATACCCCATCTAAAAGTATCTGAGCACAGGCAATATGTGGAAGAGTGGCAATGAAAGAAAAATGGTGAAATAGTTGGTTTCTATGGAACTAAGCACATTGAGAAGACTTTAGGATTTTAAGGAAAAATTTGAATGCTAACATATCTTTCCAAATCTATATCTAAGTATATTTTTCAATGCCTTTTACATTTTATTGCAGGGCTTGGAATGATGAACTGTAGGGGGTAATCCAAAAAAACAAACAAACAAAAAAAACACAAAACATGAGGTTGAAGAGGAGAGAGTTTAATCAGGGGGTTACAAGAAAACAGGTGCTTTATCTTCAAAGAGGACAAAGTTCTTTCTAGGCCATTTTCCCTATAGGCAGGCTCAGGGGCTTCCTTGGTGGCTCAGATGGTAAAGAATCTGCCTGCCATACAGGAGACCCAGGTTCTATCCTGAGGTCGGGCAGATCCCTTGGAGAAGGGCATGGCAACCCACTCCAGTATTCTTGCCTGGAGAATTCCATGGACAGAGAAGCCTGGCAGGCTACAGTCCATAGAGTTGCAAAGAGGCAGACATGACTGAGCTATTAACACAGAGAGAGAAAGAAAGTCAAAGAGTCCGTCTACAGAGGGAATGGAGATGTAGGGGCCTGATATAATACCCTGCTTGCCCAACAGAGGGCCACCGCTGTGTCCAGCTCTAGAATCACCTTCATGTGTTTACTGACCATATCGGAGGGAAGAAGAGAACGCTTGAAAACGAGATGAGCAGCAAACAGTCAGTGAAGGTGTGAGCAAAGGGGTCCACCACATCCACCTGGCAGAGTCCACTCTCTTCTACGAGATTGCCACAGAAATGTACAACAACTGGGCTATGAGACTGTAGCCAGCATCCTGTCCCAGCTTTAGCCAAACATATTATTCACATCCTCTTTCACATAATAGCTCAATTAAAAGCCTGTGGCTACTTACTAGCTATATCTCTTGTTTAAAGTGGAAGGTAAACTCACCCCTTACCCTTCCACTCTTGCTTAAAGGAATCATGGGCAACACTGTACTTCAGCAATCTGACTTCCATCTTCTATATTATATAAGAGATGGCTACAACTTCATGGAGGAAGCCACCAGCTATTCACATGCTTCTGAAATCATCAGGAAGATTGGAAAGTGTTGGTCAGTCAGTCGTATCTGCCTCTTTGTGACCCCATGGACTGTAGCCCACCAGGTTCTCTGTCCATAGACTTCTCTAGGCAAAAATACATGGAGTGGGTTGCCATTTCCTTTTCTAGAGGATCTTCCTGACCCAGGGATCAAACCTGAGTCTCCTGCATTGCAGGCAGATTCTTTACTGCCTGAGCCACCAGGGAAGCTCAGTAAGATTGGAGATATTTTAATAATAAAGAGATGACTCCCTCAGGGGAAATACTGACCACATGCAACCTGAAGAAGCATCTCAGCAGCATGAAGAAAACTGTGTCTGGATATTGTGTTCACAAGTTAATGACAACAATCGCTTCCATGTTTCATTACACTTAGCAGTTGCATTGCTTTATAATCCTGTTATAGTGAGAGTATATCTGACTTAAACTAGTTCTTGTCAGATTGGATTGTGGCTCATCTTGGACTCCTTTGGACTTTGCTAGGAAAGTGCTGGTAGCCATGAAAGAGAGAGTTTGTGTTTATCTTATACTTTAGCATATGAAAACATTTAGCATTGATTTGTGATATTGGATCGATTCTATGTTGATAGATACAAAAAAAAAAACAAACCTGATTTTATTTTCTCAGAAACACATCTCAAATGTCATTTTCTTTGTCTATAATTAGAGGGTAGTATCTTCTGCCCACCCCACAGAGCTATAATAGGACTCAAATGAGATAATGTATATTGAAAAAAAATGCCTGGAAATTATGAAGTGTCAAATTATGGGAGAAGAAGGGAGAGAAGTAACCTCTAAAGAATGCCTACTGTTTTCCTGGGCTTTGCAAACATAATCTCATAAATCTCATTTACATCTACAATATCCCTTTTAGAAAGGGATATCCAGATGAGTTGAATAATAGCTCATGTAGACAGTTCATATCAGCTGAATAATTTCACAAATGATAGGCGAATCAGCATTTATTCCTATGCCATTCAAGTTTCAAGGTCTTGTTGTTTGTTTCTCATTTCTATAAAGATGAGATCCAGTGTCAAAAAAAAAGAGAAAAATACACCTGAGTCTTTTCAATACTTTCACCTTTTCCAGATGTATTCTGTTAAAATGAGAAGCATAATAGACATAGCCAATTCTTCTACAATCTTTGAGTCAATATAACAAAGTTAGCCAAATAAAGTTAATGAGTGCATACAGACACACGCACAGTCAGTGGGTTTTATGGCTAATTGTGTGACCTTGAAGAATTCACTCAGGTTTTTTTTTTTTCTTAAAGTAACTTCTCGGTACAACACATTGCAGTTGGAACTGAGAAAAAAAAAAAAAGATAATTAAGGCACTCCCCTAAAGAGATACATATACAGACAACTATTTAAAACAATACTTTCAGACTACAGTACAGACGCATCACTAGTGGCTTTGCAGTGTGGAATTCAGAATATGTAGAAACTTATCAAATGGGAGAAGGTTCCAGGTAGAAGCAGGACAAACACCAGCTCAAAAGTGTGATCTCTTTGGAGAGCAGGGATACTTTTCTCTGAACCTCATTTTCCTTATCTGTAAAATGAGGAGATTTAATATCATCATCTCTCAAACCCTATCATACTTTACTCTTCCAAGATTCTGCTTTTGTCTTTTTGACTTCTGCTTCTCATATTCCTGTATTTGGTGTAAAAAAAAAAAAAGTCAATTGTATGAACTAGCCCACTATTCTACAAAAATAATACAATTAAACTTTAATATGAGCAGTGTACTGACATTTATCTATTCGCAGCTGTGAGCTTCCGAAAAACGTTAAAAACTTGAAGGCTAAGACTCCTCTTAACAGGAATGATTACATTGCTGAGCACATTTGATTCTCCCATAGGCATTAAACCAGCAGGAGCCTCTATTTTTACTGAGTTGTATAAGGGTTAAGTGTCAGACTTGATGTATTATCAGGGAATGTCATCCAAAATGGAAGAGGTCACTGCCCTTAGAGGAAGGCTCGTTGTTGGTCATCAAAGAAACAGCACTGACATTCAGCCACCTCACTGCACTTAAGGGAAAGGATCACTGTAGGCAAATAGAAGACAACTTTGAAGTTGTCTAAGAAATTGCTCCCACAGGTCCTAACGGATACCATCTGTAAATGCTGATCAATCAGTTAGTCAATTCAGGAGCTAAAAATATTTCCCATTTTTATTTTAGATTTCAAAGGAAAGGAACATTTAGGAGCTGGTGGCTAATAAGAAGGGAAAGATTTTCCTTCTGTTGATTTACAGGGGAAGTCGGGGATCAAAAGTTTAACTGTAGCAATGTCCCCACTCCACTGGGGTTTCATACGTGGCTTGGTTCCCTGAAATACTAATATTAGAGGGCTTTGTTTAGTGAACTATATAAACTAGAGGGGGCAGTTATTAAACTGTTTAGCAAAATAGGTTTTTAAATCTTTTAAGTGAAATGCTGTACATAATGTAATAGTTCTTATTCACTTTACCATTAAATGTTCACAAAACACCAATTTTGGATGTGATTTTTGCAGCAGGTCGATTTTTTTTCATATGCACTAAGGTGCAGGACAGGGAAGCCTGGTGTGCTGTAGTCCCTGGGGTTGCAAAGAGTTGGACATGACTGAGTGACTGAACGACAACGAAGGTGTAATTCTGATCACAAATAGGGTATGAAGCGGGAGCAAATTTAGCCACTTATATACAGCTGCTTGGCCATTGACTGATTAATCACAGGTTTCCTCTTCAGACTCAGGTCTTTATCTACTGATCAAAAGTAGAAATTTAGGTGACTTGATAGACAAGCTGTGTCAAAATGTATTGGTCTGACTTGTAACCTTAAGTAAAGAGCAACCTCAGCGAGAAATGCTCTTCTCTGGGATTTCCAAGCCATAAACATGCTGTTTTGAGTTTCAATCACAGTCAGGAAATTGATCATCTTATTGCCTTAAATACTCTTGATGATCTGATTGGAAGTGAGATTCTGACTACTAGAATGGACAAAGCTAAGATGTTAGGAGACTTCTTCTCCCTCGGAACTTGCTAAGTCCCTCTCTACTCATCAAAAACGAGCCTTACTTCCCAACTGCAGGGCAGCCAGCCCAGGCGTAGAGATGATGCATCACGGGTCTGTGCTTGTCTCTCCTGTTCAATCTTTTGTTCTCCAGCTCTTCTGTGAACCAAAGCCACATTGCTACTAAGCATAGCACAGGGTAGAGATATTCCTAAGCAATCCTCTGCAAACTTGGTCATTCTGGGAGAGTGTTTCCCGAAGTCTGGTCCATGGAGCACCCAAGGTAGGAATCAGCTGAGTCATTGTTGAAAATTCAATTTCAAGACCTCACCCAGAATTAATGGGGACAATGCCAGGAAACTGTATAAACACTTTATCTCTCCAAGTAATTTTTCTATTCAACTAATGTTTGGGAATCCCTAGCCAGACCAATCAGTAGGTGCCCAATATGTTAGTGGAGAAGAGTGGAGTAATAACTCCAGAAACAATGAAGAGATGGAGCCAAAGCAAAAACAGCATCCAGTTGTGGGTGTGATTAGTGATGGAAATAAAGTCCAATGCTGTAATTGCATAGGAACCTGGAATGTTAGGTCCATAAATCAAGGTAAATTGAAAGTCATCAAACAGGAGATGGCAAGAGTGAATATCTACATTTTTGGGATCAGAGAACTAAAATGGACTGGAAAAGGCAAATTTAATTCAGATGACCATTTTATCTACTACTATGGGCAAGAATCCCTTTGAAGAAATGAAGTAGCCATGATCATAGTCAACAAAAAAGTCCGAAATGCAGTACTTGGTTGGGTGCAATCTCAAAAATGACAGATGATCTCTGTTCATTTCCAAGGCAAACCATTCAATATCACAGTAATCCAAGTCTATGCCTCAACCACTAATGCCAAAGAAGCTAAAGTTGAAGAGTTCTATGAAGACCTACAAGACCTTCTAGAACTAGCACCACCCACCCCCAAAAAAATATGTCCTTTTCATTATAGAGAACTGGAATGCAAAATAGGAAGTCAAGAGATACCTGGAGTAATAGACAAGTTTGGCCTTGTAGTACAAAAGAAAGCAGGGCAAAGGTTAACAGAGTTTTGCAAGAGAATGCACTGTTTACAGCAAACACCCTCTTCCAACAACACAAGAGGTGACTCTACACATGGACATCACCAGATGGTCAATACTGAAATTAGTCTGATTATATTCTTTGCAGCCAAAAATGGAGAAGCTCTATACAGTCATAAAACAAGGCTGTAAAAAATATGTCCTTTTCATTATAGAGAACTGGAATGCAAAATAGGAAGTCAAGAGATACCTGGAGTAATAGACAAGTTTGGCCTTGTAGTACAAAAGAAAGCAGGGCAAAGGTTAACAGAGTTTTGCAAGAGAATGCACTGTTTACAGCAAACACCCTCTTCCAACAACACAAGAGGTGACTCTACACATGGACATCACCAGATGGTCAATACTGAAATTAGTCTGATTATATTCTTTGCAGCCAAAAATGGAGAAGCTCTATACAGTCATAAAACAAGGCTGGGAGCTGACTGTGGCTCAGATCATGAACTCTTCATTGCAAAATTCAGACTTAAGTTGAAGAAAGTAGGGAAGATCACTGGACCATTCAGGTATGACCTAAATCAAATCCCTTATGATTATACAGTGGAAGTGAGAAATAGATTCAAGGGATTAGATCTGATAGACAGAGTGCCTGAAGAACTATGGATGGAGGTTCCTGACATTGTATGAGGCAGTAATCAAAACCATCCTCAAGAAAAGAAATGAAAAAAGGCAAAATGATTATCTGAGGAGGCCTTACAAATGGCTGAGAAAAGAAGAGACGCTAAAGGCAAAGGAGAAAAGGAAAGATATAGCCATCTGAATGCAGAGTTTCAAAGAGTAATGAGGAGGGATAAGAAAGCATTCTTCAGTGATCAATACAAAGAAATAGAGGAAAACAGTATAATAGGAAAGACTAGAGATCTCTTCAAGAAAATTAGAGATACCAAGGGAACATTTCATGTAAAGATGGATACAACAAAGGACAGAAATGGTATGGACCTAACAGAAGCAGAAGCTATTAAAAAGAGGTGGCAAGAATACACAGAAGAACTATACAAAAAACATCTTCATGACCCAGATAATCAAGATGGTGTGATCACTCACCTAGAGCCAGACATCCTGGAATGTGAAGTCAAGTGGGTCTTAGGAAGCATCACTACGAACAAAGCTAGTGGAGGTGATGGAATTCCAGTTGAGCTATTTCAAATCCTAAAAGATAATGCTGTGAAAGTGATTCACTCAATATGCCAGCAAATTTGGAAAACTCAGCAGTGGCCACAAGACTGAAAAAGGTCAGTTTTCATTCCAATCCCAAAGAAAGGCAATGCCAAAGAATGTTCAAACCACTGCACAATTGCTCTCATCTCACACACTAGCAAACTAGTGCTCAAAATTCTCAAGCCAGGCTTCAACAGTATGTAAACCATTAACTTCCAGATGTTCAAACTGGATTTAGAAAAGGCAAAGGAACCAGAGATGAGATTGTCAACATCCATTAGATCATAGAAAAAGCTATAGAACTTGAGAAAAATGTCTACTTCTGCTTTACTGACTATGCCAAAGCCTTTGACTGTGTGGATCACAACAAACTGTGGAATTTTATCAAGATATGGGAATACCAGACCACCTTACCTGCCTCCTGAGAAATCTGTATGCAGGTCAAGAAGCAACATTTAAAACTGGACATGAAACAATTGTCACCCTGCTTATTTAACTTATATGCATCATGAGAAATCTGGGCTGGATAAAACACAAGCTGAAATCAAGATTGCTGGGAGAAATATCAATAACCTCAGATATGCAGATGACATCATCCTTATGGCAGAAATCAAAGAGGAACTGAAGAACCTCTTGATGAAAGTGAAAGAGGAGAGTGAAAAAGTCAGCTTAAAACTCCTCAATCAAAAAACTAAAATCATGGCATCTGGTCCCATCACTTCATGGGAAATAGATGGGGAAACAATGGAAGCAGTGAGATACTTTCTTTTCTTGGGCTCCAAAATCACTGCAGATGGTGACTGCAGCCATGAAATTAAAAGACACTTGCTCCTTGGAAAGAAAGCTATGATCAACCTAGGCAGCACATTAAAAAGCAGAGACATTACTTTGCCAACAAAGGTCCATCTAGTCAAAGGTATGGTTTTTCCAGTAGTCATGTATGGATGTGAGAATTGAACCATAAAGAAAGCTGAGCACTGAAGAATTGATGCTTTTGAACTGTGGTGTTGGAGAAGATTCTTGAGAGTCCCTTGGATTGCATGGAGATCAAACCAGTCAATCTTAAAGGAAATCAGTCCTGAATATTCATTGGAAGGACTGATACTGAAGCTGAAACTCCAATACTTTGGCCACCTGATGCAAAGGACTGACTCATTGGAAAAGAACCTGATCCTGGGCAAGACTGGAAGGCTGGAGGAGAAGGGGCTGACAGAGGATGAGATGGTTGGATGGAATCACCGACACGATGAACATGAGTTTGAGCAAGCTCCAGGAGTTGGTGATGGACAGGGAAGCCTGGTGTACTGTAGTCCATGGGGTCGCAGAGAGTCAGACGTGACTGAGCGACTGAACTGAACTGAGCCAAACCAATAACAGAAGAACTAACAGATAAGAAAGCTGTAGATTATAAAACTGATTATATAAAACATCTACCTTTTCCACCATGAAATAGATATAGTCCTCTAAAATTGTAAGTAAGAAAAAAAAAGAACTTTGTTGATGAAAAGGGGCCGTTGCCACAAAGGCTCACAACAAAGGTGCAGCAATTTGGATGTTCCCAACTGAGAGTCCAAGTATATAAATTCCTGGTGCCAGTCCTCTAATGTATGGAAAGGGTGACCATTGGCACACAAGTAGCTTGTCCACAATTTCAGTCTTCAAGTTTTTTAAAAGCATGTTGACTTTATTGATATAAGGTGAAGAATCATATTTCTTGGTGGCCTCCATCTGTTATAGATATATTTATCAAAATTATCTCCTTTTTCCCAACTTGGTACTAAACTTTTACGTTCACCTGTTAATAGTAAGGATTTCTTCATATCCTGCAATGATTCTGACTAGATTACTTCTAGATGTAAGAACTGGAGCAGTCTCAAGCCTTTTTCCCTGCAGAGTCACTAATTTGTTTTGCCTAGACTATAGACTGTGTTGTTTTACCTTCACGTGAAGTGGGGGCCTGGAAATACCGCCAAGGCTCCACAATTCTCCATGCGGCACTTGCCGTGTCCTCAGATAACCATTTATTCCAGATGATTTTCTCTCTGCATTCTCATTACTTCTGCCCCTTTAAATGTGATCATTTTTATTTTACCTCTTACACAGCCCAGGGTAATAAGCACCAGCAGTTTCCATGAGTCACGCTGAGTGTTTCCTATGAAGGAACAGGGTGTGATTGAGGTGAAAAACAACCACCACCACAAAACAAGCTTTGTTTTAATGCCGGGGATAAAAATCAGCTGCACTTCATAATACATCTGATGTCTCTTGTCAAGGGGGAGGAAATTAGAAGCATGACTAGTGGCAGAATCTTTGCAGAAATCTGTTAGGTAGCAGAATGTTTAGTCTGTGACAGGTCTGGTAATGAAGTGCTGGAGACTAATTCAATTGCTGGAGTTACCTGATTATAAAATTATATTTAAAAAATCTATTATTTATTTGTTTGTTCAGTCTTCGCCAGTCACTGTGGTGCACAGGGTTTATTAACAATAGAAAGGATATAGTTCAAAACACCTGAATCAATTATGTTCTGGAGGAAGTAAAAACTAGCAGAACCTAGTCGGCAGTGATTCATGTATATAAGCTGGTGCATTAATTTATAAACTCTTAAGAGGTTAAAAGGAAACAGCAAAAGCAAAAGCAAAAACATTGCTATTACTTCCAGTAGGCACAGCTTTCATCCTTCACTCCACATCATTGCTCCAGGCAAGAATTTCAGCAAACTTCTCAGGCATTAAATGGTGCATTTCTGACGGCTGTACACTAGTTTCTGGTATCTTCAGATCTCATCCTCTCTCCCAACCTCGATGATTTCCCAGACATCTTATTCTAGAGGTTCTCCACTTTGGAATTTCTCAAACCTATCATTTTATTCTTTTGGCACTAGTGAATACAAACCCTAGCAGAGAGACACCAAGAGCTATTATCTCCAAGAGTATTGCATCACAGCGGTTAAAGTACATGGTCTAGAGTCAGACTTCATAGGCTTGGTAACAGAGAAGAACAAATCTGACTCCATATTGGACCTGTTCATGTAGCTCTAACCCCTGTGCCCTGTGGCCTGTGCTGAGCCATGCTGGCTCTGTCCTATTTATAAAAGAATGCTGCCTATGGCCTGAAATATACAGGGCCGCTGATTCTCAGGGCTCTCACCTTTAAAAGCAGAACCCTTTTGCATTCATGTAGAGGTAAAAAATTGCAGAACAGAGACTGACCTTTGTCTTGTTGGAGGTTTACAGGGATAATCAGATCAGAGCCATAAGGACAACTTAAAGAACAAAGGATTCTGGCACCAAGAAATTTGCAACAACCAGCAATACTCCCTTCCCTTTTAGTTTAAAAGAATCCAGAAGTCTAGCTCAGGTAAGATGCTTCTTTGTGACACCAGTCTAACATCTTCTTGGTCTGTTGGTTTTCCAAATAAAGTCACTGTTCCTTGCCCCAGTAACTTGTCTCTCGATTTATTGGGCTGTTGTGCTGTGAGCAGTACAAACTTGGGCTCAGTAACAGTTTGAATCCTGACTCTGACACTTACTGGCTCTATGATTTCAGCAGGTGACTTAATCTTGCTTTCTTTGTAAATTTAGATAATATTAACAACTGTCTTAGGCAATTTTGAGGACTGAAAGAATATATATATAGTGCTTAGAATAGTGTCTGAAACACAATATATGCTCAAAATTTTAACCTACCATTATACGGCAAATGCCTAGCGTCTTCATCAGGACTAATTTGTTTATAATGGGACGCAAAGGTATGGAAACTAGCTTAAGCAAAACAAACACCTGAAAGCTACCTTTTTGTTTAAAGTTAAAGCAATATCTTTAGGAACTTAGAGAGGGTAGAGTAGTTGGTTTTCAGGGTATTCCTGAGCCAGAACTTGGAAAGCTCTCAGGGTCACCAAGGCAGAGACTCAGCTTTCTAGGGGGTCACGTGATTCCTTGTCCCTGGTCCAATCAACTGTGGGTAATAGACTGGAATCATGAGTCCCACCTGTCCCACTTAGCAATTATTGTGGGAACATACTATATGAGAAAGGGTCTGGGAAAGGCATATAAAGTGAGTATTTAGTCTACCAACTTTAGTATGCAGCATTCTGGGAAAATCCCCATTGTGTCTTGGTGAACTTCTGGTAAATGGCTCTACTCTCCATAGATAAAGTGAACATCAAGGAAAATTAAAAGGCCAGTAGTAAGATTCATCTTTAGGAAAATCCCAAAGCATAGATGCAGGCATCCTATCTCATTTCAACCTAATTTTGAGTAAATTTTGGGCAGTTTTGTCACATAGATGGGGAGAAATCCAAACTTTTCACAAGTGATCTTTATGTTTCAGTTCTTTCCTAGTTTCTTTTTTGAATAGTACTGCTAGTAACATTTTCTTAATATATGACTGAAAAACATGCTAAGAATTTTATCCTTATGTTTTATTGTACATAGTTTTAATACAACAGATTTCCAGACCGAATAAGTGACTTTTAGTTTCTATATGTTTTTACAGAACTAAACCAAAAAACAAAGCAAATAAAAAGCAAACTAACTTAATTCTACAAATAATAAAGCCCCGGAACTTGAAAATGTACACAGAAAATTAAGTCCATTGGCAATTCGATTTGGAGTTCATGCATCTCAAATGGTCTTTGTTTATAACCATTTGAAAACAGCCGATTTCCCTTAGCTAGTATTTAAACTAAGATAAGAGCACCTGTACATTACTATAAGCATTTTAATAGCATGTTAATACAAGAATGCCTAGAATATTGAAATATTACTGGCTATTATGAGCACTTAAAGTAGGGGGAAATGGAATTTAAATGCTATGTTTCTAAATTGTGTGGGTATTTTAACTATCCTCCATTAGCCAGTTCTTTCATCAGGAGACATTAGGAGAGTTGCACTTTTCCACCCCTTGAATTCCGGCAGGGCCATAGGACTTGTTTGTCTTATAAAATGTGAGCAAAAGCACTACATGCCACTTTCTTGTAAAGCATTTTGTTTTCAGTACTTGACTTTCTAATTCACCCAGAGATCTTGATAGCATGTGCTACTGTGAAAAGATGTTGGTGTCATGAGATTACAAGTCTGGAATCCTGAGATTTCATGTGAAAGAAAATTAACCTGGAATTCATTTGGCTCACAGTGGACTTAAAAAAAAGACTTTTTTTAATTGACAAGTAAAAATGGTATACATCTAAGGTATACAGTCAGATGTTTTGATATACAAATATGTTGCAAAATAATTGCCACAAAGTAACAATAACCTCAAATATGCAGATGACACCACCCTTATGGCAGAAAGTGAAGAGGAACTAAAAAGCCCTGTGATGAAAGAGGAGAGTGAAAAAGTTGGCTTAAAGCTCAACACTCAAAAAATGAAGATCATGGCATCCGGTCCCATCACTTCATGGGAAATAGATGGGGAAACAGTGGAAACAGTGTCAGACTTTATTTTGGGGGGCTCCAAAATCACTGCAGATGGTGACTGCAGACATGAAATTAAAAGATGCTTACTCCTTGGAAGAAAAGTTATGACCAACTCAGATAGTATATTCAAAAGCAGAGACATTACTTTGCCGACTAAGGTACATCTAGTCAAGGCTATGGTTTTTCCTGTGGTCATGTATGGATGTGGAGCTGGACTGTGAAGAAGGCTGAGTGCCGAAGAATTGATGCTTTTGTACTGTGGTGTTGGAGAAAACTCTTGAGAGTCCCTTGGACTGCAAAGAGATCCATCCAGTCTATTCTGAAGGATATCAGCCCTGGGATTTCTTTGGAAGGAATGATGCTAAAGCTGAAACTCCAGTACTTTGGGCACCTCATGCAAACAGTTGACTCATTGGAAAAGACTCTGATGCTTGGAGGGACTGGAGGAAAAGGGGGTGGGAGGAAAAGGGGACGACAGAGGATAGGATGGCTGGATGGCATCACTGACCGATGGATGTGAGTCTGAGTGAACTCCGAGAGTTGGTGATGGACAGGGAGGCCTGGTGTGCTGCGATTCATGGGGTCGCAAAGAGTCAGACACGACTGAGTGACTGAACTGAACATATCTGTTACCTTTTTTTCATCTTTCTGACTTTTCTTTTGTAGTAAGAACATTTTAGATCTACTCTCTCTCTAAATTTCAGGTATATTATACAGTATTGTTAACTATATAGACACACTGCTGTACCTTAGATCTGAAGAACTTATTTGCCCAGCATAGCTCAAACTATGTGTCTCTTTGGATATAAACTGCAATTTGGGCGCTACTTGTCACTGCAGCATGACCGTAGAGTAGATACTGTCTGCTATACATTTTAGAACTAAACAGACTTTTGAATCCTGAAAGTTGGAGAAAATCCTGACACTTTGAGCTTTGGTGGGGAAAAGGAAGAAAGAATGGGAAAACTGATGAGTTTCATACCAAATTCTTACATCTTCTTTTATGACTTGAGGAATAGTGTTGTACAACTTCCTCACTTCACAAGTAAGTGACGTACAGACTAGAAAGAGGAACTGACTTTATTGAGTTCAAACATTTGTCAGTGGCAAAGTATATTAATGTGTTACACACTGTTCCACAGGGAATATGAGAAATATGAGGGAGTATGAGAAATATGAGGGAATATGAGAAATAAAAGAAAAATAGCAGGCCAGAAAGAAAACCCCATGCTGGTTGCAACTTTAATAAATAACATGTTGATCAAAAATTTAGTGGAAATCTGAGAATCCTGAATTCAAAATTAAAGGTTCTCCTTTCTCCTTCTTGAGAAAGGAAAGGAAACTCCAGGCAGTGTTGCTAGCATAAGGTCCCAGGCTGAGTTCATCTTACCACCAGGAGACATGGGAGAAGCAAACACTGCCTTTTGGGGTGATTTACATGTGAAATAATAATAAATGGAAAAAATCAGGTAGTCATTAAGAATAAATCAAAGAAAGCTAGCTAATGGTAGAGATGGGGCAAAAATCTAAGTCTTCTGATTGACAGTTAGGCACAATGTGGTTAAAAGACTTGAATTCTATTCCCGAGCTGAGGAAATTTAGGCAGGCTATTTAACTTCATTAAACTCATTTTCTTTACTGTAAGAATTGATTGAGATCTAAATTTCTTCCTCACTTTAATTTTCAGCCTGTTTTTTTTTTCTCAGCTAGCCCTCAATGATTTATTGTTTCAGTATTGAAGTATTATCTATAAGTAGTAATGTGATATAAATTTAGCAAAGAGATCTAAATTTCTTCCTCACTTTAATTTTCAGCCTGTTTTTTTTTTCTCAGCTAGCCCTCAATGATTTATTGTTTCAGTATTGAAGTATTATCTATAAGTAGTAATGTGATATAAATTTAGCAAAGAGTAGAGTTAAGATATCTAGGTCTTAAACACTTCCTTCATGCCAGTTCTCAACACTTACTACCACAGGAGTGTACTCTTTCCTTCCTGTCCAGTCGCACTATTTTTCAGGTTAGACTTTTTTTCAGGTTAGACTACTTTTCAGGTAAGACTTCCTGCCTACACATTTCCCATTTCTCCTCCTATCCATTTAATTGTGCTATATGGAAAACTTATGGTACTCTAAACAAGGAAATTTCCCTATGACTGAATCTTTTCCATTAGTGTTCTATCTCTTAGCCTTCGTAGAAAACTGGCTTTCTCCAGTGGCTTACTTGATCCTTGATTTCTTACCAAGTTCATCTCGTTCCCTCACCTTGACAATTCTTGAGGCAAATTGATGGATTCAGACTTTGTTTAACCTCTCTCGTGCTATGGTTACTTCCAGACTATGGTTTCACTCAATAGCTTGCTTACCTTTGGGGATTATGAGATTTTCTTCAGTATCTTTTGGAAGACTCTGTTCACATCTGTCTGTATGCAGGGCATTTATCCATTTTCTCAATAAGCACAGTATCTTGCTTGTGCATTTCCTCTCTACTTTGTTTTTTGCCATTGTCTTGACCTTTACACTCACACCATTTCAGCTACATAATAGTAAGGATGTCTGCAGACCTCATTATCATTCCGTTTGGGATCTCTGAGGTGCTTGTTGTTGTTCCTGTCAGCCTTTTATTAGGCCTTTATCTTAACCCTTTATTCTTGCTGATAGCCTCTTTACCTTCTTCATAAACTTAAATTCCTGAAACTCTCCCAGTCCTCAGTCCACCAATTCTGTTTGAATCCCCTTGTCTTCCTACAAAGTTTAGAACCCATGGTCAGACAATTCTGTGACATCTCTTTAACACCTTAGAACTTCCCACTGCCGCTCCCAACCTTCTGTCAAGGTTACTTTGGTGAAGGTGAAGTCGCTCAGTCGTGTCCGACTCTTTGCGACCCCGTGGACTGTAATGTACTAGGCTTCTCTGTCCACGGGATTCTCCAGGCAAGAATACTGGAGTGGATTGCCATTTCCTTCTCCAGGGGATCTTCCCGATGCAGGGATCGAACCCGGGTCTCCTGCACTGGAGGCAGACGCTTTAACCTCTGAGCCACCAGGGAAGGCCGTCAAGGTTACTTTATAGATTCCTAATCCTGGGTAACCTCATCAAGCATCGTCTCTACTCTTTTTGCTGGGCTGTAGCCAAGGAAAGTCACAAACTAAAATAATGGGGTCCACTGCAATTTCATGGTATGTAAACACAGTTAGGTCTTCCCAGCTGCTCAGTACTCCTTGATCTATTTATTTATATGTGGGAGATACAACACAGCATTCCCCCCCCCCCCCCCCCCCCCAG